>CM070537.1:40467876-40946701 GCA_036346415.1 Raddia guianensis
GCCTTGGGCCGCCCCTCCTCGCCTGCGCATGGCCGCCTCCGCCTCCGTCTCCAGCTGCCTCGGCGGCCTCCCTCCTCCCTCCGCACTGGCGGACAGCCCGCCTCCGCCTCCGCGCCTCGGCCCTGGCCGCTCCTCGCCTCCGCCTCCATGCCGGCCGCCTTTCGCCCTCTCCTCCCCTTGCGCGCCTTGCCTCCTCCCCGTTGCGCCGCCTTTCCTTCTTCTCTATCTCGAGATCTAGATCTCAGATTGAGTTCAGGTACCCGTCGGGTTTAGTACCCATCGGGTTCGGTATGGGTGCTCGTTTGTGCGAGACAAATTCGAGTTCGGGTTTTGATGCGCTATTCGGGTTTCGGATTCGGGTTGGACAGAGTTGTACCCGGAGATACCCACCCGATTGCTATCCCTAGATCCCAGCCGCAGATCGATGCGTGCCACCACCAGTAACTCCAGCCTTTTTGATAATGACACAGCACAGTAGGATAAATAAGGCAACATCTTTTTTTTTTCAAACACTACCAGCTGAGCAGCATCTTGGTGTTTCATTTCATGTGGCTAGGTTCCTAACCATAAAAACGATGATACATAGTTACATACACTAGGAATCTATGGTACATACACTGGGCTGAAGGTAACTAGCATAATGATCCTATGACTGGTAAAAGACAAAAAGAATGTTCTACAAGCAATGGGAAGTGAATATAATGGATCAATCCATATTTGTAACCCCCAAAATTGTAGTTAGCTCTTCCGCCAACTATGCAAATTAAGCGGCTATTGAGATTTCGCATACGCAATTCGGCTACCATTTCCATCTAAAAACTGATCTGTGTGCCAGCCTCTAGTCCTAACTTCTGTCACGAACATGGGGAATACGCTCTCCATCTTATCATAGGCTTCCTGTAGAGCTGCATCACGTGAACTAACACCTGAACGCTCCCTCTCTGAAGCAAAGGCAGCAACCAGCCACCCCCTCAATGCATCCTCTCCGGACGCACTCTGCTCAAGAACCATGTATGTCTTATTGCTATTTTGACTGAGCAAGAACTTCTCATTTGGGAAAGTAGCTCTCAGCTGTTCAATTCGTTGTGGGCTTAGAACTCTGCGAATTGGTTGTCCAATTTTCACACTTCCAGCTTCTTCTATTAATCGGTTAGGGAATAAAAGATCTTCTCTATATCTTAGTTCAGCAGGGCTAGAAACCTTTCCACTCTGCAGTGCAAGCGAAAATTAGTATTGCATGTAACTGGGAAGGAGGCAAGTGCTTACAGGTCAAATATAATAAACCTTGATAAAATCAGCCACAATCATTGCTGTTCTCTGTGGATTAAGTGTGTTTATAGGAGTTGCTCTCATCTCTTGCACAACTCCATATATATGTACAGCAGCAAGCAATGGGCCTGCAATTAACTGAAGAAAATTGATGCAGTAATCAGAATCTTACCACAAGTAGAAAGTTCTTATACATGATAGCAGCTCCGCCAACTTCTCAACAATGGACAACAGATAAAACATAGATATATCCATTAAAAAGCATGGAGCGGAGCATGTGCTGTAGCAAAGAATTAAGATTTACATTGTAGAGAAATATAGGAATGTACTTGTCGACGGTTGGGATATTGACCCAAGTCAACCAAGGTTCTTCAAAAAGGAGATAGGAGACACGCCGAACAACCACGAACAGTAACGAACAGGAGACAGGGGGTTTTTATCCTGGTTCAGGCCTCTCGGGAGAGATAATAGCCCTACGTCCAGCCTTTCTTTATATCAAAGACAATTACAAGGTGGAACTCGGCGAGATCAGCAGGTCTCGACGAGTAGTATGCGAAAATCAATCTGCCAGGGATCTAAGCTAGATGCTAAGATGTAAAACTCAACGCCAGGGAATCCTCTAAACGCTACAGGGGCCCTGTTTATATAGTACGAAGCAAACCAACCTACCGAGAAATATCGGGCCGGGCTAACTACGAGATCGTAACGAACTCATACATGCCAAATATAACCTACGGTAGATAAAGTAATCTCCTAGTCTTGGGGATCACGACTCCTGATCCAATCCGGGAAACCAACGTCCGGGTCTTCTCGTAGCCGTGCATAACTCCTGTTCGAGACGGACTCAAACACGATTCCTTGGCCACCACGCATCACGCCAGCCAGGAAGCTGTTCGGCAGGATGCATATGGGCCAGATAGAACCTTCCAGAGAGTGTGCCTCGGTAGGTCATTCGATTGGGCCGTCAGGGAGTGGACCATGGCAATGGGCCGTGATTTTATCCCCGACAGCTAGCCCCCGAGACTCAAGTGGAAGGACTTACTAGAGTGGGGTCTTCTTCTTGAGACTTCAAGTCACGAAGAGGGAAATTTTGCTGCTACAAAGACGTGTAACAGACGACCGAACAGGTTACGGTTCAACCGAACAAGACTTGTTCGGGACCGAACGAACCCGACCAGTACCGAGCAACTCTGTTGCGTCGAACAGGGAATGACATCTATCCGAGCAGAGCACTCACCCTCGGTCACGGACCATCGAAAAACTAGCCGCTGATGACTCCAACGGTAACTTCTCGTCATTGCCACAAGGAAAACAAAGCGACCGTTTTACCCACGTTCTTGGCAAAAACTAGCCGTTTGTGACAAAACCGTTCTGAGCCACTCACACGGGACTATAAAAGTACCCAAGTCGCTGCGACTGCCACCACTGCTCACGCCTTTCCTCTCCAAATCCTAGCTCCAACCACGCCAAAGATCAAGCGACCAAACTCCACAACCAACCTCGCTTTCGTCCGATCACGGGAATTGCTATGGCCAAATTCACGTGCACTAGCTTAACCGAGGAGGACCTTAGGATATGGGAGGAGGAGGGCTACATTGACACCGGTGGAATGGAGGTCGCCGGAGAGAGGATACTCGGGAGCCGCCGAGGAGAGTTCGTCGACTTGAGCAGATTCGACTGCTCGGGTTGAGGTCTCCGAGAGCGACTTCGTCGAGGCCTTCTTGAACATCGTGGATTGGAGGTGGCGAACCTCAATCCGAACTCCATGCTCTAGATGGCCGTCTTGGCGCGCTGGCGAGGGCTATCTGGCATCGATCCACCGGCCAATGCATTCCTCCACTATTACACATGGCGGGAGCAGCCCGCCGCTTTCAGCGCTAGGGTGCTACTACCTCAAGCTCGCCACCGACGACGACGCCAGTACCCTCGCCCCACCGCCGACTCGATGGGCGCGTGGTGGGAGGTGGTTCTACTGACAAGCGAGCGGCGACAAGAGACTTCGTCTTCACCGGAAGGCGCCGTGAAGGAACCCCAATGCCTCGGCCAAGATGTCCGCCGATGATTGGTATCGACAAGGAAGATCGCTTCCTCGTGAGCCTTGGGCTCACGCAGGCGAAGATCATTCGGGACTTCACAATAATGTAGTCCGTCTGACGCGGAGGAGGTCCTATCCTTCTACAAGATAGAGGATGGGAAGACATCACAAGGGAAGCACGGTAAGTGCCTTTAAGACTCAACCTTTACATAGATTCTTTCCTCCTAACAGAACTAACAATTCATACCTTCGCCAGCGGAGAAGCCGACCGACGCATGGATGACTGAGCGGGTCGACGCCATGCTAAAGGCGGCGAAGAAGGACGGGGAGGTCACCGGCGAGGTGGCGTACACCTGTCCGCGCAACGTGCTCATCCGCACAGATGAGGTAAATCACTAATACCCAGCCTGTGTTGCTAGACTTGCACCGTTGTTCGTTAATGCTGACATTTGCTT
Organism: Raddia guianensis; assembly: GCA_036346415.1. Lineage (NCBI taxonomy): Eukaryota > Viridiplantae > Streptophyta > Magnoliopsida > Poales > Poaceae > Raddia > Raddia guianensis. The sequence continues at coordinate 40,471,636 of CM070537.1, forward strand.
CTCAAAACGCGTAGGAGGACCAACTAATCCTTGGAGGGATCGTAGAGGAGCACTCCGGGTCCGAGAAGGAGAAGGCGAAAAAGGGCAAGGCCAAAGCAGCCACAAAGCCCAAGGTGGCGGCCGAGCCAACGCGGAGCTCGCCGCGCCATGGCGGCCGCCAGCCGTCGAAGAGACCATCTGCGGCGACGGAGCATACCGAAAGCACCAAGCGACGCGCTGTCGGCCATGGGAAGAGACTAAGCCCTCCCTCGCCGAAAGCGAGCGACGAAGAGGTAAAGACCATGGCCCTCGGCTTAGGCGTTACACGCAGTTCACCCCGCCGCATGGATCGGCCGCAACGGTCGCCGGCGGAGGAGGCTCGAAGAAGAAGTCGCACGCAAGGAAAATCTTCTTCTTGACTGCGAAGGCCTTCGCCACCACGAGGAGCCGAGCTTCGTCGCCTATGAACACCCAAAGGCCAAAGCGAGAAGCCGCCAAGAGCCCCGGAAGAGCGGAAGGTTCCGGCGAAGAAGATCAGGATCAAGCCTTCCACGGCAGCATGTAAAAATCAATCTTTTGACCTTTCAACCTTCTGACCGCATTAGACTCAACGACCATCTCTTTTTCATCAGCTGCCCAAGAAGAGATCGCCACAGACGACGCCGAGGAAGCGCCGGCGGTCGCCGCCGCCGAAAGATTCGCGACGATGTATCGCGGGCGATGAGACTGACGAGCCTCAAGGACAAACTGGCGGCATGAAGCCCGCTCGTCGAGTTCCGTGAAAGCAACTGACGCTACCAAAAGCGTGCGGAGCGGCCGGAAGCGAAGAAAAGCGCTGCATCACGCAGACAATGAGGCCAAGATGACGGCCCGGAGCCGCCGAGCGGGACCGAAAGCGGCCGGTTCTCGCCCATTGCCGCAAAGGCAGCCACCCCGAGGCGACGGATTCTCCGCGAAAGGTATGAAACCCCACCGCCAGGAACAAGAAAAAGCTCGGCGTGTCGAGCAAGTCGCCCCGCCGGTGGAAACAACGGCGCCACCGAGCGGAGTGGCTCGACCTCGCCCAAAACGCTCGAGCGGAAGAGGAAAAGGAAGAGAAGGCCAGGAGACGAAAGCGCTTCATCCGCCGCCCCGCCTCGAAAGCAAGCGCGCCCCGCAAGAAGCGAGCGAACAAGACAATGACGGCAAGAATGCGCCCGCCTCATCCCGCGACGAAGGGGCTTCGGACGATGGCCTCGAGGACCGCTGCGTCGCGGATCAAGCGCCGACTTAGTAAGGTAAACACCAAGACCACGCTTAGCTTGGTTGGGTAGCCACCGCAAAACGGCTAACCGCCTTCTCTCTCGTGTCTTGAAGGACACCATGGAGGAGCTCGAGGACGGCGTCACCATCGAGCGGGCGGCCAGATCTTGGCGTCCTCCGGAGCACCTCCGGACGAGGGAGTCCGAGCGGGCCCTCCGCCCAAACCCCAAAGTCGGGTTTACGAAGGCGGCGTGAAGAGGCTCAAAGTCCAACGGCCAAGAGAGGCGTTTCGCAAGTCTCTCCTTGAGAGGCCGAGGAGCTTTCAGCATAAAGCCATTAAGACGAACATCGCGGAGGAGAAGCCTGCCGCAAGTGGCTCAAGAGAAGCCTTTTGCCGACGCTTCCCAACGTCGGGACCATAGCATGGTGAAGCCAAGAGACTCAAGGCCCACCATGGAAGGAAGAGCAGACTTCAGCTGGTTTCAAGCAAAAATCTCAACTCTGTGGGCTTCACAGGAGAGATCGAGGAGATGTGGGATGGCGGAGAGCGATCACCGCAGAAGAAGGTCAAGGAGCCGGGCGAAGGCTCAAGACGGCCGAAGGGAGTCACCAGAGCGAGGCTCGACCGATCACCAAGGCCAAGACCGAGGAGGTCGAGGCTATCCGGCAGAGGTCGCGACGCAAACCAAGCGAACAAGGAGGAGATCGAACGCCCGAGTGAAGCCGGGAAAGAATCAAGGCTCAAAGTAAGTCGTGCGCCTCAAGTTAGAAGTTGAGGAGTCAAGGATCGACTTGCTCCCAAGTAGTGCCGCTACAGAATCCCGAAAGGGCCTTGTATCCAAACTTTTGATTAATGTAATAAAGCATTTACCTTTCTTCCGCAAAAAGAGCAAAGAAAAAGACAAGAACTAATGTAAACTAAGAGAAAAGCAAGCGGCTAAGAAGTTTAAGAAAACCGCAGAAGCGCTTTGCCTAACTCCCACGTTGCCAGTATCCGCGGAAACCCGATTTTTATAACCCGAACAGTGCACAAGAGAAAGCGACACCTAGCCCCCTTGACGGACGATGCTCGAGAACCCGAACAAGTGCACAAGAGAAAGAGCGACACCCTAGCCCGATGCAGACGATGCTCGAGAACCTAAGGTTGCGAACTCGAGCACGCGCAGAAAGAGATAGAGCGACACCCGCATTTTGCTCGATTTGTTCCAGAGTCCGCTTTCGTGACGAAGTTAGGAAATTCGAGAGTAACCGAACAAGGAAAGTGCCTCGCCATGAGGGCTTACGAGAGCAGACTTTACCAAGTGGTCGGGCTGCGAAGAAGTGCTCTCCGCCGGAGGGCTTCTGAGCAGCACTTAGCCGCAAGGTGGAAAGGCCGTGTTACGCAACCCCGAGTTTAGAAATTATCAAAACTAGATACGGGCAGGGAAAGATCCTGAAAAGTTCGAAGCCAAGAGTTCGCCAAGCCGGGCAGCCATTAAGTGTTACCAGAAGAAAGTAGTCTGATAAGACAAATAGTGAAAAGAGGCCCAGAGGCCGCGAGGATTCACTGAGAATTGGATTGAACTTTACATGGTGCCCGAGGACTTGATTTAACTAAGGCGCGAATTTTAACAAAAAGCGCAGAGCCTAAGCAAACAAAGAAGATCTACACAAAGAACTTACGGTCGGGTCGATGTTCCAAGTCTTTGGGTCACTCTCTCCCATCCTCCATAGCAAAGTGAGCGTAAGCGGGCCCAAGCGCGTAAGAAACGACCATGAACGGGCCTCCCAACGTGGAGTTAATTTGTTGGCATTGGACAAGTTCTCGACACGGCAGAACGAGGTCGCCCGCCTTCAAAGCCCTTGGTCGAATCGACTTGGCGGCGTTTAACGAGGTCGCCCGCCTTCAAAGCCCTTGGTCGAATCGACTTGGCGGCGTCGTGAAGATCTTCTTTGGTTGCGTGCCATTCGCTTGTGCCCTGGCCGCGCGTGCCTTCGAGGAGATTGAGGTCGAGTAGGCGCTTGCTCGCCGTCAACTAAGTTGACCGAGCTCGTCGAGGCTAACCGAGTACTATTTGGTGCGCGGGATGGCTTCGCACCGTAGACCGCTTGGAAAGGAGTTTCCTGCTGCGGTGGCCGTCAGTCGCGAATCGCCCGGAGGACGGAAGGAACCGTCGACCTAGGCTTTGTTGTGCTCAAGGAGCGCAAGCAAACACCCGCCGCTTGATACCTCGACGATCCGTCAGATTAGCTCGCCGATCGCTTCCATTGCTCGTGGACGCGCCACGAAGCGAAGCAGAACCTGGCGCCGGTATGCTCGCAGATTCCTAGAATAGCTCGCTTCGAACTGGTACCGTTATCCGTGATCGCCTTATGGGGAATCCCAAAGCGCGTGACCACGTTGCTTTTAAAAAACGCACGTACCGCTTTTGGCGTGAAGAGGCGACCACGTGCTCGCTCAATCCACTTTGTGAAAGTGTCGATGGCGACGAGCAAGTGCGTGTAGCCCTTGTACCCTTAGGGAACGGGCCGAGCGATCCGCACCCCGTGTGGAAAAAGGCCAAGACGGGATTGTTTGGAGCTCTTGGCGGGCTTATACGCTTCCAGGCGTGAAATTGGCAAGCCTTGCACTTAGCCACGATGTCGGGCGTTTTGTAACGGTGGGCCAATAATAGCCCGTGCATAAACGCTTTGCCGACCGTAGTCTGGCGAGGCGTGGTTGCGCAGCACCTCGTATGTCCCTAAGAAGGAACACACCTCCGTTGTGAGATGCACTTGGAGAGAATCGTCGAGCACCTTGACGGTAAGGATGCCATCCACAAGCTTGTATGGAGCAAAGACGCCTTTGTAAGTCGGGAACGCTCGACTTCGCTCGTCAGTGGTCCCATCGCAAGGTACCGGACAAATGGCGTTGTCGATCGCGGCACTGCCGATAACGGAGACAAGACCACTGTCTTCGTTGTTTCGTCCGGAGACGTGATTGAGGGCTTATAAAGGTGCTCGACGAGCACCTGCCGGAAGCGAGTTCGCGTGAGGATCCGAACTTGATGGCTGGTCGGCCAGAAGTTGTCCTTCCCGAGCACGAAGAGCACTTCAAAAATCGAAAATGCCGCCCAACTTTCACTTCAACGGTATCGCGCCATTGAGTCATCGCAAAGACCGATACTCCTTGTTAACTCGATTGATGACTAGCCGTGAATCTCCTTCACAGCTAGCCGTTGGACACCAAGCGACTTTGCACGCTCTTAGTCCCGCGAGGAGGCCTCGTACTCTGCGGCGTTGTTAGTCGCCGCAAAGTGTAGTTGGATAGAATATCGAGTTGCTCTCCTTGAGGAGATGAGAACAAAACCAGCCCCGAAGTTTCGGTCTGAGCCATCAAAAACATGGTCAAGGGTTCATCAAAGTTGCTCGAGCTTCACTCGATTTGGCGAGGCAGTCCATTCAATGACAAAGTCGGCTAGGACTCATCACTTAATAGCGATTCGGGCGACAAATAACAGATCAAACTCGCTAATTCCATTAGCCACTTAGCTATACGTCCGCTAGATTCCTTGTTCCGTAGGATTTCTCCCAGAGGGAACATAGTCGGGACCAGATTTGATGCTTTGGAAGTAGTGGCGAAGCTTCTGAAGGACATGAGCAAGGCGAGAGTAGCTTCGGACCTCGTGGTAACGCCTTTGATCCGTGAAGTACCTCGCTCATGTAATAAATTGGTCATTTGAATGCCTTCCTTTCGGCCAATCAAGATCGCGCGCCACCGCGGCGTGCAACCTAAGTACAACAGAGCCGCCGCCATGCCAGGGGTAGTCAGACGGAGGATTGGACATGTATCGCTTTAGATCTTGGAAAGATCTATCGGCTTCTTCTCGCCCATTCGAAACCATTGTGCTTATGAGGCCTTAAGAAAGGCGACCGCGTTCGCCTTTGACGGAAATAAACACGCTTAGAGCAAACCATCCGCCCATGATGAGGCTCAGACTTCCTTTTACGGTAGTTGGAGCTCGCATATTTTCAATGGCCTCGATTTTTTCGGGGTTGGCGTAAATACCTTGTAACCAATAACATAACCGAGCAACATTCCGGATCGAACACCAAAGGTACACTTCTGCGAATTTAATTTTATTCGATGCTGGTGAGATTATGAAAAGTCTCGGCAGGTCTTTTACATGATCCGAGCAAACTTGCTCTTTACAACTATGTAAATCGACATAGACCTCCGTGTTTTTTCCATTGCTTGGAAGGTCTTTCCATTGCTATTTGAACGTGACACCAAAGATTGCGCAGACCGAAAGACATGGTCATTATAGCGAAAGTGCCGAAGGGGCGATGAAGGCGATCTTCTCTTCATCTCTGGGAGATGCTTATTTGATGGTAACCGGAGTAAGCATCTAAAAACTCGAGAGTCAAGATCCGCATGATCGATCGACCAATTTGGTCAATACGAGGCGCGGAAATTGTCCTTGGGACAAGCGGCGTTCAGATCTGTGTGATCGACACATCCTCCACTTGCCGCCTTTCTTCTTTACAATGACAGGTTGGCTAACCACTCGGTGTGATCAACCTCGCGGATGAACCGGCGTGAAAGCGGCTTCCCAGTCGATCTTTGATGATCCCTGTTTGAATTCAAAAGCGACGAAGCTTCGCAAACAGCTTTTTGTCCCACGGACAGCCGGTTTAATGCTCGATAACCTCCTGGGACTCGGGCATATCGAGCGACTCCGTGCAAACACGTCGCTTAGCTCGGAGGAAGGCAACGAGCTCGCTTTCCTATTCGGGGTCCAGATTGACCCCAAATGAACTATCTTGGCGGCGTCATCAAGAGACAATGGAACTTCCTTAGTCTCTCCTCTGGTGAAGGAGACTCTAGGCGTCTGAACTTGGTCTGCGGAACTTGAGACCAGCGGCGGAAGCTCGTCGACGAGGTGGATCGCTCGTCGCAATCCAGAGCAGCTTTGTAGTTGCTCTTGACCGTGATCACACCGTTAGGACCCAGTATCTTTACGCAATGGTAAGCGTGGTGGGACGCGGATGGAAAGTCGACTACGTCGAAAGTGATCAACTCTGTCCGGAAGTTGCTTGGGTTGCCGAAGGTAACTGGCAGGACAACCTGCCCTAACGGTTTGACGGCTTCTCCCAGAACAATCCCGTAGAAGGGCATTGCGACTTCCTTCAGCTTAAAACGAGGAATCTGCATCTCGTCCAAGACCTTAGCAGAAAGCAAGTCCAAAGCGCTCCCGCCGTCTACGAGTACACGACCAACTCTTGCGTTAGCGATGGTCGGGCGACCACCGAAGGAGTCACCGAGGCTTGGTCATCCGGTGGGGCAATCCTCCCGAGAGAAGGAGATGGGGACCTCGGTCCACTTCATCGACTCAGGTGAGGTTTTGCCTTTTCAGCGTTAATGGACCTCTCGGCGGCTTACTTGAGGTTGCGTCGAGAGTGTAAGCCGCGAGCCGTCGAAGATGACGGCGATGTGGTTTACTGAGTTCTTGATATTCATCATCATCTTCCGATCACCATCGTCGGTTTACGCTAGCTTTCAAGCATCACCTTGTTCGGCGGGGTGGGCATTGGTCCCTTGCCGTTGTAGAAATCTTGAGCTTTTGCCCAAGTTCGCAATGGCGATGTTGTGCCCGTAGTCTTTGGTGGAACTTGCAAAATCGGTCGCTTGGACCTTTCTTGCCTTGTCCGCCGAAAGCTGAGCGTTTTGCCCTTGTAGTTATTGTTGGGCTTCTTCGCCCATCTGGGAGGAGGCGCGCGATCCATACCCAATGACGGTATTGTTCAGATCACCTTTATTTTTCTTCTTACGGGACTTCTTATCATCGGGGTTGCCGCTCTTCTTCTTTTCATCCACACCAGTTGGGACGGGCGACTTGCCCTTGTCGAACGCCTTCTTGTCTTGAACACGCTCGCCGCGTTGGCGTAGCGATCACCGCCTTCAACAAAGTCGTTGGCGGTCCAGTCTCATTGATCTCGATATCTGGGTGATACGCTCGTCGCGGACTCCGCTTTTGAAGGCGCGACAACGAATTCATCCGAGATGTTCGGATTGTGTTGTGGATCTTAATGAAACGCTTCACAAAGTTGCGGAGGTCTCCCGCTCATCCGGATCATCTGGTACAGATCATCCTCCTTGCCCAGACGCGCGTAATGTGACTCCGAAATTAGCTATCGAGCGTCACAAAGCCGGGTTCCATGAGCCGATGGAACCCTCCTGCCGATTGAGCGACCCACGTCCGAGCAAAGACCTCAAGGGCGATCGGAGGTAATTAGCCATGACGAGCTCGTCACCCCGGCCGCCATGATGGCCAGAAGCGTGATGGAAAGGAATTCCTCCGGTTTCGAGTCCCATTGTACCTCTCCGTGTGACCGGCTTGAACTTTGAGGACCACCGGACAAGACCTGGCTCGTCCAGAAAAAGCCCCGCAGACCAAGGCATACAACCGCCACCTTCCCGCAGAACCTAGTCTTGAGAAGACGTTGGTCTGTTCTTGCGGAGGAACTCTGCTGAACAGGATGTTTCGGCTGGAGAAACTCTCTCGGGACAACCCACCACGCCTTCCTCGTGGTCGCGACGACGCGCCTCACGAGGGACCGTCCGTGATCATCACGCGCGCTTGCCCTCGCGGGTCGCGATGACTACGAGGACTTGGCGGCGACGGCGACCACGGTAGCTCGCTTTCGTGGGCGATGATCGCCGATGGTGGCGAGGTCACGCGATCGTCGAGTCGTCCGAACCATTCAGGCGGTTTGGGCTGCTGCCGCTGGAGGAGTTGTTGACTTCTCCTAGAGACTTTAGGCCCTCGACCAATCGTTCTAGGTTGGTACGCGTCGCCCATACGGGCAGGTCGGCTGGTTGGTGGATCTAATCACCGAAACCATGGGCTGAAGTCGTCCCGACTTTGCTCTGAGGGCTCTGGGACCCCGAGGCATCACGTTCGGCGATAAGTCCGATTCTGTGAGGCTGAACCGGACGGGACAGAGAAGCTTCTTTCGGAGACTTGGCGAGAACGCGAGGTGGGTCGCGGCGTGGTTGCTTGCACCGATCGCGGAACAGCGCCCGGTCGATTGATGGAATCGTCGAGGTTGCGGCGAATAACTTCTTGCTCGCGAAGCAAAGATGCGCGACCTCGTCTTGATGCCGAGCAGAGTTAACCTGCCCGACCGCCGGCCGTCACGGCCGTCGCGGGATCCTCAGAGGTCCTGCGTCGGCCATGTTGATGCCGCGGGGCCGTCGAAGGTATACTAGGCGGTGTCATCATTTGTGTCTCGCAGTAGAATCTACCGACATAGCCTTGGAATCCGATAGATCTAAACCATCGTAAAGATCGCCGGTTCCGTAGTCGTCGTCAATGACGGAGGCGATCCGAGGCTATCTACGCCATATAAGCGGAGACATACGCCTCGGATCACGGAAAGTGTTCGAGACCGAACAGATCGTCTGAATTGCGAGGATGAGGCGTCCCATCTTCCGAGTCGTAGCCCTCGGGAAGTATCTACAGATCGCCGACGGAGTTCGACATGCTCGTCTGCGTGTCCCCACGGACGGCGCCAATTATCGACGGTTGAGATATTGACCCAAGTCAACCAAGGTTCTTTAAAGAGAGATAGGAGACCGCCGAACAACCACGACAAAGAACGAGCAGGAGCGAGGGATTTTTATCTGGTTCAGCCTCCGGGAGAGATAATATCCCTACGCCCGGCCTTTCTTTATATCAAAGACAATTACAAGGTGGAACTCGGCGAGATCGGCGGTCTCGGCGAATAGTATCTGAAAATCAATCGCCAGGATCTAAACTTGATGCTAAGATGTAAAACTCAACGCCGAGAATCCTCTAAGCGCTTCTGAGGGCCTGTTTATATAGTCTGAAGCAAACCAACCTACCGAGGAATATCGGGCCGGGCTAACTACGAGATCGTAACGAACTCATACATGCCAAATATAACCTACGGTAGATAAAGTAATCTCCTAGTCTTGGGGATCACGACTCCTGATCCGATCCGGGAAATCAACGTCCGGGTCTTCTCGTAGCCGTGCATAACTCCTGTTCGAGACGGACTCAAACACGATTCCTTGGCCACCACGCATCACGCCAGCCAGGAAGCTGTTCGGCAGGATGCATATGGGCCAGATAGAACCTTACAGGGAGCTGGGCCCTGGTAGGCTGTTCGATTGGGCCGTCAGGGAGTGGACCATGGCAATGGGTCGTGATTTTATCCCCGACAGTACTCATTCCTGGCTTAAATACAGGGTTGCCCCTTTTCCAGAAAAAAATTACTACTTGTTGAGTTCCTTTGTGTACGGAAAAAACCACCATATAGACCTCCATCATACTGCCTTGCATTCATGCTATGGCTAACAACAGGCGCATGGGCTCGATGAGGCTGGCCCTCGGCCAGACAACGAGTATGAAATCGCCAAAGCACAGAGTAGAAGTATAGAACTAGAAGAAATACTTATTGGTTGATGGCTTGCCAAAAGATTATATGACCAAAGATCTATCGAAGGAAGACACATTGATCGATTCCTTAACTGTTACTTATCTAGTAATCAACAACTAACTTATCTCCCAAGTCCCAACAAATTCCTATTTACTGTCTTCCTTGCTGCTCACATGTCTGGCTGAGCACGTGCTTGATGATGCTGGCACATCTTGCACCAGAAGGCATCCACAATAGTTGTAGTGTATGTAATGAACACAAACAATGTACAGAAAGTCAGAAACTATTTTAGAGTAAAGGAACTAGGCTGTTTACTTGTTCAGCGAATATAGGAGACAATGGCACTAATTACTTCCCCTGATAATGCTATGCAAAGTATCTCCTAGTAAGGTTTTTTTGGAAAAAAAAACTTTGGCACTTACATTTAGCATAAGATGACAACACTTTAATACCATAATCATATGACTTAAAGTAGCAGTCATTCTTGCAATACAGTATTCAAGGTACACAATTCCTTGATCAAATGACAGGGTAAAACTAATATATTATTCTTGTAAATATGTACCTTCCCTTGGGTTGTTGAACATACAGTAGATGCTAATCCAATGCCAGCTCCTATCCCCATGACATTGAAAAGTGTCGAGATGGCCTCCCCTTTAGCAAACAAGTCACTAAGATTACCTTCCTTGGCAAAAGATGAATAGATTGGTAGCCTTGTTGCTCTGGCTGCAACCACAGCCATTCCCTACAATAACAAGCGATGGCTTATTTTTTGTAATTCAATTATCAGGCATAAAATAGAGGCAAAAACGCACTCTAATTTTTTTGTCACTCTATACAGATATACCATTAGACACAGAGGAATACTTCATTTATCTTTTCATACATCCTAAACTAAATATGTGTAAATTGTCAAACAGAAGATTATATCGTTCTATTCAATTATTCATGCTGTTTGAAGTACAATCCAAGCTAGAATCTGCACACCTTTGCAAAATTTCCCAAGCCTGCAACTTCAAGAAAAAGTTGTGGGCACAATGGTGAAATGACTTCGAAGGCAGTACCAAGATCATAGAGAACATCAGCTGACAAACCACAAAATCAGGCATGAAAAACAATATGACGACACAAAAGAAAAGAAATATCAGATTCCTACAATTACTACGCACCAAGTATCCTCCAACTCTTTGGCTCGGAATCCATTCTTGCTCCCATGCTGCTACAGATGAGCTTTCCTGCGTGCTGCATTCCATCCTTAAGAATCTGAAATGGATGCAGAAAATCAGATGGAAAGTTCTGTAATGCTACCTATTTGAATTTTTTTAGCATATGTGGCGCCATATGCTTACCCAACTTACAGCAGTTGCTTGCGCAGGGGTAGGTCGCAAACCTGCAGCAAATAACAAAGACTGAGCCACAGCCCACATGGGCAGTCAGTTAAAAGGCAAAATATTTGTCGATAAACTAATTGGAAAAAAAGAGAAATAATTGAGTATTCAACAATCAGTTCCAGGAGAGTGGCTAAATTCATAAGAACAACACACAGGCTATCTTATTTTTTTTTTTTTTTTTTGCGTTAAAAACAAAATAGTAGTAAGAAAAACTGACCTGGGTTGATAACACATGCAGCATAGCACTAGAAAAATGCTGAAGTGCTCGGAATTTGGTATATGTTAGGTAGCCCTCATTTACACTGCATGGCAGAAGGCAGAAGCTAAGACTTATCAAAGAATGTTGTCGAACAGAATTGTCAAGACTGACCACAATTCGAGGAAACTCATACCTGTATGGATATCCTGATGGGAAAAATTTGTTCAAGAAAGAATCGACGATCTTATCGTGTATTGGTCTTGAATCCTGGATAACTTTTACCTACAGGAAGACAGGAGTTATACCGGCAGAGAATTTAGGCTTAACTCTACAATCATCACAAAAGTAACATTCCAGCACTTTCAATAAGGAGTTAGACTTGCACGAATTCATGATTAGTTATATTTAATTCAAGCAAACATTTGATCATTTTGCAGGAAGTAAAAGCTTACATTGCTAATCTTAAAAAAAAAAAAACAAGAATGAGGGCAAAGGGTTATTTGCTGGTAAAAAAAACTCAAGCAACAATTTGCAAGATTGATGGTCGATCTGTACTATTAGCCCTAGAACAAAAGGTTAATCATGTAACACGTCACATTGTTTAAGCGATGAAATCAAAAATAGCACTACAGTGCCACCCATATCTTCCCCCCTGCCGTTTCATTTCATTGGGGGCTTGTGCGTGAATCTAATTATACTCCAATTCTATCCGGAAACAACCTTTTTCTTACTATCATGAACGCCTTTTTTTCCTGCGGGCAGATGTATGTTCCCCGCAGATACTATAGATAAAAAAGGGAACAATCTAGCCTGAAAGTCCAGGAAAACGAATAGCGGAAAGGAAAAGGAGAAACATTACAGAGATGCCGCCGCCGCTGCTGCCGACGTCGAAGCTGCATAGGCGCGAGACGGACTCCGAAATCTCTACCCAGGGCTCCGACTGCCGGGGCATCTCCGACCCGGCCGCCCTGTCGCCCCCTCCGCGTATCCTCTCCTGAGAAAGATCCGCGCACAAAGGAAGGCGCTTTTGAATGACCAAAGAAGCACAGCGATGCAGAAGGGAGAGAGGGGGAGGGATTGGACGAGCTAGACACCCGCGCTTACGAGTATGTTCATTTGGCGCGGGTGCGCGGGGCACGGGGGATCGCCGAAAGGCCGGAGTTGGCGTCCTCCTCTGTACTGCTCTCCAAGCCTTCTCCCCGTGTTCCGGGAAGTGAGAACGAGATGGCGGCGAAGCGGAGGCCGGAAGGATGGAGATGGGCGGGTTGACGTCACGTTTTCGTGGAGAATTCTTCGTTTTCTGCCCTCGTTAACCCCGGCGGCCGGCGGCAGACCTGGCCAACGGGCCGGCCCGGTTCGATTCCATTCGGGCCCGGTTGTTCAGTTACTGTATGAACCAGGCCAACTAGTCTCGGTCTCGGCCCATGTTCAGTTCTATATATATATATATATATATATATATATATATATAAATCTTAGCGTCTTGTGAGAGCGCGGATCATAAAATCTTTCGTAGCGTTTCGAAATCGAGATCTTTTTTTTTGATATTTACTATTTGTTTGATCTTTTTAAAAATCACTTTTTGAACAGGTGACGAAGGAAGGTGATTTTTGAAAATAGGAAACAAATAGTAAATAAATTTAAAAATACAAAACTTGGTGATTGGAAGGATACATTTGAAATGACGTAAACAAGATCAATCTGCTCAGATCACTTGTTAAGCATCTCTGATTTCGAAACGCTGCTAGAGCATCTTGGATCTCCGCGTTCTGGGTGCACGCTAACATTCCTCTATATATATATATATATATATAAATGTTATATTTCACAAATATATATTATAAATTAAATAAATATATTATTTATCATTAGAAATATATGTATAAATACATATATTGAATTAAATAAATATAATGCAAGATGTTAACCGAATCATTTGCTACTATATGAACCACATTTCGAGTGCCGAGGCCAGTTCGGTCGGATTCATCGAATTGAACCGACCGGTTCGTGCACGTTTCGGTCGAACTAGCCCATTTGACCAGCACTAGCCGACGGCGTGGCAAGCAAAGAAGTTGGCCCGTTCTTTGTCTCTTGTTTTTTAGTGGTGAGGTGAGATGGGTCGTTGCATGCATGTGGCATTGAATGTGTTGAGGAACCGCACTCTAACCGGGCCGGCCTTGGGTCCGGCACGACTAAGGGGTGGGACCCACTTGGATGGACCAGCCGAAACCCTAACACCCAAGCATAAATAGGAGAGGTTTCAATCAATTATGTATCCAAGAGAAAGGCAATAAAGAATACTTTCTCTCCTACATCTCCGTGTTCATCTGTGATTGTTCTTCGTCGTCTACGATCTACGCACTGCTAGGCAACCTCGGACTACACCCGGTAGCGTGGTTGTCTAACACGTTATCAGCACGAAGCTCTAACGAACGACGCCGAAGATCGGTCGTCGACGAACTGCATCGAATCGTCATCCTCTTCGTTGGCCTAATCGGGACCCGTCGATCTGTCCTATATGAAAATGAATATGTTTCCTATGTGGTAAGAATTAGAATTAAGTAGAAGTCGTTAAAGCAGACTCTTATGTCAATATCGACAAACCACTCGAAAATCATAGCAATGAATGAACCTATTATGAATATGCATGGCTTTGAAGAAGGTCATTCCACATTTTCAGTTATGTGGATTATACATTGAATGAACCCCTAGTATCATTTATGAAAATAATGCAGCATGTGTAGCACAAGTGTAGACTGGATATGCGAAAGGAAGTTTATTAAGTATATGAACCCCTAGAAAAGAATCAGTTTTATGCACATTCCGTTAAGTCAATTGAGAATATAGCAGACTTATTTAATAAGTCACTCCTTCCATCTACCTTTGAAAGATGTGTGAAAGGAATTGGAATGAGAAGGCTTAGAGAAGTGCAGAATTCAGGAGGAGAAACTTCACATATTATGAATTGAAATCTTGAACACGAAGTTCGAGTACCCAACTTGAATGAATGAGTACATGAATATAAAGAAACGTTGGGTGGATCTGTACTCTTTTTTCCTTAAGTAAGTTTTCAACGAAGTTTCTCACGTGAGGTTTTTAACGAGGCAAATCCGTGCGCACATCAAGCATATGCTATGTATTCTTTTTCCAATATTTTTTCCACTGGGTTTTTGTGGAGTTTTTGAGGCATATGCATCACACGACAAGGTCCAAGGGGGAGTGTTAAGGAACCGCACCCTAACCGGGCCGGCCTTGGGTCCGGCACGGCTAAGGGGTGGGACCCACTTGGATGGACCAGCCGAAACCCTAGCACCCAAGCATAAATAGGAGAGGTTTCAATCTATTATGTATCCAAGAGAAAGGCATTCCTCTTCTACATCTCTGTGTTCATCTGTGATTGTTCTTCGTCGTCTACGATCTACGCACTGCTAGGCAACCTCGGACTACACCCGGTAACGTGGTTGTCTAACACGTTATCAGCACGAAGATCTGACGAACGACGCCGAAGATCGGTCACCGACGAACTGCATCGAATCGTCATCCTCTTCGTTGGCCTAGTCGGGACCCGTCGATCTGTCCTATATATGCGACAGTTCACGCATCCCGTCTTTGCCACAAGAATCGAAGGTATAGATCGGTTTCTACCACGGGATCCCGTTTGAACCTGTTAAAGAAATTGCAGAGATCTTGAAGATCTCATCGAATTAGAACTACCGGTTTTTGAATCGGTGATGAATTAGCACTTTCGCATTGAATCTAGGCATGCAATACAGCAGCACCGCCGGCCCAGCACGCACCTAGCAGCTGCACTGGCCGTGCCGTCGCCGGCCGTAGCAGCACCGGGCGCCCACGTTCGTGGTCGTGCCGTGCATCTTGGTAGCGGGCCGGCCACGCCATCGCCGCGCCACTAGAAGCATCGCCGGCATCGCGCGCCACCGTGCTCGTCGCCGTGCCCGCATCTCAGCAGCGGACTAGCCGCACCGCGACGCGTACAGTGGGTCGTGTGCCTCCATTGTGAATGATCTGAATCGAACGATGAATTGAATAGCATGAACTGCATGCTGGTATTGAATCGATGGCTTCAATTTTCAATCTATGCACGTGCGCATGATACTGGAGTATTCATGTGCATGAAGTTTTGCTAGACACCATGCATGAAATCCCGTAGTAGGCAACAAGAAGCATTGCCTTTGGCCCATGCTTGCGACGCGTCTCAAAGCCACGCAGGCTAGAAATCCACACGCAGGATACGGCATCATCTTTGCTTCGTAAGTGTTGTAAAACAATCGTCGTACACGCACAGATTCAATCACAAAAATAGAAAACACAGATCTGAGAGAGAAAGCCAGACACAATAATCTTTATTGATGATGTCCTCTCTTTGATACAAGGGGTTCATATATATATATAGCCTAGCCTAATTCGGTTTCGCCCATAATACCCCTAGGGTTCGCCGTGGGCTTCCGGCCCATAAACCCCTAGGGCTATAACACTCCGCTTGGTCTAAACCGCGATATGCCAATGCCTCATTAAAAACTCCATCGAAAAACCCAGTGGGAAAAAAGGATTGGAGAAAAGAGTGCACCGCACACGCATGCTATACTGCGATATTGTCTCATTAAAAACCTTATTATGAGAAACTTCAGGAAAACTCATTTAAGAGAAAAAGAGTGCAATACTATATCTTCAAGATCATTACAGGCTCTTGTTCAGGGGCTCTTCCCTTGAACTTTGCAACTCGTGAAATCACCTCATTCCAATACCATGGACACATTTACGAAATATCGAGGTAGGCAACGCCTTAGTGAATAAATCTGCCAGATTATCACACGACTTCACATGAACTATATCAACTTCACCACTCTGCTGGAGCTCGTGAGGATAGAACAGTTTAGGAGCAATATGCTTCGTGATATTACTCTTAATATAGCCTGTTTTTATTTGTAACATGCAGGCAGCGTTATCTTCATGAATAACAGTGGGGGTATCAATGGTATCAATACCACATGACTTCTGGATGTGATTTACCATTCTTCTCAGCCAGACACACTCACATGCGGCTTCATATAATGCTATTATCTCAGAGTGGTTAGTGGACGTAGCCACAAGAGTTTGCTTACATGATTTCCATGAAATCGCAGTACCATCGTACAAGTAAACAAATCCAGTCTGAGATTTAGCCGTATCTTGGGTCGACATGTATCCCGTGATCCGTATCCCACCATGGTATTAGGCTCGTTCCTCCCATAAAACAACCCAAGATCCTGCGTACCTTGCAGGTACCTAAAGACAGTCTTAACGTCGGCCCAATGTCTTCTGGTTGGAGCCGCGCTATATCTAGCCAACAAATTTACTGCGAAAGCGATATCAGGCCTAGTACAATTGGCTAGGTACATCAGTGCACCAATAGCACTAAGGTAGGGAACTTCTGGTCCTAATAATTCCTCATCATCTGTCTTAGGTCTAAAAGGATCTTTATCCACTTCAAGTGATCTGACAACCATGGGGGTTTTAAGGGGATGTGCTTTACTCATATTAAACTTCTCTAATACCTTCTGGGTATAGGCAGTCTGATGCACAAAAATTCCTCCTGATAAATGCTCTAGCTGCAGGCCTAAGCAAAATTTGGTTTGACCCAAATCTTTCATTTCAAACTCCGTCACTAGGTGAGCACTAGCTTCACCGATGTCCTCTCTCATTCCGATGATATTCGGATCATCAACATAGATGTAAATAATGCAAAATCCATTCGGGATTTCTTTATAAATACGTGAGGACAATCATCATTATTTGTGTATCCCTTCTTCAGGAGGAACTCACTCATCGGTTGTACCACATCCTACCCAACTGCTTTCAAATTTCATATAGCGATTTTCTCAACTTGACGCTATACTGATTTCTATCTCCTTGATTCGGGATTTTTATTCCTTCAGGACTTTCATATAAATCTCAATCTAATGACCCATATAAATATGCGGTCACCATATCCATTGCTTGCATTTTAAATTCATAATTCTTGCCAGGATATTAAATATCGGAAGGTAATTCCACTCATGACCGGAGAGTAGGTCTCATCATAATCAATACCGAGCCTCTGCGTGAACCCTTGTGCCACTAGCCTCGCTTTATATCTCACCACTGGTGATTTTCATCCCGCTTAGGATGAACACCCATTTAGCTCCTCTGAGGAGTACTTTGGGAGGTGTTGGCTCAACAGGCCAAACACTTTTCTTTTATTTAGCGAGCGCAGTTCAGCCTCAATTGCTTCTTTCCATTTCGCCCATTCCAGCGCTTCGCACTCGCCATGGTCTTAGGTTCTGGGTCTAATTCCAAGGATTTAGCAATCTTTGAGGCAAAATATGTGTCGACAACAGTGGACTTTCTTTTATATAACTCTCCCGAACTTGTATAGTTCGTGGAAATTTCCTCATTCAGATCCTCTAACTCCTCGTGATTTCCCAACACGATGGGGTCAGAACCTTCGATCTCCCAATTTGAGGCTTGGCATGGTCAGCTGGGTCCGCCACCTCTCGGGTGGGTGCCACCTTCAGGTGGTTTTTCTCGACATCGTCGATCTATCTCTCCCGACAAGGGTAATGAGTCCGCACCGATTCTTTGCTTTTATGGACGTCTCCATGTTTGGAATCGCGTGCACCGGATCTCCCTCTTACCAAGAAGGGAATTTGAGGGCTCTTTGGGGTACCTCCACTCTTTCGGTGCATTTACTGGTGGTATATGCGACTTCGTTACACCTTTATAGTCGGTGAAAGCATCCGCGATCTATTTGCAATTTGTCGCAAATTAATTATCCGCCGAACTTCGATTCATTATCTTTTATCTTGATGGGTCTAGGGCACGGATGCGGTGACATTCCAATCTAGTTCCGGATTCTTTATGGTGGTACTTCTCTCCTCTAATGCCGGAAACCGCCTCATCAAAAATACAATCAATGAACCTCGCCTTATGCAGTCACTGTCATAGGCTCGAGGTATTTTATAATAGACGGAGTATCAAACCGACATAGACCCCGAGCTTTCGGTGGGGACCCTTGGAAGTCCGCTGTGGTGGTGAGATCGACGCATACAGTCTGTACAGCCAAACTTACGCAGATGGAAAATACAAGGTTGTTTCCCACGCACTAACTCGATAGGGGAGGTTTGATGATATGCAGTCGGTCTGAGTTTGATTAATTCTGCGGCATGCAAAACCGCATGACCCCAACAACTGGTTGGGAGTTTACAATTCTGTAATAAAGGTCTAGCTATTAATTTAATCCTCTTTATCAGTGATTCTACCAGGCCATTTTGGGTGTGCACATGTGGTACAGAGTGCTCTACGGTTATGCCCATGGCCATACAATAATCATTAAACGCACGCGAACTGAATTCCGCAGCATTGTCCAACCTAATGGACTTAATCCTTTCTTCAGGAAAGTCGGCCTGTAGTTTAATGATTTGGGCAATAATCTTAGCAAAAGCGTGGTTCCGTGTAGACAACAGGCATACATGGGACCATCTCGTAGATGCATCTAACAGTACCATAAAATATCTAAACGGGCCAGAAACAGGCAGAATCGGTCCGCAGATATCACCTTGAATTCTCTCCAGGAAATTCGGTGACTCATCTTGGACTTTGAGGTGAGAGGGTCTAATAATCAATTTCCCTTTGGCACATGCAGGGCACATAGAAACTTCGGGTTTCAAGAATTTTAATACCTTCAGGGTATGACCTACAGCATTATTAACTATTCTTTTCATCATGCTCAGACCAGGATGCCCTAGATGATCATGCCAGATCCAATAGGGGTCTAGGGTTGCTAATTCAGATTCCATAGCAATGTGAGGAGAGGGCTTTATATAAGTATAATATAGGCGATTTAAAGAGAAGGAAGTTTCTCCACTACACGCTTATGACATCCATCTTTTACCGTCATAAGCAGGAATTCAACCCCGCCTTCATGATCGGTCTCAATATGAAAACCGTTCATGCGGATGTCTTTGAAGCTAAGAAGGGTACGGGTTGATTCCGGATACAACAGTGCATCCTCGATCGTGATGGTGGTACCCAAGGGGAGAGTGACCGTAGCTCGACCGGAGCCAACAATCCTAGCGTTGCTTCCAGCAATCGTAACTATACTCCCATCCCTCTTCTGGAGGTTTTGGAAATATTTTGTCTCCCTAAGTATTGTATTAGTGGTGCAACTGTCTACCAGACAGAGCTCTTCTTCCATTCAGGCCAAGAGGATAGATTCTTTGTCATAAGAATATATCATACACCCAATCAGGATATAATCTTTAACAATCACAAGCTTAAATTAAAATCCAACAGCATATTAAATAAGCAAAGTGATAAACCATCTCAACACAAAGTGCGGTCCTCCAGGGACTTACAACGACATAGAATTAAACTGTTTAACTAAACAAGACGGTAAAGTGTTCTCCAGGAACTAAGCAAAACATGCTAACTGTATAGATAATGTCTAACATAGATAATCTATTGCATATCGCCGTATGCATCTTCGAGCTCCATGCCAAGGAGGTCGTTCTCATCGTCGGATGCATTGGCCTCTTGCCTCGGGCTATCAACGGCCATCTTATCGTCATTCTTCTCCTCACAATGAGAAGATTCCAGCTGAACAACGTGCACTTCGGACTTGAGTTTCTTTTTCTCGCCACCTTTGTTGGCGTCATCTTTGTCTGACTCAACAAGGTGCTTGGGGTACGGCAAGTCCGCGACCGATGGCCCTTGCTACCACAAATGTAACACTACCGTGAGGCTGGTGTGACTTTTCTTCGTGGGTTTCTGCTGGACTACCCCTTTGCCTTTCCCACCTTCCTTTCCCTTTTCAATTTTCTTCTGCACACCAAGGCGATTGCCTTGACCCTTCTTCCCTTTTCCCTTCTGGTGATGCTTGCCGCCAGAAGAACTCTGAGCATTGGCGTGTGCTTCAGGCGCACCCTTTGGTCCCCGGGGGGCGGACCGAGTGATTCTTCATGAGAATCTCATTATGCTTTTCTGCTTCGAGCAGAGTCAGTATGAGATCAGAGTGTTTGGTGAACTTACATTGACGATACTGCTGCTGGAGTATCATCATCAAAGGGTGGAAGGTGCACAAGGTCTTATTAATCATCTCCTCCTGGGTGACGACATGTTCACAAAACTTCAATTTAGAAGTCACCTTGTGGATAGCGTAATTATAATCACCACGCCTTGAAATCTTGGAACCGTAGTTCCGCCCATTCCTCCGAGCTTCGGCGGAGAATGTTCACATGCTGGTTGTAGCGCCCTTCGTGGAGGTCCACAGGTCGAGGATCGCCTCCGGCATGTACTCGGTCTTCGTGTCGGGTGCGAAGGTGGCGATAAAGTGCAAGGTCAATACTTAATCATGTCGTGATTGGAGCATCACCCTCAGCGGGAGGGTTGATGGTAGCACCAAGGGCGCGGCACTCAAGTTTATCTTGAGATCCATAGCCCAAGTCAGGTAGTTGCTCCCATCAACAGCGAGTGGGGCAAATTCCCGCTTATTAATGTCAGACATATCCTACACATTTACATAAATATTTACTTCAGGAAATATAACAAGCGTATTTGCGATAATAAACAATTCACCAATTTGCAAAAACAAGACTACAGGTCTAAACAGGTTAAATGCAAAAGGCGAATAAATAATTCACGATTAATTTGCATAATTAAAAGACTACAGGCTTTAATTACAGATTAATGCAAAACAGTGAATTAATATTTTAATTAACAGGGCAATTAAGTTTATTCAAAAGGATTAAATCTACAGGATTTAATAATTGAATATGTAAAAACTGATAAGAAAACCCACCAAATTTCGAGCCTTAAAAGGCCTATTTAAATGGACAGGCCCCCAGCGTTTTCTATCCCTTTTTCCTCCCCCCACCGACCAGACTAGGCCCAATCGGCCCAGTTGGCCTAATTGGCCCAGCCAGCCTCAGCCAACCCTAGCTGTAGGGTTACCCCAACCAGGCGGCGGCGGCGGCGGCACGGCGGCGCCGGACGTGGCGTGGCGCGGCGGCTCGCAGAGCTTGAGCTTGGCGCGCTTGACGGGCGCGAGAGAGAGAGCGCGCAACTGGCGGCTGGCGCGGCATGGCGGGCGCGAGGAGCGGGCGCGGGCGGGCTGGGCGACGGGCCTTGAGGCGCATGGCGCGGGCGGCGCTTGGCGCGGCGCGAGGCGTGGCGGCGGGCGACGGCGCGCTGCCTCGGCGACGACGGCAACCTCTGGCGCGCGGGCGAGGAGGAGCACGGCGGGCACAAGCGCGCGCGGCGCGGCAGAGGCGCGAGGCGCAGCGCCGGCGCGCCGGCTTCGGCGGGCGGGCCCATGCGGGGCGCGGGCACGGAGGCGTAAGGCGTGGTGAGCGAGGCGGCGGGCTCGAGGCGGCGCGAGACCAACACGGCGGCGGCACGACGGCGCGACACGCGGCGCTGGGGCGAGCGGGGCGCGATAAGCGCGCCCGACGGCGGCGCGGCGAGCGACGAGGCAGCGGGCGGCGCCAGGTTGGCGGCGCTTCATCGACGTGGCGGCGTGGCTGGCGGAAGAAGGCGGCGGCGGGCGTGCCAGGCTCAGGCAAGGCAAACGCCTTCTAATAGCGGCAATGCGTGATTGTCAATCAAAACCGATCTACTAAAACGACAAGCGAAAACAGTAGATCGATAAATAATAGATCTGATGCGCGTAGGCGACATACTGATGATCACAAACCTGAGAGCGGTTCGTGCTGATAACGTGTTGTAAAATAATCGTCGTACACACACAGATTCAATCACAAGAATAGGAAACACAGATCTGAGAGAGAAAGCTAGGCACAATAATCTTTATTGATGATGTCCTCTCTTTGATACAAGGGGTTCATATATATATATAGCCTAGCCTAATTCGGTTTCGCCCATAATATCCCTAGGGTTCGCCGTGGGCTTCCGGCCCATAAACCCCTAGGGTTATAACAGCAAGCATCGTCGCCGCACTGCGCTACTGCATGCACCCGTGCCAGTGCTGCGTCGCCGGTTGGAAACCCTAACCGGGAGACCACCGTGCCCCCAAGAATGCACCACGCCGCACCTCCTAGCAAAGCCGCCACTGCGTGGGCGATAGGCCGCCTAATAGCCGGCCCGTGGACCATGCACCATTGGCAGTGCTGCCGCGTGGCCACGCGCCTTGGCGGTGCCCATACTAGCAGGCCGAATGGGTGGGGGGAGAGAGAAAAGAGTGGGCCGGGCCGTTGAAAGAAAAGAAAAGAAGGCCTTTAGGCCGGAAAAGAATTATGCAGTACGAAAAGAAAATTGCACATGTATTTTCTGCTTTGCAAATTTACACTTTGACCCTCCGAATTTTATGAAAAGAATGGCGCGGGCTAGGCATGAAATAAATGAGAAAAAAGAGGGCTACTGGACCGGTTTTGAACGGACCATAACGAAAAAGAAAAGAAAAGAATGGGCCAGGGCAGACCGGAAAGAATGGGGAAGAAAACCTGTTTGCCCTGTAATTTTATGAATAAGTCCTTGGGTTTCCTAGAAATTATGAGAAATTTTCTAGGCAATTGTTTTACAGAATTTCCTAAGCATTGAAAATTCCATAAAGCCCCTTGGAATTAGCAGAAATTAAAGAAAGCATATATTCAGGCATGAAAGTACCTTGGGAGTTCAAATTTTGATCCTGGTTTTGAATTTGAAAGCTTATTTAGCTACTGTTAATTACTTTTGTGCAATTATCTTCTGAATTTGCTTTTGTGATTATCAGTTTTTGCCTGTCTATTATATGAATTGGTAATGGCATATAAATAGGAATATTGGATTTACATGAGAATTTCTTATTTGAAGTCTATCTAGCACCACTCTCCTCATTAGATTACTCATAGTAATCTTATGAATGAATTTTAAATATGAAATTATCGGGTATCATAATTTATGAATTTGAGAACTGCCCCTTGTGGCCTGAATTATCTCACTTGGACATAAGACGTGATGATTGTATTCGGTCCCTAGAAACCCAACACCGTCAATCGGTTTAGGTCCCTGCAAGGGAAAGAAACCTACCGATAAGCAGAACGAAAGCACTTCACTTTCTTAGACAGCACCTCCTTACCAAATTTTGCATGCATGGTTGAGGGGGAGCACACTGATGCTATGTGCTGCACTTTAGAAGTGGCTTATGAAGCTCAAGCATGCTATCCTGCCATAAGTATAACATAATTTGGTGCACATAAGATTTGCAGACTATAGAATTATGACCGAGTACAACTCAATATGCATAGAATTTATACGATCCCTCTCTATGTGACAAGATCACAAACGAGGGGATTGTACCTCCTACTTTTTACCTCAGTGCAATTAGAGCAGCTATTAGGGGTGAAAAGCCCATTCGTTGGAAGAATGGAATGAAGGGAAATTATAGAAATTGACCTAGAAAAGAAAATCCATTGTCCAAGTGACATAGAATATAAGAATAAAGTCACATAATGCAAGTCACATGACCACTAGGTCATGATGTGCTATAAATGTGCTATTTAGGGGCATTGGTCGAAGATTCGCTGTAAACCTCTTGATGAAATTGCGGCTTATTAGACCGAAAAGAATTTCAAAGCAGTAGAGGTGTCTCACTATGGCTAGAAAAGAAACCTTTTGGTAGAATACACCTATGAAGAGACAACTTTGCATCGCCCATTAATCGTATTGAAGCCACAAGAAGTGGATAAAGAAGAGAAGATCTCGATAAATAGAATTGACGCTAAGAGAAAGTGCATAACTGTAGCATTTAATTATGCAAGAGTTGCACTATTAGCATTCTCTCTGTAGATTGTGGTCGCTAATAGACATTTTATGAATTTTAGTATGAAGAATTTAAAACTCTCGAAGAGTATACTATTTGAATAAAAGAATTAAAGCTCTTGAAGAGCAAACCTTAATTCTCATGTTCATTATGAACTTATCCTATATTCCAATATATACTTTGAAGTTGCAGTCAATATTTGAATTATATGAATTATGAATATTGCCATTGCCTGATTGTAACTATAAATAGAACTAGTGTAGTGCCCTATGGAGATATGAATTGTTGGCAGTTTAGCAACATCAATAGAATTTTAAGAGACGATATAAATTATATGGGTCTTACATCAGCACTTTAAAGAAGTATTGTTTTACCCGGAATCCATTTGAACTCTCTTAAATTTGAAAGACGTCCATGCCGACGGTTTTCGCGCTGAGACCAATGAAGAATGGCAAAAGAATTATTATACATTGTGAAGCATGATGGATGTGAGTAAAGAATACTAGAATTCCCCCTCCATTTGAATTTGGGCTATGCTACATTAGAATGCATTTAGAAGCTCTAATCTCTTCCATCTAGCATCATAGAATTGCCATCTCAATTATAGAAAAGATGAGGTGCAATCAACTCGCAAGGACATAATATTAGTATAAGAAGTTTCTGAATCATGAACTGGGCACTCTCCTATTAAAGGTTAAGTTGAGTTTTCTCCTTGCCTAGAATGCATCTAGGAGAGGTTCGTGGCCGTATGCAGCCTTTTGCCAAGGGCACTTAACGACATTCTATTGCTCATAATTGCTTTCTTGTGGTAAGAAATGAGTTTATTCTCTACACAAACCACATGTTCGTGAAGCTGATCTCGTAGATCATAAGAATTAAAGAATATATTATCTGATCATCACTATGAAGTCCGAAATAAGAAGGACAATGCTAGCTTATTGATGATCATTGAACTGTATTGAATACTAAAGAAGAACACTATATATCTCATGTCCGAGCGTCATGGACTAGAGATGTCCAGCCGCACTTGCTGAGTTGTCATACATTGAATAAAGAAATAGAAGCCCAATAAACATCCCTCATCAATTAATACAGGGGACACGTCAATTAATACAGGGGACACGTAGTCCCACAACATCTGACTAGTGCAAAGAAAAGAAATTTTCCAATTTTGAATGCAAGTTCTATATTCCTATACCACACTTGCAATGAATTTAAAAATGACTGAGGATTATTTCCCGTCATTAGGGGAGGAATAGAACCCTGAAAAGAAGAATGCCGGAAAAAGATGTGGCTAACCTCAGACACCACTATTGCATTCCCGCGCATTAGCCGCACTAGTATGAATTTTAAAGCATTTAATAGATTAATGAACTGCCTAATCATTTTTGTGATTTGAAGGATGTGATCAAGTCGCATTACTGACAATAATGCACCAGAGAGGGTTGAAATAATGTAGAAGGTATTCCTCATTTTGTTCCGAGACCTCAATGAAAAGGACAGAAAATCTGGTTACTCGAATCCCAAGTATCCGTGGACGCCTGGAGAAAAACGGATCAGAGAGCTTGCCACAACCGATCACGAAAATGTCCCAAAGGAAATTGAAGGGAGCCGTTGAGACAGCATCGTGAGCGAGCACGCTAGCGAGGCACTCCCAGTTTTGAATTTACCGGTACAAGAAGAAAGAATTAAAGAAGAAGCCGAAAGACATGCAAACGTTCGTGCCGAAGGGCGTGCAGACGAGCACGTGAATGCGCACATCGGCAACCATCTAAAGGTCATTGCTCCCGCGATTGGGAAATAGCGGTGCAGAGCAAGTGATAGTGCATGAAGCACATGTGCACGAAGCACCCCATGAAGAAATGGCTATAAATTATGTGCACTCCGGGGAAATATTGAATAGAACCACAACCAATGTCGACATATATTTTGCAAAAAAAAAGATTGCGAAAGCAATTGAACCCGATTCTGAGCCTGCATCTCTTTTGAGTGTAAGACACGGCTGGACCGAAAAGAATGAAAGAAGGCAATCACCGCGGAACTATTTTCTCTGAACAAAGGAGAAGTGTTTAGACTTTTTCGCCGCACATTCCCTCGTGTATGCCTCGTGGGCCTTTGTTCGAAAGGAGAAATAAAGAAAATAAAGTGGTATGGTACAAAGCAAGTCTGATAGCACAATGTTTCACTCAGCGCCTTAGCTTTGATTATGAAGAAACTTATTCCCCGGTCATGGATGGTGTAACCTTTAGATACCCTTATCTCAATGGTAGTACTCAACTAAAAGTTGATAAAGAAAATGAATTAAATGGATGTTGTAACTGGAAAGAGACTTGGATGGACTTTTATATGATAATACATGAGTATCATTGTCCTGAACCAAGATAGAGCGAATAGAAATCTGTATTGTGTAATCCTTTGCATTACCATACAGATTGAAGAAAAGAATAAAATACATACTTGATGTATGAGAAAGAGATGAATGGATTGGCCATTGCAGCTTAGGTTAACACCTTGAGTATATGCCAAATGAATCTCGCTACACCAGTCAATCTACACGTTGACCTACACGTTGATCGTGTTGTAAAGGTTTGACTTTGAGAAGGTGTATCCACGAAAACCCAATGGTTGGTCGGTCATTTCTTATAGACCTAGATCTGTACAGACATAGGGATGAGGGGGAGGATGTCCAGAAACATGAAGTTCTGTATCATAATTTGAATGGCTCATATACCTCGTGAATAACATACGGCAGTACAATGCATTTGTCGGCTGTACGTTACAGTTGCCGTTAATTTTTATCAACTTGGTATAATGCAGAACACAGGAAGGGCATTTGAAAGAATCAATAACATCTCCCGATACCTCCAAAGAAAAAGAAATCTTGGAATGAAAGAATTAAGATATGAAAATGAATATGTTTTCTATGTGGTAAGAATTGGAATTAAGTAGAAGTCATCAAAGCAGACTTTTATGTCAATGTCGACAAACCACTCGAAAATCATAGCAATGAATGAAACCTATTATGAATATACATGACTTTGAAGAAGGTCACTCCACATTTTCAGTCATGTGGATTATACATTGAATGAACCCTTAGTATCATTTATGAAAATAATGTATCATGTGTCGCACAAATGTAGACTGGATATGTGAAGAAAAGTTTAGTAAGTATATGAACCCTTAGAAAAGAATCAGTTTTATGCACATTAAGTCAATTGAGAATATAGCAGACTTATTTAACAAGTCACTCCTTACATCTACCTTTGAAAGATGTGTGAAAGGAATTGGAATGAGAAGGCTTAGAGAAGTGCAGAATTCAGGGGGAGAAACTTCACATATTATGAATTGAAATCTTGAATACCCAACTTGAATGATTGAGTATATGAATATGAAGAAACGTTGGGTGGATCTGTACTCTTTTTTCCTTAAGTCAGTTTTCGACGAAGTTTCTCACGTGAGGTTTTTAACGAGGCAAATCCGTACGCACATCAAGCGTATGCTATGTACTCTTTCTCCAACATTTTTTCCACTGGGTTTTTGTGAAGTTTTTGGGACATATGCATCACGCGGCAAGGTCCAAGGGGGAGTTTTGAGGAACCGCACCCTAATCGGGCCGGCCTTGGGTCCGGCACGGCTAAGGGGTGGGACCCACTTGGATGGGCCTGCCGAAACCCTAGCACCCAAGCATTAATAAAAGAGGTTTCAATCTATTATGCATCCAAGAGAAAGGCAATAAAGAATACTTCCTCCCCTACATCTCTGTGTTCATCTGTGATTGTTCTTCGTCGTCTACGATCTACGCACTGCTAGGCAACCTCGGACTACACCCGGCAGCGTGGTGTTGACACCCGAATTTGGCAGAAAATCGGATGTTCAAAAAAGGCCGGATATGTTGGAATTATTGGGCCAAATCGGAGATGGGTTTTATCGGCAAAGAGGAAAGGGCGAATACCGATACTTGTAAGACTTCGGAGGAAATACGATGTGATCAGGAACGCGTCGCGGTAAATTAGGTTGTATCGGTATCGACTTTGTAACACTATAAATAGGACTTTAGGTCTCGAGAATATCGATCTATGACTCAATACACAAAACACTTTCTCGAATCCGATCGACTTCGTCGAAAGGCTTCAACTCGCAGGTAGAGCTATCTCGATGGGATAATCGATTCTCTCCTTATAACCCGTATGCATGGCTGTATCGTATTGATCTCATGTATGCAAAGCACGTCAGACTGTCTCGGGATTTCCCGATCTTTGATGTGTTCTCGCATGTTGCACTGTCTCGATTTAATCGATCTGTAATATGTGTTTATCCTGTAGTGCTGATTGTCGGATATTACACATGCTTTTTCTTGAATTCGATATATGCAACTGCCTCGTTTAATCGATCTTGTGTATGCCTTCTTTAGGATTCCGCATCTGTAAATATTTGCCGATTGGTGTTGCACCTACCCAATATTATCCTTTAAATCTTTACATCGGTTTATTAGCTTGTGTCTAGATATAGATTTGGATACTGTCTTGGCCTGACCAATCTATTTGATCTACTTCTTGATTTAATCTGATGCACTGATACGAAGGTTTATTGGCAATATATTATAAAAAATACCAAAAAGAAGTACGAAATTTGAATTTAATTGTTATTCCATATTTACTTGCTCTATCGGACATTAAGCCGATAGAACCTATAATCGGATATACTAAAATCGATTATAGAAAACCTGATCTGGCTATTTGAAAAGCCGATTAGGGCTATATTACTGACGATTTTCTTGTCAATTTACAGGTCAAATTGACTGGCACGTTTGGTTTCCTCGTTGCGACACAACCACAGGGTTGACGCTTCGGCACGTGTGTTCGCGAGAAGCTAACTTTTCGTGTCAACATACTTTTTGGCGACCACGATGGGACCCGAAAGGTCGAAATCGACAACATGATGCGTACCGATGCCGAGGCAGCATTGGAGGCGCTCAAGCTCGCTGCCGAGCCAGTGACGTTCGACGAATTGAGCCCAAATCAAAAGAAGGAAGTTGAGGATAGGCTCGCGGAAATTCACGAAGAAAACAAGAAAAGAATGCTCACTGGGTATCGGAAGACGCGCAGTGGCCAAGTTACAAAGACTTCCATCGGAGATCCGTTGCTCACGGGTGATTTTTCTGAAGTTATCAGGGATCAGATCAACAGCTCTGTTTACCGATCGATGCTTGATCAATCATCGGTTTTAGGGCGAATAGTCCAAGAAGGGGCTCATGCTGCGTTTCATAACATGATGACTGGGCAAACCCACCAGATGAATCGGAATATTCACCGGGGTGAATCCAAGGCCGATGTCAAACTACGCCACCGAGGCGTCAAATACTGGGACTTCCCAATTGAGTTCCCCATTAAATATCAATCCAACTCCGATTCAAATGGTACCAAATAATCAAGCTATGGTCCCGGTCCCAGATCCGGTTTACCAACCAATGAATCACGGAGTGAATGGGAATCTAGAAGAGATGACAGAGAACTTGGTCTACAATATGATGAAGCAGTGCGGGTTCAACACCCCCAAAATTGCGCCGCACTATACCATGCCGTATCCATCGGCTTTCAATGAAACGGAGTATCCGCACAAGTATCGCGTTCTCGATTTCGCAAACGCCAAGTTTAGCGGAAGTGACCACACCTCTACGCGCGAACATATTGCTAGGTTTCTTGCGCTCTGCGGGGAGGCTGCGTCCAAGGACACTCTCAAATGCCGATTGTTCCCACTGTCGCTATCGGGATCGGCTTTTAACTGGTTCACATCGTTACCTCCAAACAGCGTCACTTCATGGCTAGATTTGGAGAAGAAGTTTCATGAATATTTCTATTCTGGAGAGAACGAAGCGAGAATCACCGATATCATGATGATTAAGCAGAAATTTGGCGAATCGGTGAATGATTATCTGCGTCGGTTCAGGGAGGTGAGAAACCGATGCTATAACCTTTCACTGCCCGATAACGAACTGGCGGAATTGGCTTTCAAGGGTTTGTTGCCTGTTAATCAAAAGAAGGTAGGCAACCAGGAGTTTGCCAATATCTCACTTCTAGCCCATAAAATCGCGCTGTATGAAAGCCGATTCTCCGATAACTCTTACCTAGGCCAGAAAGAGTATCGGAATAACAATAACAATTACAAGGGTAAAGATAAAGCTGTCAAGAAACAGATGATGTTGAAGATTCTGATAACTCTGACACTGAAGAGGTTGGAGCTTATATTGCTGAATGGGTGAACAACAAAAGGGAATTCGAGCTTGAATGGATCAAGCCGAAAGGACCTGAGAAAGGTAAGTATTCATTTGATACATCCAAATGTGATCGGATTTTCGATCATTTGTTACAAGAAAAACAGATTTGGCTTAAGCAAGGGCATATTATTCCCCCACTTGAAGAGCTAAAAAGCGCAAATATTGCAAGTGGCACAACTCTTACTCGCACGCCACCAATGAATGCAACGTGTATAAGCAAGTGGTGCAAAAGGCGATAGAGAGTGGACAACCGCGATATCAAGATAAAAATTCGCAAATCGATACAGAGTCGTTCCCTGTCGGTTTCGTTGGCATGGTCAACGCCAAGAGAAAAGCCGATAATCCCGAGAGTTCTAATCGGTTCAAAGTGCTGGTTGGCGACAAAAGAATCGTGCTGGAAGAAAGGCCCGAACTAAATTTTCGATCGTCAGGCCGACGGGGTGAAAGGATTGGCGAGTGGCGCGAAGTGAAGCGTGGCCATAATCATAGTCCGATTTCAAAGTCGAGGCCGAAGCCAACCTTCGATCAGTTGATGGAAAAGTACGACAGGATGGCTAGGGAAGCGCCCCGCAGGAGCATTGAATCAGGTACCCCAGATATTGTTCGGAGGGATCCAAATGATCGAGGTTGGGAGATGGAACACTGGGATTGTCCTTTTTTCCGATACTGCTGGGAAGAAAGGATGTATTTGCCTAATTTGGAGGATTGTCCGTTGAACCACGCGTTCGCTCCTCCCAAAAGAACATCGGTAAAAGATCGGCTGGTGTTTCCTAGCGAAAGGTACGGGGATATTCCAATGAAGAAAAACACCGATGTGCATCGACCTCCTAAGGTGCCGTTGCCACAGTGGTGCCCGAGCGGGATCACACAATCTCAGAAACGGCGCCTACAGCGGATGAGACATGCGGAAGCTAAAGAAGCGGAAGCCGAGAAATTTTGGGATGCCCTACTGGAGCAGGTAAAGCCGATAAAACCAGCTAGGGGCAAGCAGGAGTGGAGGCCCAAGTTGAGATCGGCCGTTATTATCGAGAAAGATTCTGATGAAGTTTCAATTGCTACTAACATGGTCTGCGTCCTGCCTCGGGTGTTCATGTGCGATTACGAAGTGGCCGCTGCAGAGTTAGTGGTGGGAGCTGAAGATGCTGTATTTAAGAAACCAGAGAATTCCCGATTGCATCTCAAACCATTGTTCATCATGGGTTATATGAACGGGAAGCCGATTTCCAGAATGATTGTGGACAGTGGGGCTACTGTGAATCTGATGCCATATTCTGTTTGCCGTAAAATCGGTAAGTCTACAGAAGATCTTGTCAAGACTAATATGGTCTTAAGCGATTTTAATGGAAATCCGACCGAAGCCAAGGGAGTTCTGGTTGTGGAACTCACCATAGGAAGCAAGACAATCCCGACAGCGTTCTTCGTAATTGAAGGGAAAGGAAGTTACAATGTGCTGTTGGGGAGAGATTGGATACATGCCAATTGCTGCATTCCATCGACATTGCATCAAATTCTAATTCAGTGGATTGGCAATCAGATAGAGGTGGTAAGAGGAGAATCTCTGACCGCTGAAACCGATTCTGCCGATATACATCATAATCTAGAGGCACTATCGGGGAAACCCTTAGAAGATTGTGATTTCCTCAGTGTTAGTAAACTGGGGTTCAAACCGACGACTCTGGAAGGACAATCGGTAACCCAAGAATGTGAGGGTTTTTTATGGGAACCGCGGCTCTAGAGGGCATTGAGTATAAGATGGGCCAGGGTTTTATATCGGCTGATGAACTTGAAAGGGTCGATATTGGGACCGATGGTAAAGAAAGGCCCACTTACATCAGTAAAAAGTTGCCGCGGGAATATAAGGATCGGCTTATCCAGATACTCAAGGATCGGGTTGATTGTTTCGCTTGGGAATATCATGAAATGCCTGGTCTAGACCGATCCATAGTTGAGCATAAGATTAAAATGAAGCCTGGGTTTCGGCCAGTGAAGCAATCGCCAAGAAGAATCAACTAGAAAATTTATGATCAAGTGAAGGCTGAAATCCAGAGATTGTTAGATGCGAAGTTTATTCGGCCATGCAAGTATGCCGATTGGATTTCTAATATAGTGCCCGTTGGTAAAAAAGATTCTGATAAAATTCGGGTATGCATCGATTTTAGGGACTTGAACAAAGCAACATATAAAGATGAATATCCGATGCCTATTGCCGATCGTCTGATCGATGCTGCTTCGGGCAATCGGATTATCAGTTTTTTGGATGGCAATGCAGGTTACAATCAGATCTTTATGGCCGAAGAAGATGTCAACAAGACTGCGTTTAGGTGTCCTGGAGCTATCGGCTTGTTTGAGTGGGTTGTCATGACTTTCGGGCTGATCAGCGCTGGAGCTACTTATCAAAGAGGGATGAACTTAATCTGCCACGATTTAATCGGTAAATTGGTTGAAATCTACATTGACGACGTGGTAATTAAATCTCAGGAGGAAGAGCAACACTTGGCTGATATTGTAACCGTGTTGGATCGGTTTCGAAAGTATGGTATGAGAATGAATCCGAAGAAATATGCTTTCGGAGTATCGGCTGGCAAATTCCTGGGTTTCATGGTACATCAGAGAGGCATTGAAGTGCATCCCGATATAGTTAAGGCAATCATGAATACCAAGCCCCCTGACTCGAAGGTTCGTCTACAAGAGCTTATCGGTAAGATTAATTACTTGAGGAGGTTTATTTTGAATTTATCGGAAAGAATCATTCCGTTTTCTCCTCTGCTCAAATTAAAAACTGCCGATAAGTTTGTTTGGGGACCGGAGCATCAGAAGGCGTTTGATAACATTAAAGAGTACCTGATGAATCCGCCTGTTCTAGCCACTCCAAAGGAAAATTTACCATTCAAATTGTATCTATCGATATCGGATAAAACAATTGGAGCAGTTCTGGTCCAAGAAATCGATGGTAAGGAGCATACCATTTTCTATTTAAGCAGAAAATTGTTGGATCCGGCAACCCGATACACGATGGTGGAAAGATATTGCCTATGTTTATACTTTGCTTGCACTAAACTGAGGCATTATTTGTTGGGCGCTGAATGCAAAGTGATCTGCCAAACCGATGTGGTTAGGTATATGCTTAATGCTCCAATTATCAAAGGCCGTCTCGGGAAATGGGCATATACTCTCATCGAGTTTGATCTAACGTATGAATCTCCCAAAGCCGTCAAGGGGCAAGTATTAGCCGATTTCATCACGCATCATCAAGACGTTAATATTGCAACTCTGTTGCCATGGGTAATGTTCTTTGATGGATCGGTTTGTGAGAAGGGATGTGGAATCGGTATTTTTATTGTCTCTCCTGGTGGTGTTCCTTACCGATTCAGTGTCACAATAGATTTCGGGTTGACCAACAATCAAGTGGAATACGAAGTTTTGATTCAGGGATTGGAGTGGTTAATTCAAGCTGGTGATATCACTGTGGAGGTGTTTGGGGACTCACAATTGGTGGTGTATCAGATGATCGGTAAATATGATTGTCACAGTGACCTGCTTCGGGAATATCTGGAAAGAGCTTCTGATTTGGCTAAGTATTTTAGTATATTTACAATTCATCATATCCCGAGGGAACAAAATTGTGAAGCCAATGACTTAGCTCAGGAAGCATCAGGGTATAGATTGCTGATCATGGAGCTAGAAATTATTCCGATTTCAAGTCCAGTTCGGATTGGATGGCAGGCAGAGATTATCGGTTATCTTAAAGATCCTCAAGGAAAAACCGATAGGAAGCTTAAAAGAAGAGCCCAAAGGTACGGTCTGATTAGTGACAAATTATACTATCGGAGTTTTGATGGATTATTGCTTAAGTGCTTAAATGAAGAGGAGGCTAAAATTGCAATCGGAGAAGTTCATGAGGGACTTTGTGGAACTCATCAATCGGCCTATAAGACGAGATGGATGTTGAAGCGTGTCGGTGTAATAAATACCGGGGTACAAAGAGTCCTGAGAAGATCAAGTGGGCCCCACGCGTCAAAGGGCGAGCAAGGCCCAGTGGCGTGGGCGAGCCCCTCGGCCTCAGGCGGGCCCCACGCGTCAAGCGGGCGAAAGCAAGGCCCTAGCTGCTGGCGAGCCCTCAGCTCAAAGGGCCCCACGTGTCGGCGGGCGAGCAAGGCCCCAGTGGCGTGGCGAGCCCCTCGGCCTTCAGCGGGCCCCACGCGTCAAAGGGCAAGCAAGGCCCAATGGCGTGGGTGAGCCCCAGCCTTCAGCGGGCCAGCGCGTCAAAGGGCGATCGAGCCCCGTGGCGTGGGTGAGCCCCTTAGCATTTCAGCGAGGGCCCCACGCGTCTGGCGGGCGACTGAGCCCCATGGCGTGGCGAGCTCATCGATCTCGTCGGACGAGGGCCCCGTCGTCAAGCGGGCGTGTGGCGAGCCCCTACAAGACGAGGGTCTCCCATCTGCCAAGTGGGGCCGCAGGCGTGGAGTGTTCGAAAGGAGTCTTCGGCGAAGGCTCCCCTGCTGCGAAGACGGCGCATTAACGCGACATCACGCGCGGTAGACGGTGAAGAAATGATTACCGCGACAATGACCCGGCTGGTGCGGCGGCACATCCTTTGTGGCGCAACGGAATTGACCGGCAGAGAAGGTTTGCTTAAGATGGCCGCCCGCGTCGGAAGGAAGCCGGGCCCCACCCGATCTCATCGGCGTGTCTGTGGCGGGTCGAGGCCACTTGCGAAACGCTGGGGACGCGCCCGTGGGCAAGCGCACGCGTTTTCGTCTCTTCGTCGTGTCCTATCGATTATCTTGAGTATCTTCGCTTGCCTACCCCTTGGCTCTCTCTGTCGGTTCAAGGCTTGTATAAAAGGGCAAGAGAGAGAGGAGGGGTACGATACCTACGATTCAGCAAGCATTGCAGTAAACACATCTCATTCAACCACAAAAAGAGCTAAGGCTCGGCAGAGTAGGACTACTACCCGCGAGTCGAACGAACAGGTAATCCCGCTTGTTGCTCTTTCTTTGCGGCCCAGCTCAATCGAACTGAGCTCGGCCGATAGGCTAGCAGGATAGAAATCTGACTAGGGGTGTGATCCGCAGTGGTTGAGCGGTGAACACGCCGTCAAAGCGTGTGGGATATTTTTGGCCAACAATGGTGGAAGATTGCTTCAAATATTATAAGGGTTGCAAAGACTGTCAGAAATTTGAGAATATTCAACATGCGCCTGCATCAATTTTGCATCCGATCGTGAAGCCGTGGCCTTTCAGGGGATGGGGGGGATTGATATGATCGGTGAAATATTTCCCTCCTCGTCCAAGGGGCATCGGTATATTTTGGTAGCAACGGACTATTTCACTAAGTGGGTTGAAGCTATACCATTGAAGAAGGTAACTGATACTGAAGCGATCGAATTTGTTAGAGAACATATAATATACCCATTCGGTATTCCCTAGACGATCACTACAGATCAGGGATTGGTATTTATGTCAGAGGCATTTCAGGATTATGCTCGAAGCCTGGGAATCACAACAATAAATTCATCACCGTATTATGCTCAAGCCAACGGCCAAGCAGAATCTTCAAATAAAAGTGCTATAAAACTGATCAAGCGGAAAATCGATGAAAGGCCGAGGGGTTGGCATAATACGTTGGCGGACGCGCTTTGGGCGTATCGGATTGCTAAACATGGAGCTACAAAGGTGTCACCGTTTGAGCTAGTATACGGTCAAGAAGCTGTTCTGCCAGTCGAAGCCATCATCGGCTCTACGAGGGTTGAAGAACAAAATAATGTAAAGGCCGATGATTACAATAGATTAATGGCGGATAAGCTTGATGACATGGTGGCGGTTCGATTAAAGGCTCTGGAACATATTGAGCTGATAAGCAAAGGGTTGCGAGACATTACAACAAGAAGGTTATACCGAAAACGTTTGAAGTGGGAGAGCTTGTATGGAAAACGTTTTTACCGATTGGTTCTAGAGATCCTAAATACGGGAAATGGTCGCCAAACTGGGAAGGACCTTTCAAGATCAATCGGATTATTCACGGAAATGCGATATCTTGGAAACGCTTGATGGAGAAGTTTTCGGTAAAGCAATTAATGCCAAGTATTTGAAAAAGTATTATCCTAGCGTTTGGGTTGGAGCTTGAGCTGAGGTTTGTAAAAGCCGATTCAGTGGATCGTCTATAGTTCAAAATTCTTTTCACACTTGGCGCATTAGTAACAATTTTACTCAACACGTTGCTGTTGAGCGAAAGCCGATTCTCAGTGAATCGCCTACAGATCTAATTACTATGCAATTTTACTCATCACGTTGCTGTGGGGCAAAAGCCGATCCAAGGAATCGCCTATAGACAAAAATAAAGTTAGAATGCATAAGGAAATTAGAAGTTATTACAAAGGCACGAAGGCCTTAATTGTTTTCGCCCAAAGGGCAAGGTCAAACATTGTTATCAATCGGTATAATACCGATCCATACAATGGTTCGAATTTGGCTCGCAGGCCAATTACTCACAAAATTCATAAATAACGGCAGCAGCACTGGACATGGTATCCCGGATCCGATTGATAGTTGTTGTGTCTTCTTCAGCTGATCCGGGAATTATCGGAAGCTTTTTCTTCGTGTCCAGCACTACCAGGCCGCAGGCCTTCACAATGCTATATTGCTCCTTGGCTGCTGACTTTGTGTCCTCGAAGCTTG
Source organism: Raddia guianensis (assembly GCA_036346415.1). Lineage (NCBI taxonomy): Eukaryota > Viridiplantae > Streptophyta > Magnoliopsida > Poales > Poaceae > Raddia > Raddia guianensis. The sequence continues at coordinate 40,508,615 of CM070537.1, forward strand.
AAAGGGCATCGGCTTCGGCTTTCTTCGCTTTTTCAGTTCAGTTCAAGGACTTGACGTGAAAGCGCTTTGAAGCGGCGTTTTCGCGGTCGCCTTATGCTTCAGCAGCTGGAGCTTATCATTTTGGGCATTGGCATCTTGTACTAGCCCTTTCAATTCGGCCTCTGCATCTTTGAGTGCTTCCCTTTGGTGTAGCTGATCCAATGCAGCATTGAAATCGGCTTTCTCTTTGGCGAGGGGCAGCACTTTTTGGATGGCCGAGGCCACCTGCTCAGGGAGGACCTGTGAGATGGAATCGGCTATTTCTCGTATGGCGGAAGGGTTGGCCAAGAAAGCTAACTCATCACCAAACAGTTCCCACATCTGCTTGAGCTTGGCGATGGTCTCCGGGGAGAACCGGTTCTTCTTGATAGGCTCTGGGGCTGGTGAATCGATGATGACGGCTGGCGGCGGTGAAGCTCTGATCGGAGATGAAAGGAAGTCTAGTTCATCATCGAGCCAGTCCATGCTCGAGGGATCGAAGTTCAGCTCGTCGGTTTTATTGCCGTCATAAGTAATGACCTGCGTGGACACCACTGTTACCTTGACTGGGCTGCAAGGAAGAAGCATGTACTGGAAAAATATTTAAAGTCACAAGAGATCGGATTTTAAGAAATTGCGTAAATGCAAGGAAGGGAAAGCCGATTACGTCTTGTGGATTGAAGGTCGGTGGAGTTTGTGACGCTGGCGGAGGAGCAGGTGTGCCATCTTTCTTCTTGGAGATGGGTGAAGTGTCCTAAAATCATAATCCGGTAAGTAAGAAAGCCGACGATGGTCAAGAGTTTGAAGAAAATCAAGTGCTTACTGTGTCACATACGGATTCCGTACTATCGGGAGTACGCACCTTTTGGGGCCTTGGTTTCTTAGTGACCACCTTCTTCCTCAGGCCGGGTTCGCCTTCGGGTTTCCCTGTTAAATAAAGTCAGTAAATAATCGAATATTTCAGAATTATATGTGTAAGCCGATTGTACCTCGTTTCTTTGGCTGGGAAGAGCCCTGAGTGAAGGCCGATGCGGACTTGGCCGTCACGTGGATCCGGCCAGCTTCTTCTCCAATAAGTTTTGCCTTGGGACGCTTGTCGCCGCTCTGAAAGGGAGGTAAGCAAGAGGTCAGTAATCGGTAAAAGAACAATGTGAGTTAGCAAACACACGCAAGTTAGTAACCTCGCAGCTAGAAGACGATGCATGGTTCTGGGAGTTTGTTCTTTCATCGTCTGAGTCTGATGCAGAAGGTCCCGATTCTGAAGAATTTTCCTCTTTATCTTCATCAGAGTTATCGGAATCGCTATTACTCGAAGTGCTGGTTTCCGATTCCGATGGGGCTTCAGCTATGCCGGCGATCTTTGGCCAGTTAGGTCTGCAAGTTTCTTTCTGGCCAATGATCCGTTCGATCAAGATTGCAGCTCCACCTTTGGTGGCGTAAATGTTTTTAGCAATAGTTTCCCACCAGTTATTGAACGCTGATGAAGTGTTGGCCCACATAATAATTTCCGATGGCATTTCGAAGTCCAAGTGAGCAGCAGACAGAATACCATAAGCTGATTGAGAGTTCAAGTCTTCCCTGGCGTTCATTTGACGGAATATGTAGAGATCAGGAATTTCCTGGCCAAGGTTGAATTGCCAAGCAACCACAGCTGGATGGTAGAATTCGTAGGATGGTTTCCTGATATGGGTTCTCGTGCTCAGAATAGCAAAGAAGATGCTTGGGGAAATGAATGCTCTGTAAGCTGGTAAAGTTTAAGCCCTTTAGGGTATCGAGAATCGGAAGAATGATGGAATCGGATATCTATCCGATCGATTATGCGGGTTAAACCGCTCCGCCCATATATTCGATTCGACATGGTATAAAATGCAACCATAGAATGAGAAAGGTCGTATGAATTCAGGCGTTTTCTGTTGCAGTTCACCGAGATCATTTCGCCATATGATCTACAGGGGCTCTCACTGTTATTGGAATCCTTTTCATTCGGAAATGCTAAGCTAAAGTCCAGTTCTCCTAAGGAGTTGTATATTTGAAGCTTCAGGAACATTCCGATGAACCAAAAGGGGCCACCTAGATTACCAACTGAGTAATCGGCTTTCTTGGAACAGAGACCTTTCCTGATTTCGTGCATCATCCGATAGGTGGCTCCTAGTAGGTATTTGCCGATTGCTAGCTTTTGGCCTGATGCCAATGCCTCAGCTACTCCTTGGTATACTTTACTTGGGCTAAGTGACTGACCGCAGAAAAAGAACCGATCCAACCACATGTTCAAGAAAGCAATGTGTTCTTCATCTTCTACATGGCTGGTTTTCTGATGGACACTGATGTATCGTTGCCAGCCAAAGTTCTTCTCGGGGACCAGCTTTAGCGTGGCAGTCAGATCAAAGGCCGATAGCATTTCGCCATCGGGATTTAGGCCGGTTAGCATCGCTACATCTAGAAGTGTAGGGCTAATGGGTCCGGTTGGGAAGAGAAAGGCGTTGGCAGTATCACACCAAAAGTAAGACGATGCTGCCATAAATGGTTCATCTGCTGGTGGTGGAGATAAGGAAAGAAGGATGGCGTCGGTTATTCCTAGTTCGTCCCATTGCTCTTGTTTCTGGCTGTAAACCCGAATGAGCCAGTCCTTATATCCTTTGATCGGGCTAGGCCAAGACCTAAATGCCGATTTCCAGCTGTTGACACTAAGCTCATCGGCAAATAAGGGGAGTTTGCCTACGGAATGGAATATGAAGTCCGATGGGTCTTGGTCTCCTACTGGCCCCAAAGAATACAAAGCTTCAGAATCCGAGCATTGAATCAGTACCTGAGACATGATGCCGATTGAGAGTTGGAGGAGTTGGTTATCGTTGATCACGAGGGCTCGGAAATTCGATCGCGAGAGCCGTCTTGTGTAGGAGAAACTGAGTGACGGCGAATGGTGCGCTATTTATAGCCGTGGTAAAACTAGGGTTTTACCGCTTTTGGCGTTCTGCCGCCCATATTGTCTGCTGGGCTGACACGTGTTCTACAAGTGGGCTGAAAGCGAGAAGTTACATGGGTAGAAATGTGAAATATTCTGACATGGTAAATCCGATTTTTACTTGAAAGTTCGGCTAATGAAATACTCATTGCCAAACTTAGGGGCATATGTTGACACCCGAATTTGGCAGAAAATCGGATGTTCAGAAAAGGCCTGATATGTTGGAATTATTGGGCCAAATCGGAGATGGGCTTTATCGGCAAAGAGGAAAGGGCGAATACCGATACTTGTAAGACTTGAATCGATGTGATCGAGAGCGTCATGATAAATTAGGTTGTATCGGTATCGACTTTGTAACACTATAAATAGGACTTTAGGTCTCGAGAATATCGATCTATGACTCAATACACAAAACACTTTCTCGAATCCGATCGACTTCGTCGAAAGGCTTCAACTCGCAGGTAGAGCTATCTCGATGGGATAATCGATTCTCTCCTTGTAACCCGTATGCATGGTTGTATCGTATTGATCTCATGTATGCAAAGCACGTCAGACTGTCTCGGGATTTTTCGATCTTTGATGTGTTCTCGCATGTTGCACTGTCTCGATTTAATCGATCTATAATATGTGTTTATCCTGTAGTGTTGATTGTCGGATATTACACATGCTTTTTCTTGAATTCGATATATGCAACTGCCTCGTTTAATCGATCTTGTGTATGCCTTGTCTAGGATTTACGCATCCGTAAATATTTGCCGATTGGTGTTGCGCCTACCCAATATTATCCTTTAAATCTTTACATCGGTTTATTAGCTTGTGTCTAGATATAGATTTGGATACTGTCTTGGCCTGACCAATCTATTTGATCTACTTCTTGATTTAATTTGATGCACTGATACGAAGGTTTATTGGCAATATATTATAAAAAATACCAAAAAGAAGTATGAAATTTGAATTTAATTGTTATTCCATATTTACTTGCTCTATCGGACATTAAACCGATAGAACCTATAATCGGATATACTAAAATCGATTATAGAAAACCTGATCTGGCTATTTGAAAAGCCGATTAGGGCTATATTACTGACGATTTTCTCCTTATCAATTTACAGGTCAAATTAACTGGCACGTTTGGTTTCCTCGTTGCGACACAACCACAGGGTTGACGCTTCGGCACGTGTGTTCGCGAGAAGCTAACTTTTCGTGTCAACATACTTTTTGGCGACCACGATAGGACCCGAAAGATCGAAATTGACAACATGACGCGTACCGATGCCGAGGCAGCATTGAAGGCGCTCAAGCTCGCTGCCGAGCCAGTGACGTTCGACGAATTGAGCCCAGATCAAAAGAAGGAAGTTGAGGATAGGCTCGCGGAAATTTACGAAGAAAACAAGAAAAGAATGCTCACTGGGTATCGCAAGACGCGCAGTGGCCAAGTTACAAAGACTTCCATCGGAGATCCGTTGCTCACGGATGATTTTTCTGAAGTTATTAGGGATCAAATCAACAGCTCTGTTTACCGATCGATACTTGATCAATCATCGGTTCTAGGGATCGATGCTTTACATATAAAACAACTTCGGTTGGTTTGAAGCGACACCCAGCAAACCACGGTTCGAATCCCGCTTCTACTACAACTCTCGCCGGATTTTTCCCTTCCCTCTCCCACTCTTTTTTTTTTCCACTCTTCTCCATCGTCCGGCAGGACTTCCACACAGCGCAGCGGTAGCGTCTGCTGTCTTTCGCCTGGACGAGCTGGGTTCGAAAGCCAGGCTCCCTAGCGCTGCGTTCCATTTTTTCCCAGCTGCCTTCATATTTTTTTTCCCCACGTTGCTACACAGCACGCGTAAGCCAGCGTCGCGTTCAATTTTTTTCCCCACGTCCCTACACAGCACGCGTACAGCAAAAAAACGCAGAGCAAAAAAGAAAAAACCCTTTTCCTGATTCGGAGAAAAAAAAAAGGGAAAAAGGGCATATTTCTTAGCTCGCTAAAAAAAATTATACCATGATTTCATGGTAATGGTTCGTGCAAAGGTAAATTTTTTAAGAAAAGTTGAGATAACCACAAAAAATTCGAACAATAACCAATTCTTTTCTTTCATTCCATTTCCCCCCTACACAGCTAAAATGACAAAAAAAAAACCCCAAAAAATGCAACCAAAATTTTATGGTAAGGATGCATAAATGAATTTAAACATTAAAAATGCTACCTTTCCCTATATTAATTAGTAAACAACAGAAATAAAAAACTTCCAAACATATAACTACAGTTCAAAATCATATATTCATAACGACGTCCACAAAAAGATCTAGCTATTTAAAAACATTTAGCACTCACAAATAGTTGTATGAGGAGATAATCCATGCTCTCCATTTATTCTAACTTTTATGTCTGCAAAAAAAACTAGAAAAATAAGCTTCATAAACGGCAACGTAAGATCATGATAATAGCCTAAAAAAAATTAGACATCAAAAACTAATTTTAAAAAGGAAAAAAAAAGGGAGCAACCAGCAAAGATCTACCTATTTTAGAACATTTAGCATTCACAAATAATTGTACAACAAAATAATCCATTCTCTTCTTTTATTCTAACTTATGTGTGAGCTCAAAAAATGTGAAAAAAAAACTTCACGAGTGGCACCGTAATGCCATCATAATGACCTATAAAAATATTTAGACAACAAAAACTAATTTCAAAAAGAAAAAATAAAAAGGGAACAACAAACAAAGATGCCTATTTGAAAACATTTAGCATTCACAAATAGTTGTATAAGAAAATAATCCATTCTCTTCTTTTATTCTAATTTTTGTATCCGCTTAAAAAAATCTAAAAAAAGATTTACAAGCAGAATCGTAATGTTTTCTTATTCAAAAAGGGTGCAACAAACAAAAGGGTGTAATGTTTTCTTATTAATTTGTTTACGATACATCTTCATTCTCTCACATATAAGACATCATGCAGTGGCGCGCCATGGGCGCGCTGACCCTGCTAGTATGTTCTATGGCTAATAGACCAAACATGGCCACTGTTATAAATCGGTCGTCGCATACACACAAACATAATCACAATAGACAGGAGGCACAGATCTGAGAGACAAAAGCCAGGCACAATAATCTTTATTGATCTATCTCTCTTTGTTACAAGGGGTTCATATTTATAGCCTAGACTAAATTCGGTTTTGCCCATAATACCCCTAGGGTTTAACGTGGGCTTCCGGCCCATAAATCCTCTAGGATTATTGAAAGAGGATCCTAAGGCCTAGAGGGGGGTGAATAGGCAATTTTAGAACTTTTTCAATTATTCTTGAATTAACATCATATTAAGAGTTACCCAATCCTAGTTGCAATTATCGAGTAAGCGGAAGCGATAAACTAAACACAAGCAACTAAGGCATGGCATTCAAATTCATCACAAGCAATGCAATAAGAGTAAGTGCGGGAATATAAATGAGAGGGAGACACGGTATTTGTTTGACCGAAGTTGAACCATAACTCCTACTCTCGTTGAGGCTACCCTTGCACACAAGGACCGGCTCGCTCTCGAGCCTCACGCCTCACTCACTCCCGGTAGTCGTTCACGTCGCTCGTGAGGTGGACTCGTCACCCGACACCGACTCAAGAGCAGCCACACGCCAAGGCCTACTCCCAAGCCCACGCCTCCACGAAGAATGTCTTCAAAAGTAACAAGCCCGAAACGCCCCGATCATGCCGGATCGAAGGACTTCCTTGAAGCTTGGTATTGGGGTTTGATGGATTGTGGCTTTGGATGATCTTGTGGGTGGAGGAATGACCCTAGAACACCTAATTGATGAGCTATGAATGTGGTAGGTGAAGTGGAGTAGCAAACCTCAAAATAGCCAGCCACTAGATAGGTATTTATAGCCCCAAGAGCAAAACTAGCCGTTGCCCCTCGGAAGAGGACAAAAAGACTAGCCGTTACACTCTACCGGACGCCGTCTGACGGGCTCCGGACGCCGTCCGACAGAGCGTACTGCTCACCAAAATAGGTTTATCGGACGCCGTCCGACAGCAAGGATCGTGCAAGCCCCGGAGCTACCGGACGCCCCCCAGATGCCGTCCGGCAGCGAGAAATAGCCAAAATTGAACTTTATCGGACGCCGTCCGGTAACCACCGGACGCCGTCCGACAGTGAATATTAATTTGGATTTTGGGCTGGTCGGACGCCGTCTGGTTTTTCCAGACGCCGTCCGACAGAAGAGAATTTTCGAGCTGAAATTTGTGGGGGAATTTAGGTGGGTTTCTCTCTCTCTAGAAATCTCACAAAAGGATATTTGGGTATTTTAGAAGAGGTGGACTACGGAAACCGAGTTTTGAAGAATTCCCAAAGATCCGGCATAGTCCGAGATATTCGAACCCCTTTTGAAATCCGACGAAAAAACAGGAAATAAACCTAACTACTCCTAATCTATACGTGACCTCAACTCTCGCCCGGTCACGCACTTGAAACCTTGGAGCAGCTCAGAAAATTGTCGACTCTTCAAATTAGGGTTTATAAAAAATCGCCGAGTCTCCGCTAGGGTTCCGAGAAGTCCAAAAACCCCCTTAGCCCTTTATATTAATTAATTTTGTCATCAATGCCACTAATAAAAATTAGGGCTCAACGATGCTCACAATCTCCCCCTTTGTGGCACTTGATGGCAACCCAAGAGAGAATAAAATTTTTGAGCTGCAAAAAGGGGTTAGTGCAATACAAATATGCGAGCAATTTCAATAATTAAGAGAACACATCTCGACCACAAAGGTGTGCAAACAGGAGAGGCTCCCCCTAAATTCATGCATAAATTTAAAAACACAACCAACAAGGTTCAAAAAACATAAAACCAATCAGAATAACAATCACAAATTTAACCAACAAGGTTCAAAAAACATAAAACCAATCAGAATAACAATCACAAATTTTTAACCGAGTATCGAGGCAACAAATATTACAGGAAAAAGCACAACCTCGATCTCACTAACTCAAACTACTCTCTCTACCTTCTCCCTAACTTCTCCCCCTTTGTCACCAAGTGACACAAAAGGGAAAAGCTCCTAGCCTGGTCTACTCTTCTTGGTCTTCGTCCATGTTGTCGCCTCCGTCATTTCCTTGGCATGGGAAGAGGAGCCACGACCTCTCGGACGCTTGAACAAGGGCATATGAGCTCTGAGGGTACCGACCGAGGTGAGGAGGTCATCAAACATTTGGGTCGGTTGAGGATTTGGCAAAGAAAAGTTGAGATGATGAGCGATCTCTCCACCGATGAAATAAATCTTACCGGAGGAGGGTATGGTGTGGTGGAGGCACAAAGGAAGGAGCAGCCTGGAAGGAGGGTACACCCAAGGATGAGCCGGTGGTGGGTAGGCGGTGGGCGAGGAAAACTCGAGTCTGGCTGGTAAGCTGATAAGCTGTCGTGGGCATGTGAATACCAACCATATGGATTTGCCCTTCAGCCTTGGCATAAACATCGCCCCATGTCTTGCCTGGTGACTTAAACTCGTGAACTCATCGCCAAGCACGTTTGTTGCCTCGCCAAGTCTCATCTCTCTGCGGGTGGTGCCGGCTCTTCTTTCACCTCGGTGTGAAAATTTCTCATATCTGTCTTGACCCTCATCTCACCTATCAAAGCATCATACCACGGAGGAGGATTCTTTGAAGAGGAACTCGCACAGTCTTGGCACAAATGGTGCATTAGGGCGGCAGGAGCAAAACAGAGCTGCTTTGGAGGAGCATCATCACCAGGTCTACCCAACTTGGGCTTGCTCCCAAGTGAGTTTAAGAAGTTCTTCATCTGATGCTTTTTGATTCTGTTTGACCAGCTTCTTACTTCATCTGCAGAAACCCGCTGAGTCCTGAAAAGCAATAGGCCAATATAGGGCGCTAGAGGTAGTGCCCTATTGACCTCCCTGAATATAGTGTCATCCAACTCTCCCATGAGGGTGGCGCCAATGTTTATAACTCTGCCTGTCAGAAGGTAAAGCATAAACCAGCTGCAGATCGGTAATATCCTGTCATGGTTCCCACCTCGAACAAATAAAGTGCTCCGAAGGATAAGATTTATCAGAGCTGGCTCCTGGCGCAATTGTTTTGCCTTCTCTATGTTCAGTTCTTCTTCATCAACATCAATGCACATGAACCGTACTTCTTCTAGAGGAGGATATTTGCCCCTCCAGAGAGCATCTTCGTAGCACACCTCATTTAAATCAGTGCCAGAGTCTGGAGTACCCAAGGCTTGATTCATCTCAGCCACTGTGATCCTTTGAACCTGTCCATCAACTGAATGATAATAGTTTGACTCTGTCTCGTTTTCGGCAATCAGTAAAGTAGCAAAGAACTCACAGTTCCTCTCATTGCTCCAGGTCAATTTTTTGTTGGAGATCAATTCAGCTAGACCTGGTGTGGAGCTGAATATGGTGTGAACCTCAGGCCCTGCCACTATTGTGATCTCACTCCAGTCAATACAATGAGGATCCCTCAGACTACCCTTGGGAGCAGAAAAGCACATGTAGAGCTGCTTCTGGAACTTGGTGTAGAAACGGAAGTCTTTGGTATACTCTCGCCTTTGAGGGAACCACTTCGCGTAAGAGACGGACCTCTTCTTCCTCAGAGTCTCCATAGATAGTTTCAGAACCTGATCATCCACAGGGTCGTCCTCAGCGACCACTGTCTCGGTGACATCCTCATCAATTGGGTCCTCAATGTAGGTGTCATCATCAGCATCCTCTGCGGTGGCAAAAGAAGATCCCGCCATCCGAGTCCAGTGAATTCCCTGATCAGGCTGCTGCTGAATGTCCGCTCTAGTCACTCTACTTGGGCGAGGAGGAGCGGCACAGCTAGCCGTCTCATCTATGTAATCCGGATCGCCCTTCTTCGCATTATCACGCCGACCATCGAGGGTTACGCGAGCCTTCCCAAATTTCTTCAATGATTTCGACATATCGAATTACTTCTTCTGACAATGTAACCACTGACCAGAACAACCTCACTATCAAGCGCCAGCGACCAGCGATCCATCGACAGGTGCCAACCCAAAGACGATCAACCACGAACACGAGCGCGGGAAAAACCTATTCAAAACACGGAACTCGGCAAAAACGAAATTTGCGGGAAGAAAGCGGAAGCCGTTACGAGCCCTAGAAGCGAAGGAGGAAGCCGCCCGTCGCGAGGAGATCGTCCCCAAGGCCCTTCCGGTAGAAATGAGGGAACTCGGCGGAGGCGAAGCGCCGAACGGAGCCGTCCACTTCCAATCCACGCGGTGGAAATCGAAGAGGACGACGAGGGGAGGCCGCCGGTGGTGGTGGAGATCGCCGGAGGTTGCCGGAGGGTCTTCCCCGGTGAGGAGAAGGAGCAGGGGCGGCGCCGGCTTGGAGAGGAGGAATAGATCTGAAAGAGGATCCTAAGGCCTAGAGGGGGGGTGAATAGGCAATTTTAATTTTTCTTTGATTAATTGTTGATTAAGCATCAAATTAATAGTGACCCAATCCTAGTGTCAATTGATACGCAAGCGGAAGCGATAAACAAGTTAACAAGCAACTAAGACATGTCATCACAATCAACACATTCAATGCAATGGTAGTAAGTCACGGAAGAAAGTAAATAAGAGGCGACACGGTGTTTGTTTGACCGAAGTTGAACCATAACTCCTACTCTCCGTTGAGGCTACCCCTTGCGCAAGGACCGGCTCGCTCTCGAGCCTCACGCCTCACTTACTCCCGGTAGTCGTTCGCCACTCCGCGAGGTGGACTCATCACCCGACACCGACTCAAGAGTAGCCACACGCCAAGGCCTACTCTCAAGCCCACGCCTCCACGAAGGATGTCTTCAAAAGTAACAAGTCCGAAACGCCCCGATCATGCCGGATCGAAGGACTTCCATGAAGCTCGGTTTTGGGGTTTGATGGATTGTGGCTTTGGATGATCTTGTGGGTGGAAGAATGGCTCTAGAACACCTAATTGATGAGCTATGAATGTGGTAGGTGAAGTGGAGCAGCAAACCTCAAAGTAGCCGACCACTAGGTAGGTATTTATAGCCCTAGAGCAAAACTAGCCGTTGCCCTCGGAAGAGGACAAAAGACTAGCCGTTACACTCTACGGACGCCGTCAAGCAGACTCCGGACGCCGTCCGACAGAGCGTCCTGCTCAGCAAAAAAGGTATACCGGACGCCGTCCGGTCCCCACCGGACGCCGTCTGACAGCAAGGATCGCGCAGGCGCCGAAACCACCGGACGCCCCCCAGACGCCGTCCGGCAGCGAGAAAGCCCGAAATTGAACCTTATCGGACGTCGTCCGTAACTACAGACGCCGTCCGACGATGAGCATGAAGGGACCGGACTGCCACCAGACGCCGTCCGACGAAAGTTCCTCGGATTAAAACCTTCACGGACGCCGTCCGATCCTCACGGACGCCGTCCAAACAGAGAAGAATTTTCGAGCTAAAATTTGTGGGGGAATTTAGGTAGGTTTCTCTCTCTCTAGAAATCTCACAAGGATATGTATGGGTATTTTTAGAAGTGGTGGACTACGGAAACCGAGTTTTCGAGAATTCGCAAAGATCCGGCATAGTCCGAGATATTTGAACCCCTTTTGAAATCCGACGAAAAACACGAAATAAACCTAACTACTCCTAATTTATACGTGACCTCTTCTCTCGCCCGGTCACGCATTTGAAATCTTGGAGCAGCTCAGAAAATTGTCGACGCTTCAAATTAGGGTTTATAAAAATCGCCGAGTCTTCGCTAGGGTTCCGAGAAGTCCAAAAACCCCCTAGCCCTTTATATTAATTAATTTTATCATCAATGCCACTAATAAAAATTAGGGCTCAACGATGCTCACAAGATCAAATGAGGAGAGAGAGAGCGAAGGGTAAGTTATCTGATTTCGCGGTTAGAGCCTGTCGGACGGCGTCCGGCAAATCATCGATCGGACGTCCCGACAGAGAGAAGTCTGAACACGATTGCTTTCGTCGGACGGGTCGGGAAGCGACGGCGTCAAGCAGAGATATTACAGCGCCATTTGCACTTAGTCGGACGGCGTCCGTGGTAACCGGACGGCGTCGACAAGACCTAATTTAGCACCCGCAACCCCTGTCGGACGGCGTCCGAGACTGTCCAGACGGCGTCCGAAGAAGGCAAAAATTGCAGCTACTTTTACTTCGGACCAGTGGGCCCCACCGATGCGAGAATTATTATAAAAATAATGTTTTGAAATGATAATCTCCATTTTTGCTCAAAATTCAAGGAAGATTCAAATGTGAGCAATTTGGAGTGATTTTCTAAGATTTTAATTTTGAAGAGACAAGATAATAATAGGACAAATGAAACCAACTTAAACTCAAAAATCCAAATTTTGATCTTAGAGATCAAGAAAACGTGTGAACTCAAATTTTGCATTGATTTCTCATATAGGCATGAAAATCGAGCATGGGGGTTCACATTAGAGTTTAAGCACATGTTTTTAAATTTTGGCTCCTTTTTAAATATTTTCAACAATTTTTATGCCATATGATTTTCAAGAAAAGAAATATGCATATGGAGCAAATTTTTCAAAGAGGGATAAGATTTTCAAAATTAGAAGTTTGAAGTGATAAGACGATAAGGATAGTCTATTAAGTTCAAATTTGTTTTGGTTTGAAATATGGGACAAGAATGTGCTAACCCAAAATCAAATTCATCTTTTCACCACTAGAGGAAGTTTTGAGATCATGAGTTGAAACTAAACTCCCCCTAAATGTGACAAAGGTCAAAAGCAAATGGAAAAATTCAAATAAGACCCAAAAGTCACGAAAACCAATCAACACGCATTTGATCTATCTAGTATGTTGAGTTCATTCCTTAATTTGCAAAACCGTGCCTCATCCAAGGGTTTTGTGAAAATATCCGCCAATTGGTCTTCCGTTCATGCGTGAGGCAAGCACAACGTCACCCTTTGCAACATGGTCACGAATAAAGTGATGTCGGATGTCGATGTGCTTTATGCGGGAATGTTGGACCGGATTGTTGGCTATTTTCACCGCACTTTCATTATCGCATAGAAGTGGCACTTTTTCAAATTTTAGTCCAAAGTCACTAAGCATTGAGTCATGTACAAGAGTTGAGCACAACAACTCCCGCGCTACATATTCGCTTCGCCATGTAGATAGCGCCACGGAGTTTTGCTTCCTCGAAGTCCATGACACAGTGGCGATCTAACAAGTGACAACCCCGAGGTGCTTTTGCGATCAATTTTGCAACCGGCATAATCCGAGTCGGAATAGGCAAGAAGCTCAACACGCGCTCCCTTGGGGTACCAAAGACCTAGACTAGTGGTGATTTTTAGATATCTCAAAATGCGTTTTACGGCAACAAGATGCACTTCTTTAGGGGATGCTTAAAAGCGAGCACACATGCACACACTAAACATAATATCGGGTCGAGAAGCGGTAAGATAGAGAAGCGAACCGATCATGGAGCGATAAAGCTTTTGGTACACGGGCTTTCCATCTTCATTCAAGTCAAGATGCCCATTAGTGGCCATTGGTGTTTTGATCGATTTGCAAACATCCATTGAGAACCGCTTGAGAAGGTCATTTGTGTATTTCTCTTGACAAATAAAGGTCCCTTCTCGAAGTTGCTTGATTTGAAATCCAAGGAAGAAAGTGAGCTCTCCAATCATAGACATTTCGAATTCCTTAGACATCATCTCGCCAAAGTCCTTGCATTTAGATTTGTTAGTGCATCAAAAAATAATATCATCCACATATATTTGACAAATAAATAAGTCATTTTCAATAGGCTTTAGAAATAATGTGGAATCAATCGCACCGGTTTTAAATCTCTTTTCTAAGAGAAAGTCCCTAAGACGCTCATACCATGCTCTAGGAGCTTGCTTGAGACCGTATAGCGCCTTAGTGAGCTTATAGACATGGTTTGGGTGTTTGAGGTTTTCAAAACCGGACGGTTGCTCGACATAAACAAATTTATCAATAAAACCATTTAGAAAAGCACTCTTAACATCCATTTGAAAAAGAGTTATGTTATAGAGAGTAGCGAATGCCAAGAGTAACCGTATAGCTTCAAGTCGAGCAACGAGGGCGTAGGTTTCTCCATAGTCAAGTCCTTCGATTTGTGTGAAACCTTGCGCCACCAATCTTGATTTGTTTCGTACCACTTGACTGTTCTCATCTTGTTTGTTGCGGAAGACCCATTTGGTTCCAATGACATTGTGGTCCTTTGGTCTTTCCACAAGTTCCCAAACTTTATTGCGGGTGAAGTTGTTCAATTCTTCATGCATGGCGTTCACCCAATCCACATCCACCAATACCTCATCAATGGTCCTAGGCTCAACAATAGACACAAAGGCGTGATGCTCACAATAATTAGCGGTATGAGAACGGGTTCTTACGCCTTGATTGAGATTGCCAATGACTTGATCTAGGGGATGTTCCTTGGAGAGTGCGGTGTTGTTGGACGGGTACTTGTAGATCAATGCCTCTCCCTTGAGCTTGATCAACTTCAAAGTTCGCATCTCCGTCCACCGCTTGATCTTGAGTTGTTGGAGAGGTGTCTTGAACTTGATCATCGATGGAGGTGGTGGGGGTGATTACTTCATCTTTTGGTGCCTCCGGTGAGGGTCGAATTTCCTCCAACTCCATAGCATCATGCGGTGGCTCATCACCTACATTTCTTGTCAAATCTTGCTCATTTTGCGAGCCATTAGTTTCATCAAACTTGACATCATAAGCCTCCTCAACGAGCCCGGTAGAATTATTAAAGACTCGAAAAGCTTTTGAGCGAGAGGAGTACCCTAACATAATACCAACGTCACAGCTCTTTTGGAACTTACCCAAATGAGTCCTTTTCTTATAGATGTATACCTTGCAACCAAAGACTCGAAAGTCAGAGATGTTGGGCCTTCGTCCCACTAGTAGTTCATATGAGGTCTTATGAAGGAGTCGGTGGAGGTAAAGGCGGTTGATAGCATGGCACGCCGTGTTGATGGCTTCCGCCCAAAAGACATGCGGCGTGTTGTACTCGTCAAGCATTGATCTTGCCATCTCTATCAAAGTACGGTTCTTCCTTTCCACCACTCCATTTTGTTAGGAAGTGTATGCCGCCGAGAATTCGTGCTTCACACCTAACTCATCACAAAATTCTTCAACATTTGTGTTAGTGAACTCGGTGCCGTTATCACTCCTCACTTTTTTAATAAAAGAGTCAAATTCCTTTTGAGCTTTCAAAGCAAATCTTTTAAACACATCACCGGCAAGTGATTTATTTGCAAGGAAAAATACCCAAGTGAAGCGAGAGAAATCATCGACAACCACATGACAATAAGAATTACCGCCTATGCTCGCATAGGTGGTTGGGCCAAATAAATCCATATGCAAAACTTCAAGTGGTCGGGATGTAGACATGAATGTCTTAGTCGGATGAGAATTTGCCACTTGCTTGCCGGCTTGGCATGAGCTACATAAACGATTTTTCTCGAATTTGACATTCTTCACTCCAACAACCAAGTTGTCTTTAAAAACTTTTTTCAAAGTGCCCATTGCAACATGTCCAAGACGTCTATGCCATAACCAACTAAGAGTGGTTTGAGCGATAAGACAAGTCTTGATTTGAGAGGTTTCACGGTTTGAAAAATCAACCAAATATAAATTTTGAAACCGGGTGCCTTCAAATGCAACACTTTGATCCTTAGTGAAAACAACACGAACTCCGTTGATCGAAAAGAAGCAATCAAAACCCAAATCGCACACTTGAGCAACGGAGAGGAGATTGAAGTTGCAAGCTTCCACCAAGAGCACATTAGAAATGGATAGGTCATTTGATATTGCAATTTTACCTATACCCTTTACCTTTCGCTTGGAGTTATCCCCAAATGTGACCTTGTGTTCGGGGTCCTTCTCCTCCTCTAGTGAGGTGAACATACTTGAGCTACCGGTCATGTGTTGAGTACAACCGCTATCGAATATCCAATGCCGGCCACCGCTCTTGTAGTTCACCTACACACACAAAATCAAGCTTGGGTTTTAGGTACCCAAGACTTCTTCTTGGGTCCTTTAGAGTTAGTCATCAAGCATTTGGGCACTCAAATAGCCTTCACATCTTTCTTTTCATTGGGTGCACCAACATATTTAGCATAGGTAGAGCCATTCTTCCTGATAAGCATGTAACTAGCATTAAGCACTTGAGTTTTGGACATGAATTGAGATGTTTTAGCAAGAGGACAAGCAATGGCCTTATGTTTCTCATTTTTGCAAATATGGCAATGGGTCCCTCCCTTGACAAAAGTTAGCTTGGGCTTACCTCAACCGCCCTTGGGCAAATCCCCGGGATGAAATCCCAAACCATGATTACCCAAGGTATACCTTTGCTCCCGAAGCACTTTGTCAAGAGAGTTGTTCCCCACAAGTAATTTAGCTAAGTTAGAGTCTAGTTGCTCAATTCTATCCTTAAGAAGCAAATTTTTCTTAACTAACTCATTAGCACATATAGCAACACCACAAGTACCAATGGAACAAGCATTTTCATTTAAAGAGGTGGCACTAGTGGATGTAGATAAGCTAGCATTAGGTGTGATAGTGGATGACAAGTTCAAAGAAGTGTCATGAGATAAGCTAAGTGAACCATCAATAGTGTCAATTAAATCACAAGTCACACCAACATCACATTTTTCAATTGAGCAAGCAGGAGGAGTTTCAACATCAACATTAGAGCTAGCAAATTTGTTTTCTAGAATTTCAACTTGCAAATTTAGAGCTTCATAATCATCTTCTAGAGTTTCATGTTTTTCAAGCAAATTTTCAAATTCATTCGCAAGTTCTTTATGCACTTTCACTAGCTTCTTCTTCTTAGACTTTTCCTTCTCTAGAGCATTATTCAAATCATCAATCAAACGCTTAAGCACACTTTTAGAGAGGTGCTCGTGTGTTACCTTCTCCTCTAGTGCCATAAGACACATGGGAGGTGAGGGGTTGTCGATGGCGACTCCGGACACCTTAGTGTTTTCATTGTCGGAGGAGTCCGCCCAAGAGCCCTCGTCATCGGTGATCCATTCCCCAATCACCTCTTCTTGTACATTTGCGGTGAGACAAAGCTTTTGCTTGGGAAGAGCCGGAGGAGCATTTTCCTTGATCGCAAGTCCGGCTAGCCCATGAGCTCTAGTATCTTCTTCTTCGGAGGATGATTGAGAGGACGATGAGCTTGAGCTATCTTCCTTCTTAGTCTTTTGACCGGCAAGAGATTTCTTTTTATCCTTTGATTTGTGATCACTCTTGCGGTAGTGACGGTACTTCTTCTTGTCGTCTTCCTCATCTTCCTCTTGATTTCTTGTCTTATGCTTGTTCTTTTTGCTTTTTGGACAATCCGCCGCCAAGTGACCTTTCTCTCCACATTCATAGCATAACGCATCTCGGAGATAGGTCTTCGCCTTGAAGAGGATGATCCTTGTGAAGCTCATCTTCTTGATCAACTTTCTTGACCGCTTGACAAGGAGGGCCAATTCTTCAATCTCGGAATTGCATCATCGAGTCATTATCTTCTTCTTCAATTTCAATCTTCTTCTTCCACTTTTGGCTTTGGCGGGAAGAGCAATGGACTTCTTATTGAGCGGGGACTCTTCACTTTCAAGAAGTCGCATCTCATATGAGTTGAGTTGCCCGAGGAGCTTTGTCGGTGTCATTTTCTTGAGTTTCGACTTGGATGCTCGAATTAATGTTACAAGTGGATTGTAGCTAAAAGGCACAACATCGAGCATCTTCCGACAAATGTCAATGCCTTCCAAGACCTTCTTCTCCGAACATCCGGCAATTTCATTGACAATGGGGTTCAACCTAAGAAACATTTCATTAACACTTTCATTAGGAAGCATCTTGAATTGATTAAATCTTTTTCTAGCACGAGATAGCTTCTCCTCAAGCATCTCGGCACTACCAACATGAATTTCCCTAAGATGCTTCCAAATGTCATAAGCTTTAGAGAGATTACAAATGCTATCAAAGACTTCGGAAGACACACTAGAGAGTAAAGCATTTCTAGCAATGGCATTAAAGCGTTTGTACTTAGCATGAACTTCATCAAGAGCAATTGTTCCGTACGGAGGTGGGATACCGATCTCACAAGCAACCCACACATCATAGCTAAGTGTCTCTAAATAACATTGCATCCTAATTCTTCAATAATTGTAATTTGTTCCATCGAAAATAGGGGCTTTTCCAATTTCTATCCTAGGCCCCTCTTGAGCCATCTCCTAGCGGTTAAGCTAATACCGGAGAACCTAGATGCTCTGATACCACTTGAAAGATGATCCAAAGGCCTAGAGGGGGGGTGAATAGGCAATTTTATAACTTTTTCAATTATTCTTGAATTAACATCATATTAAGAGTTACCCAATCCTAGTTGCAATTATCGAGTAAGCGGAAGCGATAAACTAAACACAAGCAACTAAGACATGGCATTCAAATTCATCACAAGCAATGCAATAAGAGTAAGTGCGGGAATATAAATGAGAGGGAGACACGGTATTTGTTTGACCGAAGTTGAACCGCAACTCCTACTCTCGTTGAGGCTACCCTTGCGCAAGGACCGGCTCGACTCGAGCCTCACGCCTCACTCACTCCCGGTAGTCGTTCCGCCACTCCGGCGAGGTGGACTCCGTCATCCGTACACCAACTCAAGAGTAGCCACACGCCAAGGCCTACTCCCAAGCCCACGCCTCCACGAAGGATGTCTTCAAAAGTAACAAGCCCGAAACGCCCCGATCATGCCGGATCGAAGGACTTCCTTAAAGCTCGGTATTGGGGTTTGATGGATTGTGGCTTTGGATGATCTTGTGGGTGGAGGAATGGCCCTAGAACACCTAATTGATGAGCTATGAATGTGGTAGGTGAAGTGGAGCAGCAAACCTCAAAATAGCCAGCCACTAGATATGTATTTATAGCCCCAAGAGCAAAACTAGCCGTTGCCCCTCGGAAGAGGACAAAAAGACTAGCCGTTACACTCTCTACGGACGCCGTCCGAGCAGACTCTAACGCCGTCCGACAGGCGTCTTGCTCACCAAAATAGGTTTATCGGACGCCGTCCGGTCCCACGGACGCCGTCCGACAAACAAGGATCGTGCAAGCCCGAGACTACGGGACGCCCCAGACGTCGTCCGCGTGAAAAATAAAATTGAACTTTATCGGATCTTGCGTCCGGTAACCACGGACGCCGTCCGACGATGAATAATAATTTGGATTTTGGGCTGGTCGGACGCCGTCTGGTTTTCGAGCACGCCGTCCGGCGAAGAATTTTCGAGCTGAAATTTGTGGGGAATTTAGGTGGGTTTCTCTCTCTAGAAATCTCACAAAGGGATATTTGGGTATTTTAGAAGAGGTGGACTACGAGCCGAGTTTTGAAGAATTCCCAAAGATCCGGCATAGTCCGAGATATTGAACCCCTTTTGAAATCCGGCGAAAAAACAGAAATAAACCTAACTACTCCTAATCTATACGTGACCTCAACTCTCGCCCGGTCACGCACTTGAAACCTTGGAGCAGCTCAGAAAATTGTCGACTCTTCAAATTAGGGTTTATAAAAAATCACCGAGTCTCCGCTAGGGTTCCGAGAAGCCCAAAAACCCCCTTAGCCCTTTATATTAATTAATTTTGTCATCAATGCCACTAATAAAAATTAGGGCTCAACGATGCTCACAGTTATAACACTCCCCCTTGGGCTAAACCGCGATATGACAATACCTCATCAAAAACTGCATCCAAAAACCCAGTGGGAAAAAAGGATTGGAGAAAAGAGTATATTGCACACGCATGCTGTATTGCAATAATATTGCCTCGTTACAAACCTTGCTATGAGAAAACCCAATGGGAAAAACTCATATAAGGAAAAAAGAGTACAATATATAACCTTCAGGGTCTGATCTTCAGAATCAATACGGTCTACTGGATCTCTGCGTTATAAATCTTCTGGATCTATTTTGTGGTGTGGTAAAATATTTTAATTGATCGTCATGTCAACCTACTGGGTTAGACAAAGTGAAATCTTCAGGGTTTCATATGAACCGAATCAATATTTAGCTTATGCTCCCCCTCAAGACGACATCCCAGATGTCTTTCAACGTTCGATGTCTTCCGGACATCCATCACACTATGCTTCTGGAAAGTATGAATAAAATAATTTGGGAACAGTATAGTGTAATCATTAAGTACCACTATCCACTTCTGCAATACAAGCAACATTATCCTAATGGATAAACATGGGGTATGGATAATATTCGTGCCACATAACCACGGATGTGGTCACCATCATTTTCACCAAACACACACGTGAGGCTTCATATAAAACACTTAATCTCAAAACACAATGCGAGATTTAGCGGTATCACGGATTACACATGAATCCGCATCAATATAATAACATGGTCCTCGGTTAACAGGCAACCCGAGGTCCTGCGTATAAAGCAGGTCCCTAAAGACAATTTAGTGCGAAAACTTACGTTCTTTGCCGCACTAAGCGCTAACAAAGGTAAGGAACTTCTGGTCCTCAAACCTCATATTGTCTTAGGTTTAAACAAGTATGTTCCACTTCAGGGAATCACATTAACATGTGGGTAAGTTAATTGCAACATCATATATCTTCTAGATACAATCTATCAGACCAACTGGGTCTAAATGTTGCAATTATTCTCAAGTGGATCAACACAATCAATTAGCCTATTCAGCAGGTCTTACACATATGATTGTACCACAATAACCAGTCTTACTTTGGCATTTAGGGGATCGATCAATTTGCATTTATCACCAATTTACATTACACCTTCAAGGTAATAAAGAACACCATCACTCTCCCAACTACTGCAGGAGATGCACAAAACTAGTGCTCATGTGGCGAACTTCCAGTATCGGGTATCAATGGGTCATCGTCCCCTATTGGGACCATTGGTGTAAAACAAATATAGACTGATAATTAATCTTCCTTCAGAGAAGTGCTTATGTTTCTTCAGGAAACTCATTTTTCTTCAAGAAATAAACCTTACTTCTTCTGGAAGAGGTTATCAGGTATGAGATTTATTAATGTCGCAATTTTGACATCTTGTGTCACAAGGAACAATGAGTCTTACTAGGATCTCAATAAGGATTTTCATAATCCAACAACTGCATATTTATTTATATCATCTGCCAGAGTTACTATTATTTAGCGGAACATTTATTACACATAGGAGAGTAGGGTCACATCAGGGACCTTTGAACCAGGGTTTCCACCACCTCATTATTTATAATGACCCAAAGTTAGAGCTACTAGCTCTCAAACTTCGATTAACCTCATGGTTCATCCTCAGTTGCTTGCCATATAACCCGATCTGAGGCTAGCAGCGCCATGCCATGGACTTAGTTCAGGATCCTTATCATAGCAACAAGAGGAATAATATGTGTCGACAATTTTCTCTCCATGTCTCATAAATGAGCACTTTCAAATATTAACGAAATTTCGCTATTTCCCAAAGCGATAATTCTTGGTCGTCCGCATTCCAAAGCACTATAACATGCGGCGCATTAACTTCTTTGGTATTCATCTTCAGGCTGATCCTCTCCAGGAGGCTCATTACCATCATGGTAATTTCTCTTTAGGAGAATTTCAGGAGTGATGAGCAATTTGTTTGACAAGTGTCATTGAATCTAAAACCCGCAGGCGTCCCCGCAGACTTTAGACCAAGACTCGACAAGTCAATTTTCGCAAAGGTGGATATATTATTCAACCCGGGGTATACCACTCTTAGCGACTCATTTACTACAGGTAAATGATTTTCAACTCCTTTAAATATCTGGCAGTCTCCTCGCTTCTAGCGTACAGGAGCACTCCTCGCATCTTGGCGTCTGAGGAGCATTAACTAGTCGTGAATCTTAAAATCAAGATCTCGTAGGCATTTAACACGAAATATGGGCATTTCTCTCCCCAATGCGAGATCCGATTTTTACTAAAGCATACTTACAAAATCCCCTTTTATGAGCATAAGATTAATGGAACAACAGGTCCAAATTCCCCAACGACAGGTGGGAGCTCACAAGTGTATGCTTGGTGGTGATAACATTTGGGAAATATTTTGATTCCACGCGTTACCATTGGAGGTTAACAATATATGCAGTGAGCTTAGACTTATATTTTATTTGCCACGCGCTTGCTCTGGGCTATCATCTGCCCGCGCTAGGTGGCATGCCCGTGCTACGTTGCCGCACGCCCTACTGGGGCGACGCACCCGTGCGGGGCCACTGACCATCCAACAAGATGTGGGTTCAAAGTCTAGCTTCTTTACTATTGTCCAATTACTCATACCATATATATAACTAAACTTCAGGTTTAATACAAATGCGACAATATCAATAATTTGCATGGAAGCTTTACTGTTCTGCAGGAACACAATAAATACTATATGTACGCCAAATAACAATCAACTTAATGTGACAATAACATTACGGAGGTGTGATTATATTTCAAAAGCGCATGGCCCGGGCATGTTGTAGCAACCAGCGCTAGTGGCGATATTTGGGATTATTACGCCCGGGCAAACCAATGTGACTTCGGTCATATCTGAACTAATATGATTGCTGGTCATAATTTGCATGCTCACGTCGGATCGCTCACGTCCGTCGGAGCCAAATATGTCCCAAATTTATCACAAATTACAATCACCAACCTATCCGTTCGCACGTCTGGTGCATAATCTAATATGCACTTCTAGTGCATAATCTTGCCTTTACATATACAATGCCCAATTCTCTCCCCCTTTTCACGTCAACCAAAAACTTACGAGTGATAGCATGTGCAACAGGTATGTGCTTAAATCACTTTATAACAATACTGCAACAGGAGTATCAATTTTGTTGTCGTGAAACGAAAATATATTTTGTAACTTCAGGTTACACTTTAGACACCTTAAACTACCGGTTGGTAACACCACACCGGAGTAGACTATAGACCGCTGCTCCAAGCTAAGTTAATTCTTTGGGAATAGACATATGGGCAGAAAATTTTCTCTAGTACAAATAAGAAAAAACATTTGTCTCCAGGACATATGCTAACTCTTCATGTCTACAGGACATATTTCCACAATTCATATCTCCAGGACATATGCACTTGAGACGATGTTGAGTGGAAACACTCTTCACCAAGGCAAGTATAACTATATATCTTGGTTTGGCATACATTAATCTGAATTTATTCCACGCAAGATTGCTTACGACAGGTAAGACATATGCTTCAGGCATCATGTTCTATTTAGCATTTATTCAGATAATTAACTCTACTACAGGAGAGAAGCTACAAATAGAATAACTCAGACCATTATTATGGCATAAGGGAAATAAAAATCTAATGCGAGACAATTAAGCAAAAGATGTGCTCAACAGGAGCAAATCCAAACTCTACAGGAGTCATTAAATTTTCCCATGAATTTCCGAGCAATGTCAGGAGTTTCAAATAATTTAGGGACTGCAGGTTAATAAATTATACTCCTAACATACAGCGGCTAGGAAAACAAGCCATAAAAAACATAATGGTGCCCACAAAGTTTCTAGCATTTTCATGAATTTCTGCTAATTATTTCTGATCTACAGGCCATATTATAATTATAACAATGCGAAAACAATAACAACTCTTTGCTAGAAAATAAACCCATTATCTGTGACTTCCAAAGGTGGGCTAGGTCTAAGATTTTGCATAATGAGGAAGCTCAAATACTAGAATCCAAATCGAAAGAGAGGATTTCGGTGGTTACCTGGAATTGTAAGTACTATAAGGGGAATATGCAACGAGAACCATTCATGCAAATATCGTGTCCTTCGGGATGAAAACACGTTTCGGTATCATCTCGGGATGGATCACGGGTCCATCAAGATAGAACGATGAGGACAACGGCGCCTACGAGGCGGCGAAATAAACCCGACAATGGCGTGATCGCGTCTGGGAGACGGCGGTACCAAGGTAGGCATCACACGCGGGGTAAGCGGTGGAGCCGTTGATGCGAGGCGAAATGGCACATCGGCCTTCTGGGCGCGACTATCATGGCGACGCGAAGCGCGCTGCAGGGCGGCGGCAACCGAAGCCTTTGGGCGCGGCCGTGGTCCGCCACAATGTCGGCGAGGGAGGCGCGACTACGGGTGTAAGCTGCGGCTGCAGCGTGACAAGACAACGGTGCGATGCGAGACAACATCGCGCGGAGGCGTGTAGAAACACGACCGCCGACGGGACGAGTGGTGGTCGCGGTAGCGGCGGCGCGTGAAGCGCGCGCGATGCAGCGATGCCAAGGCGTGGGGCGGCGTAGTGCCATCGAGAACCTGCCAGCGTCTGGCGCGAGCGTGACCGATGCTGCGATGGCGGGTAAAATTCACCAATTTGCAATATAAGACTACAGGTCTAAACAGGATAAATTGCAAAAGGCGAATAAATAATTCACAATTAAATTGCATAATTAAAAGACTACAGGCTTTAATTACAGATTAATGCAAAAACAATGAATTAATATTTGTTTAATCAGGACAAGTGATTATAAATATTAAATCAACAGGATTTAATACACAGTAAAAAGTAAAACGAAATCTTCGGGATTTCTGAAATTTCTGCCTCTTGACAATTTCAGCCCATATTTGGGCCAGTCCAACCAACTGTGCCAAGCCATGGGACTAGGGTTTCCCCTAGCCATCCTTGCAGATGGCGGCGGCTGCCACGGTGGGCATGGCAGGGCGCCGGCCGGCGACTGGCGGCGCGGGGCGGGGCCGTGGCGAGGCCGTGGCCGAGGCGGCGGCGCAGCGGGCTCAGGGCGCCGGCAGCGCGCGCGCGGCTGCGGGGCTGGCAGGCGCGGCGGCGGGGCTGCGGGCAAGGTGCGGCGGCGCGCGGCAGCGGGGGCGCTGGTTGCGCGGGGGCGCGCGGGCGGCGACACGGCCGGCGCGACGGCGGCGCGACCGGCGCGGCAGCGCGCACGGCAGGGCGGCGGTGCGGCGCGGGGCGGGGCGCAGCCGGCGGGCGGCGCATCTGCGCGGCGCGGGGCGCGGCCTGCGGGGAGGCGCGACGGCATGGGGGTGCGGGGCAGCCGGCCCGGCGGCGCGGCGCGGCACGGCACGGCCGCGAGGCGCGCAGGCGCAGCGGCACGGCTCGGCCAGGGCGGGCGGGCGGACGCGGTGCCAGTGCAAGGGGCGCGGGCGATGCGGCCAGCGGGCGCGTGGCCGGCGCGGTGACGCAGCGGCATGCCGTCCCGGCGACACAAACGGCGCGGGCGCGGCGTGCAGGGCGGTGCGTCCACGCCGAGCACGGTGCAACAACCGGCATGCGGTGCCATGTCCTTCAGGGCACAAGGCACAAAAGCAATCTACTAGCTTGGAAACGAAAAACAGTAGATCGAATAATAGATCTGTTGCGGGTAGTGACATCTGGAATGTCACAAGCGCGAGGCGGATCGTCGCGATAGCGTGTTATCGTCGGTCGTCGCATACACACAAACATAATCAAAATAGGCAGAGACAGCAGATCGAGAAATAGCAGAAGCGCGATAATCTTTATTGATCTATCTCTTTGTTAGAAGGGTTCGTATTTATAAGCGCAAGTAAATTCGGTTTCTTGCAATCATAGGGTTTAACGTGAAACCGTACCATAAATCCTCTAGGGTTATAACAGCCACAAAGCAACGCTAATGGGCCTCGTCGCCCTTGCAATATGCAATCGTCCATTTACCCATATTTTTAGTCTAAAACTAGGAGAACAGCTTAATTTTGCACAAATACGAAAATATAAAATTAGGTGGCGAGCCATGGGTTAGATCAAATAGTACTCTAGAAGTTCTAAAATTTGACTAGACCATCATTTTGCCACGCCACCTGTATGTCCTCCGGCCATCTAACTTACTAGTTTTGTAAAAAACTAGCTGCGTCGAGCGAACACACCGACGCCAGCGTCGAGCGAGCGGCGAGCGAGCCGGCAGCGAGTGCGCTCGGGAACAGCCACGCGGCGACGGAACGCATGCGAGGCGAGCACGCGATCGCTACGCGCGGGGAGGGCCACGTGGCTCCTCAGCGTGGGGAGGTTTCGATTTTGTACAATTTAATGGTAATAATTCTATTTTTTATTAAATTAACTCATACTCTACGTCCACAGACTAAAAACACCTTCCTACATGGAATGAACCACCCTTTGGGGGGCATACCACGGACGTGCTAACTTGCAAAAATGTCCTTCTAATTTTTTGAGATCCATTACAACCCTATTAGCTATGAAAAAAAGCTTTCCAAATTTTATGAAATTAACCCGCACCATGCGGCATGGTATCATTGCTAGTTGCCAAATGTTGCCTTGTCCGGTCAACACACTATTGCAGGGTTGCAGTCCAGTGCTCTACTCCCTATTCCACTAGCAATCTGACACGAGCACTTTTCATTACATTTTTTACGCTTTGTTTTATAACTAGCGATGTAAGCGTGCCCGGGGCACGTTGTCTGATTGGTCCTAGTGATAAAGAATTAGCCTAACGTTTTATTTTAATCAGATTCCAATAAATAACCCATTAAAGTGCAGAGGTTCAAATTTAAAAGATTTTCAGTAAAAAAACGAACGGATAGAATGATGTAATCTATTTTGTAAAACTTTTTTATTTTTAATGCCTAAATATTTCGATGGAACTTTACCATGCAATCATGGTTATGGTTCCACTTTAAAGTCTCGTTTTTATTTTTTTATGATTCCATGGACCGTTGACCTTCAGATTTAATTATATTTTCAGTATTTTTTTATTCCTCATTCGCATTATTTATTATGTTTTCGGTGCAATATCTAGATTTTCCTGAAATCATAGGATGAAATTACGGCTTATTTCTATAATAGTTTGGATTTTTAGAATTTATAAGCTAAGTACAAAAGCTAGAATGATGTATGTAGGGTTCTTTACTTCATCATTTAAAAGTATTATATGGTTTAGGGTTTAGGGTTCATATACAAATCCCCTCATTCATTTTTTTATTTCATTAAAACCCTAAACCATAGGAAATTACTATATGCTTATCGTACTTAGAAAAGTATCTAATGCTCACCAAAAGATCAACAGATAAAGCGATATAATAAAACATGGAAAATGCTTCGTCTCGGCGTCAAATCACGATCGAGCGGCGGCTCATGACCCGACCCACATTACGTGTGGCGCTTTTTCTCTGCCTCCCGTCGTTGCGCTTTGCATGTTGCTCACTGTGCGTACTGCATGGAACCAGCATACCTACGTTGGCCCCACTAGCTAGCCAATCGAATAGTTAGCATGCCATGCATGCAACTCTCCTCACGTATGCATGCGAGCATGTATACACAGGCATCTGTATGTATATGTACACATATATCTTGTTTTTTCTTTCTTTTCTCCACCAAATTAATCTCTAATTTGGCAAATCACTTCATCAGATAAGTCAAACTCATTGTTCCAATAGGCAACCTTCATTGTTCCAGTAGGCAAACTTTATTGTTCCAGTAGGCAAAACCTTTTTTGTTTCAGAAGGCAAAAGCTATTGTTCCAGAAGACAAAAGTTATTGTTCCTGTAGGCAAGCTCAACTGTTCCGTTAAGGCAAACTTTATTGTTCCAGTAGATAAGCTTTATTGTTTTAGTAGGCAAAACCTTTATTTGTTCCAGAAGGCAAAAGTTATTGTTTCAGAAGGCAAAAGTTATTGTTCCAGTAGGCAAAGTTCAACTGTTCTAGTAGGATAAACCTTATTCTTCCATTAGGCAACTTTTATTGTTCCAGCAGACAAACCTTGCTGTTCCAGCAGGCAAAAATTATTGTTCCAGTAGGAAAACCTTGTTGTTTTCCAGTAGGCAAAAATTATTGTTCCAGTAGACAAACCTTGTTGTTCGAGTAGGCAAAAATTATTGTTCCAGTAGACAAACCTTGTTGTTCCAGTAGGCAAAAATTATTATTCCATCAGACCAAATACATTGTTCCAATTGGGTTTAGCCTATTGTTCCAGCAGGCCAAATACATTGTTTCCATAGTTATATAAGTTGTTCCAGCAGGTAAGACTCATTGTTCCGGGAGGCTAGACTTATTGTTCCAGCAGGCAAGATATATTGTTCCGGAAGACTAGACTCATTGTTCCAGTAGACCAAATAAATTGTTCCAATAGGTATACAAGTTGTTCCATCATACCAAATGCATTGTTCCAATTGGGCTTAGCCTATTGTTCCAGCAGGCCAAATACTAAGTTGTTCCATCGTATTAGACGTATTGTTCTAATAGTATAAATTAATTGTTCCATTAGTATAGACAAATTGTTCCAGTAAAAATTTATATAGCAACGTTGGTGAAAACGGTTTGTGGATTGAAACTCCCAGTCAAAAAATATGACCGTTTAAAGAAAAACGAAAAAAGAAATCTTCGCTGACGTCAGCGATGATGTCATCGCATGTAATATGGAGGGAGAGAGCGTGTTTCTGCTTTGAGTGTGGTGCATGCGGTTTGTTTATTTTATCTTGCATGCTACATGCATCTCTGCTTGAAATTTGGACTAGGGGCGGGCGTCCGATCGATTTTGTTTTGGTCGGACGTCCGTCCAGTAGTCGCTCCCTTAAAACATTCCCTAATTCATTTTTTGTGAATGTTACAAGATTTAAAAATAGCTAAATATTTTTATACTCTCACCATGAAATTTATTTCACTCACTTTTAATTCTTTTTCCTAATTCATTTTTACTAAAACTTATTTATCTTTAACAACTAAATCTTTTTATGGGCCCTTCCAAGAAACTATGGTTAAGATTACATATTTTAAAGCTTTCTTTAGATTTTTTTATTTCAATGTATAATTTTTTTTTTTAGCCCTAACCATGGAAGCATGGTTCTATTTTGCAAAGGTTTGGTCTTAAAAGATTTTTTTTTTGCTAGCCACAAAAAGGGTAGAATGAAATGAAAGAACGTGTTAAGGTTTGATCTTAAAAAATTTTAGTTGGCCACAAAAAGATAGGTCAATGAAAGGAAAGAACAACCTATTTCTTAATTCATTTCTAAACTAAACATAGGATTCTTAGAAAAGGATACCTCTTTTTATGGACACTCATCATGATGTTACGACACATTTTTAGTTTTCCTCTTTATGTGGCTATCAAAAACTTTAATCGTTTATGCACCCTCACCATGATATTATGACCATTTTTAGTTTTCCTTTTTTGTCATAAAAAAGCTGAAACCGAAAGAACGTGTTAAGGTTTGATCTTAAAAAATTTTAGTTGGCCACAAAAAGATAGGTCAATGAAAGGAAAGAACAACCTATTTCTTAATTCATTTCTAAACTAAACATAGGATTCTTAGAAAAGGATACCTCTTTTTATGGACACTCATCATGATGTTACGACACATTTTTAGTTTTCCTCTTTATGTGGCTATCAAAAACTTTAATCGTTTATGCACCCTCACCATGATATTATGACCATTTTTAGTTTTCCTTTTTTGTCATAAAAAAGCTGAAACCGAAATAAATTATTTGTCTTGCATCTTAACAAAAAAAGCTTGGCAGATTTTTTTTTTATTTATTTTCGCATATTAAAAGAACCGATACATGCAATAGAGAGGCTGGTATTCAGGAAAAACTTGAAAAAGGCCGCAAAGGCTTGCCTGGGATTCGAACCCTGGCCCTGCCGAGTGCCCACTGGACTGAGAACCAACTGAGCTAGGTGCTGTATCTGCCTAGATTGGATAAGGCAAGTGAAAAATAAGGTGCAATGTAAAATGGGGAAAAAAAGGAGAAAAGGTGAAGCGGCTGGGATTCGAACCGCGGCCGGCCACACGATAGCTAACGCCAATGACCACCGGAGCAATTGCTCCACCTTGTGGAGAAGTTGGCGAAATAAATCGTTTTATATATACATTTTAAACGGACGGCCGGATTGAGCTATTGGTCTCGATCCAACAGTCGTGGCTACTTCAACGACGTGGCAGACGCGCGCTGAGGCGTCGACATGAACGCAGCAGGAAGCAGCCTGTAAGGGGTTTGTTATATAAAGTTGATTGTTTTGATTTTTTTTTTCAAACACTCTTATTGCTCCATTCACAGATTACTGATGTCATACATCATAGAGTTGTTTTGTAATGGTGACTGCCTGGCATAATTGACCAATTTAGAAGCCAATTTGGATCTGGAACAAAATAGCACCCGCCAAACACAATGAACCAGGAACACAACAGGATATGGAGTTCGAAAAACCAACCGTAGCATCTTTACTCTTAATAGGTGCTAGCAAGAGGCTAGCCGTGAGTATGGGTGAAGAATCATTTTACTAAAACTATCAACCATATATCATTATTAGAAACTTCTCCACGCCACTGTACTCACAATAAATCCTTCTATGAACTCCTCCAAGCTACTCAATTTAGTCCCTCGCCCCTACCTACGATGTATTATTCTCTTATACCGATCTTGTCTTCTTTCCAGTTTCAATGGATTAGTATTTTACCAAACACAAATATATAAAGGGTCTATAAAAAGTACCTATATAATCCCTAAACTATGTTCATTATGCCAAATTAGTCTCAAACTGAATATCAAGTTTGTCTGGTCCATGAACTAGCAAAACCTGACCTAAATGGTTTTTTGACCGATCACAACAGTTTTGAAGGTGTTTTGCTGACATGACATCTACGCAGGGGTATTTTTGAATGATGTGAAGTACGCATGTGGACACCGGCTCAACAAAACCCCCTACAAAACTAATGTTTAACCAGTTTGATCATTTAGGTTTGGTTTGCTAGTTAAGGGACCGCTTATATTCAGGATTTCGAAGTACCAATTGGTACAACAGGTATAGCTAAGAGATCAAATAAGTACCTTTTCATATATGAATGAATAAAATAGGGGAAAATTGGTTCTACGACATCGAAAGATCACCACTTTGCGTTTCTACCATCGAAAAATTTCACGAGCTTTTATGCCACCAAAAGTTCTCACCGTTTCCTTTTAAAGCACTCAGAATGATTCGTGAGACCCGGCGTCTAGTGCCGATAAGCGGATAAAGCCACCGTTTTGCGGTTCTTGCGATGTTCGCGCCCGCCTCCATCCGTGCCCGCCCTGCCCTCAAATCCACCCGTCCTCGCTCCACCGCTGGCCGCCCGTCCTCAAATCGTATGCGGCCACCACCCAAATCCTCGCTCCACCGCCCGATCCCTTACCGCCCTCCGTCCGGTGCCCGCCCGCCCTCCGTCCGGTAGTGGGCCACCCGTCCTCGCCCGTCTTCCGTCCGACCGGCAGCCATCCCATCTCGCCCTCCGTCGGCCGGCCCGCCGCCCTCCGATCCGACCGACCGCCCCGCCTTCCCATTCATCCAGTGGCCGGGCCCGTCGGTGGAGCTCCCGTCGAGTAACTACTTTCCTCTCGGATCTCGCATGAATGGTTGCTTGCTTCCTCTTTCGGCGACTCTTTGTGTAGCCATGGAGATGATTGTATTCTCTTTGTTAGAAGCTTAATGTGGAACTCGATATACTGAATGGTTCCATGATGGGGACGACTCTTGCCGTTTTGGAATTGATTCTAGGAAACACGCACAATAGAGGTTACGGTCAAGTCTTACGTCGCTAGCATTGATGGTAGACGTGAGTACAAGAATGGCGGAACAGTTCGATGGGTTGTAGATTCAGAGGAGTATTCTCTTGTTGAATTGCGGCAAGACATGATGGAGTACTACACATGGGGAAGTTCGCAACAGTCAAACTTTTGGTATGTTGGGAAGGACGGTCCAACTGTTAAGCTAGGAAATGATGATGAGCTCCTACAAATGTTAAGAGCTTCTACAAGGGCGACACTTGTTATGACAATTGACGATGTTGGATGTGGTAGTACTGATGATGGTTGGCATGTTGGAGATGGTACTGCTATGTCTAGCAATTGTTGGGCAGTGGTACCACTTTATGGAGATACAGTTGCAGGTATTGGTAGGGTGGAAGAGGAAGAAGAAGATCACTACATGGAATCAGGTGTGGATTCTGAAGGAGATGAACCCACTGGAGTAGATGAAGAGTGGAGATACTTCGAGAAGGGCAAGCAAAATGTTAGGAAGGGAGATGTAGAGGAGCAGGGGGGCAACATTGCAGATATTGATCCACAGAGTGTGCCAGACGATGAAGTTGATGTTATCGATAATGTTTTTGCTGCTCACACCACATATGACAGAGACAATCCAGTTATTGAGAAGGGATCGACATTTGTCGACAAGAAAGCATTTGTTCTAGCCATTAAGCAGCATGCCATCAAGGTAGAGTTCGAAACTACCATCACACATAGTGATCCAACTAGGTACAGGGCCAAGTGCTTGGCGAAAAATTGCAAGTGGAATGTGTATGCAAAGAGGCTGCATGGTGGCATGACATTCATGGTACATTTCTAGAATTAATCTAAAAGGCACCTTTCTAAAATTAATTTATATTCCTGGATATGTTGATGAATTACTTATATATATGCAGGTGGTGAACATTGGGCCTAAGCATACTTGTGCAAGTACTAGCAGGTTGAAAGGGAAGGAAGCTACTACAGGCTGGATTGCAAACAGAGGAAAGGATATCTTGGCAAAGGAGCCTACAATTGGTGCAACGGAGTTGCAAAATAGGCTATTCCATGAATTCAACATAGACTTGGGTTACAACAAAGTGTGGCGAGGCAGGCAGGCAGCACTACGAGATCTCCATGGTACTTGGGAGGATAGTTTCAAATTGTTATGGAATTTTAAGGCAGCACTCGAGAAGACTTGTCCTGGAAGTGTTGTGGAGATTGACTGCAAGAAGGTGGCCGGAAAAATGCATTTCTCAAGGATCTTTGTTGCTATCAGGTCATGTGTAGATGGGTTCTTGGTCGGATGCAGACCATACCTTGGGGTGGATTCTACTCACTTGACGGGCAAGTATAATGGACGACTTGCAGCAGCAACAGCCATAGATGGGCACAATTGGATGTATCCGGTGGCATATGGAATTTTTGACAAGGAAACAAATTCCAATTGGGCTTGGTTCATGACTCAACTGAAGAAGACAATTGGCACTCCCTTGGGTTTGACAATTCACACCGATGCTTGCAAGGGTCTTGACCATGCCGTGGCCAAGGTGTTTGGTGATACGGCAGAGCATAGGGAGTGTTTTAGACACTTAATGATGAATTTTAAAAGGAAGTTCAAAGGGGATGTTCTCAGATACATGTGGCCTTGTGCATGGGCTTGCACTCCTGAAAGATATAGCAAGTTATTCAATAAGATAGGAGAAACATGTCCAGAAGCTGTAACTTACCTCCAAACCCACCACAAACACTTGTGGTCGAGGGCCAATTTTGCCAGGACATGCAAAGTTGATTATGTCAACAACAACATATCTGAATGCTTCAATTCTTGGATCAAGGATTTCAAGGAATTGCCTGTGGTTGATCTAGTGGACAAGATAAGGGAGATGATACAACAAAAAATTGCTACAAGGCAAGAGATAGCAAATAGGATGACAGGTTCAATCCTACCTAGTGTCACACATGAGTTGCACATGAAGAGCAGGGGCCTAAAGTACAACATTGGAAAGAGTGGCCATATGAAAGCTGAAGTATCAGGACCTAGCAGGGATGGATCCACTTGGAGGTATGGAGTTGATCTCCTCAAACATACATGCTCATGTAGACATTGGGAGGTTTCTGCGAAACCTTGCACTCATGCAATCGCCTACATCACACATTTAAGACAATTGGAAATAGAATCTTATGTGGATGATTACTACTCGGTGCAAACATTTAAAGAGTGCTACCGGTTTGATGTGAACCCAATGGATGACAAGTTACAATGGCCAGAATTGAATCCAGGATTTCATATGAACCCACCAAAACTTGAAAGGTCCGCGGGTAGGCCACGAAAGAAAAGAATCAAACAAAGTGGTGAGCCAAGCAAAAGGGGTCCATATCAATGCAAAAAATGTTTTCAATTTGGACACATTGAGAAGGGTTGTCCAAATGTCAGAATTGAACCTGATGAGGATATTCCACAACCGCCTACTACGAAAAACAGGTAATCTGCTATGTCATTGAGGTTCCATATTCTCACATATGTAATGCAAACATTGCCTAGAAGTTTCATATTTATTTACTTGTAGGAAGAGAAAGACAACAGATGAGCCTTCTAGCCCTCTTACTCAGCAGACATCAACTGCAGCAGGATCACCTTCAAGCCCTATGACTAGACAGAGATCAAGGGCAATAGGGTCACCTTCTACCCCTCTGATTAGGAAGAGAGCAGCTGCAGCTTGGTCCCCTTCAAGCCCGTTGACTAGGAAGAATAGCTCTTCTTCTCCTCTTACTCGACAAAGAGCTGCTCAAATGCAAGGTCTTCACTGATGCGTGAATTGTTCTATGCCTTTGCTGCATGGTTGTGATATTTTGAAGCTTGTTATGGTATGATGAACTAGTGAGAAATTGGGGAGGGAGGGGGGGTGGTTCTATGCAACAACAAGCACATCCTCTTGTCATGTAATGAGCAGCAGCATCAGAACTGAGCACTATCTTTTGGAATGTAATGAGATAGTGCTCAGTTCTTTGGCTGCCATTATCTTTTGGAATGTAATGAGAAGCACATTCTCTTTTGTATGTAATGGGCAGCACATTCTCTTCCGAATTATGTCATGGCCATGGTGCTTGGTTGCAATTCTATTCAGTCTATTGTCCATTTTTTACCATTGTCATGTGTGGTATTTTAGCCCTATGAATTATTCCTGAGCATTTCTTGTCCATGATGGTATTGTTCCTGAGCATCTCTTGTGGATAAATAAGCATGTATGAATTCATGGATGGATGGTATTAGTATTAGTCGCTGCAGTGCAATAGTAGCAATTTTGATGGTGGATTAATTGCAGCTGGTTCGGTGGGTATGACATGTACTAGCGGAGTACTAGTGTTTGCTAATTGCTTGACTATATGCTTAGCTCTGGAGACTAACGTCAGGTGATCACGGAACTGTTACAGAGTGATTTAAAAGGAAACGGTGAGAACTTTTGATGGCATAAAAGCTCAGTGAAATTTTTCGATGGTAGAAACGCAAAGTGGTGATCTTGCGATGTCGTAGAACCAATTTTCCCATAAAATAGACGTGAGTCGACACTGAGATGCACCACATAGTCCCCCTCTAAAAAGCATAGCTCTACGGATAAGCCTAATATTTGTTTAGCAATAACATGGCCACTCGGTTAGTCTACTCGTTGGAAACAAGTCAAGCTGCAAAGCAAGTCAGGGCCCTGAACTTTTTATACTTTAATTTTTATCTCAAGAGTTTCAAATAAGCCAAACTGGGCGACAGATGTGCTAAATATAAATATATAGCTCGGTTATCTTAGCACATTAAAACGAATGTTGATCGCAGAACGCACAGATAGGCCTGGGCGAGAAAATTGAGTTTCTGCCACTCCAAACATTGACGCTTGTAAATTTGCCACCCTCAAATTGACGCTCGTAAATTTGCCACCGCAAACAAATGCCGCTTGCACATTTGCCATTTCGAGGCATTTTCGCAGCAATACACGAGACAAATACGCAACAAATACACTAAAATACGCGGGGCCCACATGTCATTCTCTTTTCCCTCCTCCTACCTCTTCCTCTTTCCTCTCCTTCCTTCCTCTCTCCGGTGGACACGGTGGTTGACATGGCGGCGGCTAGCTCGAGCTCGAGCTCGCGCCGCCGCCGCCGCATCGCGCGTCACTTCGCCGCTGCCGTCGCCTCAGAATGCCCGCCTTGCCGCCGTTCTTGTGCGTCACTTCTTGCGCGCCGCCGTCGCCTCGCGCCGCTTGCCGAACTCGCTGCCGCCGTCGAGCTTCGCCGCTCGTGCCGCCATGCCGCCTCAAGCTCGCGCGCCGCGCATCATGCCGCCGAGCTGCGCCGCCATGCCGCTCAAGCTCATGCCGTCATCTCGCTCATCGCCACATGGCGTCATCACCGAAGCTCATTGCCATCAGCCGCCTCGCGCCACCGCGCGCGCCATGTCCCTCGCGCCATCGCCGCCCGCGCGCCGCTGGCTTGCGCCGCCGTCAAGCTTCGCCGCCGCACCGCCCAATCAAGAAGAAGAGAGAAGAGAGAGGAAGGGAGGAAGGAGGAGGGGGAGAGGATGATATGTGGGCCCGTGTATTTTTTCCTGTATTTGCTGCGAAAATGCCCCGAAATGGCAAATGTGCAAGCGGCATTTGTTTGCAGTGGCAAATTTACGAGCGTCAATTTAAGGGTGGTAAATTTACAAGCGTCAATGTTTGGAGTGGCAGAAACTCAATTTTCTCGGCCTGGGCTGAGGAGCAGGCCGGAGCAAAACTACGGCCCCTTGTGGGGATTGGGCATCCTCTGCTTGTGGGCTTCGACCTCGCCGCGACGTGGCCCACCTATTTGGTCAGTGGTCACGTGCCTGCAGGTCGCGCAGCAACGCACCAAAGGATCATTCCGGAGGAGTGGCCGAGTGGTACAATAATCTCGGTTTGAACATGTGGCTGCGTGGTCAATTAGACAGTTCAATCGGTTATGTCATGTCCAATAGGTTCTTAAGGGCATAGTCAACTTAGACCTAAATTAGGTTGGTTCAGCACACCTTTTCACTATTTATCTATATTTCTTTCTCTTCTATTTTATGTATTACGTTATTATGACAGTCTAAATTAGGTTTCTATTGGTCATGACTAATTTTGGACATCAAATTACTATAGAAAATAAAATATTAGAGAGAATGAAATAGACAAATAGTGTAAATGAGGTGTGAATAGTGGCTAGGACATACTAAGTTAGGATGTCACCAGTGATATCGTTAGGTGTCTCCTAGATTGAGCTTGAGCGGTTTCGCCCCCACATGGTGCTACAGAATTTTCTATGTTTCATGAAAAGGTCTGGCCAACACACTTGGTTAATCGTCCAACAATAGCACAAATATGAGGCATTTATGTCGGTATTTAAAAGTCTATCGACAAGTGTTGAGTGCTAGTAATAATTATGGTCATATTTAACTAAAATTATTTTTATCATGTTATTCAGTAGCAAGCTCATTTTGCTCGATCTATCTCCTCAAAATTCTTCTCACAATGAAAATATAACTGGATATACCATATTGGCTTTTATTGCCACCCAAGCGGTTGCGTCCGTACCACCAATCACCCGCGCGGAGTATCATGGTGGTGGGGTGTCATGGTGGTGGGGTGTGTAGAACCGACCACCCACCATAAAACTAAATACGTATGCACAACAATGGAATTTGTATTTTTCTCATATCAATGTACATGACAGAATATGAGATGGTTTGTTTTGCGTTTCCATGTTTAACGAATTAGACCTCTATAGTCCACTATGAATCATACATTGCTAGACAATTAGAATTGCTTTGCATATACAAAATTAATTAAAACACATAAAGATATACCATATTAATTGCACAAATTGTTAATATATAGGAAATTGCTCTAGCGCATGCAGACGATGCCATATGACACTATTGACCCCTCTGATCTCTCTCCCTCGGCGTGCCACCGCTCACCAGCTCCCTTTTCCTCCCTTCTCCATGTCCTTTGTTTACATCTTCATTTTTTGTTTCTTCTCTCTCCTCCCATTTCTACTCTCCTGACGACGAGCACGATGTATGAGTTTGTCGGATTTTGAGAAGATGGGTGGTCTTAGAGAAAAGACTTGAGGTTGAAAGATAAGGCATTTTGGGTTCAAGCATTGTATTTTGTCTGATGAAACATAACGTTTGCTTCGATGAGACACCATGCATGTGAAACATTTTTTTTGATAGTGAAACATTGGTTTTGCTATGCTTAAATATGATGTTTGCTCTTGTAAAAAATTTGCTTTGTAGGAGGTGAAACATCTTTTAGACAGAAATCACTTACATGACCTTTTATTCGTACTTTTGTCATGTTTCATTACTTTGCTCATTTTCATTAGCATTTTCGACCATGTCCTCTTTCACGAGTACTTCACTCATGTTTCATCAGAACTTTTTTTGCATGTTTCGTCACACATGTTGCCCTTGTTTCATCAGTAGTTCATTCATGTTTTGTAGTAGTTTGACGTCTTGACGATGTTTTCAATAGCACACAAGGGGCTTGGACCACTTATTCGATGAAACCTCGTCGGAGTCAACCCTATCAACGGTGGAGGTGGAAGATAGGTTGTGGTGGTCAAAGGAGAGGACGAGAGGTTTTACTAGCTATATCGTCTTGTTTCGGTACGTTATTGTGCATGTCTTAAAAAAGCAATCAAATTTTTGCAAAATATTGAACATCAAATTTCTAGCATGCAGCATGCTCAATGTTAATCCTATCCTAACTCTATTACAACACTATTTACTTGTTGTTTAATTAACCCTATTTTTTCCATACAATCCCTATAGTTTTATCTCTTATAAAAAAAATGCCAACATATTATATAACAAAAAATGGGGGGTTCCCCCGTAAAGAACGGAGGAATATGCTATGAAAAATAGCCAAATGATAAGCCGATCTCGCGCGATCTGTTCCATCCAGGCAGGGCGGCAAACTACAGCTAGCTGAGAGTGCGAACGAGGCGGAACACTTGCTGACTCCTGACTGCTCCTCCACTACTGCTAAATTAATCGCGACGAAAACATCACAGCTCCTCTGCATCCGGGCGTGCCTACACGGCTACACATAAGCATTTGGCATCTGCTGGGCGCAGGAGAAGAGGAGGAGAGAAGGATGAGGGATCTGGAGGAGTTCCGAGGCGCGGCGGCGGCGCGGAACGGCGGGGAGGTCGCGGGCTCCGGGACGCCGTCGTGGTGGTCGGGCGACCCCGAGGCCAAGCGCCGCCGGCGGGTGGCCGCGTACAAGGCGTACGCCGTAGAGGCGAGGGTCAAGGCTTCGCTCCGCCGGGGCTTCCGGTGGATCAAGGACCGCTGCACCGGCATCGTCCGCCGCTGGTGACCGCGCCGTCGGCCGCCGGGAAGGGGAGGGGACGGGAGCTCATCGGCGACCGCTATTGCCGTCCGTGAGAAAGGCGCGGTCAAACAGTTCACAAGCCTGACCTCGACGGCATGGCGCTTTGGCCATTTGATGCTTGTAATTATTATTAATTTATTAGGATCCTTTTTCCATGCAACATATTAATTATTAATTTATTGTCTTTTTTTTCTATTTTCTTTGCTGTTGCCCGATCTGATTGTTTTGCTTTTACGGATGGAAGAAATAAATATACAGAAAAGAATCCTTTGAATAACTCGGATACCTGTGTGTTTTGCCATTTTGCCAAGAGCTGATATTAGCATGTCTACTTTCTTACATTTTTCCCGTCTTTTAGAGCGATTCTCTTGATATTATTATGAAGCATCAAACTTTTATCCGTGGTTTCTGCTTGAAAGGTGATGTAGCGCTTAATTACCTTTTTCAAAGCGTCCCTAACAGCCTTTCTATCATACCCTTTAAAATACTATTTATGTGTGTATGAATAGTGTTTTAAGGCCACCGTTTAGACTGTCTTCAACATGTTTCCCTAAAACGTACTCTACCTTAAAATAGAGAACAAATTCTTCCCCTACGTGATTCAACAACATTCACTATTCCATTCCCTAAAATAGAGAATTTATCTCCATTCACTTATATGTAGAGATTCTCTCTCCTTCACCTATGCAATTCTCCATATAGAGGACATGTTGGAGATGAGAGAAATATAGGGATATTTTTTTTTAAAAAAAAGGGAGCCTATATATGAGACTAGGGGATCAAATTCAAGGATTTCTGTTGGAGAGAGCGCCTTAAAACACTATTCATTTTGTGTATGAATAGTGTTTTAGAGGGTGAGATAGAGCGGCTATTGGGGATGCTCTTAGATCTTTTTTAAATATATAGTAATATTTTTTCACATATTGCTATTGCCGACATGCATATGATATAATCATACAGGAGAAACTTGACATGTATTGCTAATAATGACTCAATGGTAAACCAATGGAAGAACAGAAAATTTCATAAATTCCTTTTAAAAAAATTCATTAACACACACTGACATGTTCTCTGCGAAATTGGGAAGCATGCCATTACTACTACGGGAGCGTAATACAGACATGAGAAATTTCCTTACTATTAAATTTTTGAGAGAGTTACTTTACTCAAAACAGGGTTAGCACAATTCAGTGTGGCATGATAATATATAATTAAGGGGAAAATCTATTTTACACCCTAAATTATTGTGCTTTATGTACATCACATCCAGACTATGAAATCAGGTATTCTAACGCATAACCAAGCAATATCAGGCATCCAATCACATAAATACAAATAAATTAAAACTAAATATGTAGGTTCACTTATAAGCCTATCCAACCTGATTTTTTCGTCTCCCCACTGTTCTCTCTCTCTCTCTCCCATCTCTTTGCTCCTTCTCTCTACCCAATGAGGTAGCACGAGACAAAGCGGCCATGGTAGCACGATGCAAGTGGCCCTGGCGGCGCGCGACATGCGACACCAAGGCGATCGAGCAGCACGCAGTGGACGGTTGTGGCCCTTTCTCCAATTGGTCGTCGGTGCTGCCCTTTCTTCTCCAAATCGAAAGTCGCCACCAACTGCTCCTAATTGGTCGTTGTCGCCAGCTCATCCTGGTTGGTCGCTGCCACCCCTTTCTCCCAATTGGCGGCGGCCGCCACCCACCCCTAACAATTGGTCGCGTGTGGGCTTGCACCGTGATATGGGGTCGCTGGCGAGCGAGACAATGACAGGAGAGATTGGGACCGACGATGCTGGAGAGAGTGAAGGCATGACGAACTGCCCACACCACTTGCCACCAATCCGAGACGACGCTGGGCTACCCTCCTCCCTACCACCCGTCACCGTGCTACCGTCCCTGGCACCACCCGTTCCCAGATCCGTGATTCCCTGGTGTGCAACGCCTTCGCCGCCATCTTTCGGGCTGTAGTATGATGTTGTTGGTGGGAGCATGATGACAACGCAATGAGTAAGTTGGCATCGCCAGGCCAGTCGATTGAGTCTGGTGACATGAAGCAGAGAATGTAGATGGCGTGGATGGCGACCTCTTGCGCCTTTGAGGATTGCGACAAGATGGGGTCGACAGCGAATCGTTGTCTAGCAGCTCCATCAACTGAAACTGAGAGAGAGAGAGAGAGACTGGGAAAGATAGAAAAGAAAGAGGGAAGAGAAAAGAGAGGGGTGACATGTGGGCCCACATTAAAAATTGGAGTTTTAAAAGGAAAAAATGTTGATTGGACTACCATGTCACACCACAGTGGCAAGTCACTCGAAATCTAGATTGAAGCGAAGGATGAGGAGGACAACACGAATAGAGGTGGATGGCGAAGAGTAAGAGGTGGAGCAACGACATCTCAGGCGATGCGGACGAAGGAGTCAAAGCGCCAAGGAGGAATGAGGCGACGACTCGATTTAGGAATATCCGGGCTGGTGGTGAGGGCACGATGACCGGGATGGTGGTGGAGAGGACTTGGGATGCCAGGGAGAAGGACGAAGAGGGCGGGAGATAGAGCGAGAAGCGTGGGTAGGGGCACCGACGGGATGAGGTGATGGTAGCGCCAGCGACGGGCACGACGACCAGCCTAGCGAGGCGGCGAGCAGCCGGTGTGCCACCCATCCGACCGAGATGGCAACAGGATGTAGACGAAGACAACGCAATGGCTGGTGTGGTGAGGCAAGTGGCCTAACGCTCTTAGGGTTTCTCCCGCCGCAGCATGCGAGTGAGGCAAGGCGAATCCGACTAGAACGCGAAGGGACGGTGGGCGACTGAGGTTTCGAAAAATACGAGGGCAAACATGCAAAGGGCAATAGAGCGAGAATTCTTTGATCAACCGCCTATTTCATATAATGCATTTCTACATAATATAACCTATCAAAATTC
This sequence comes from Raddia guianensis, assembly GCA_036346415.1. Classification (NCBI taxonomy): domain Eukaryota; kingdom Viridiplantae; phylum Streptophyta; class Magnoliopsida; order Poales; family Poaceae; genus Raddia; species Raddia guianensis. Next base: position 40,550,430 of record CM070537.1, read on the forward strand.
CATTTTTAGAATATTTTAAGATAAGTATGAATATTAACTTTCAATACATATTGCGCCTAATTTTTAATTAATATCATTATGTCATTATTTTTATTTTGAATTAATTCATACAATATTGATGTAGTAACGTCTTACATTTAGTTTGATGGAGCATGCACCCAATAATTGGGCTTCAAAATTGAACCAAAGTCCAGCCCGATGGTGGCTTAATTTGTGTTTTTGTTGGGCCCAGGCTCAACCCAGCCTGACGACGGCTAGGCCGGGCCACCCAGGTCTAGCCCATGTCCGCCTCTTTAGTCTATCCCTCGCCTCCTACTTGATGCCACCAGGGCGCCGCCTCTATCCGCCTCGCATGTTACCTCCTTGTTGGTGCTGCCTCGCCGTCATGCCTTGCCTCCTCGTTGGCGCCTACTCATCGTTGTCTCACCTCCTTATCGAACTAATCAGGCCATCACTCCATCAAACCCTCGTGGGTTGCGACCTCCTTGCCTTTATCGAGCCGCCGCTCACCTCTGGTAACCGCTGCCTCACTTCCTCCTCTGGATCCCAGATCTACTGCCACATCCACTCTCTCTCTCTCTCTTCTTAGTTCCCCTGTCGTGTGATCTCGGATTTGATCCGAATTCGATGTAATAATATTACATGTCAAAAATTTTAAAAAATATTGGTACTACTTTTTTAGATTTTTTAAATTTTAACGATGAACCTCTAAATCTTTTAAACATTCACGCGAGCCCGGGGATGGTAGGTTACACGCCACACGGCCACGAGTCGGAGTCGCGGTGTCGCAGAATCCGAATATCCGGCGCGCGCGAGCCTGAGCCCGACCTTATGAAGGACTCGAACTTTCGGCGCTGGGTAAATAGGCGAGCCACCCCACTTCTGAACAACTGTCCCGAAGAATACTGCGCGGGCTAAAAGATCAGATCTGGTATGAGTGAGAGGCTAACGCGAGACTACGAGATCGGTGAGGAGATTGGTCGCGGCCGCTTCGGCGTCGTCCACCGCTGCGCGTCCCGCGCCACCGGCGAGGCCTACGCGGTCAAGTCGGTGGACCGGTCGCTCCTCTCCGACGACCTGGACAGGGCGCTCGCGGAGCTGGAGCCCAAGCTGGCCCAGCTCGCCGCTGCCGGCAACCCGGGCGTCGTACAGGTGCACGCGGTGTACGAGGACGAGGCGTCGATGCACATGGTCATGGACCTCTGCACCGGCCCGGACCTGCTCGACTGGCTCCGCCTCCGCTGCGGCGCGCCCGTGCCGGAGCCCGACGCCGCCGCCATCGTCGCGCAACTCGCTGAGGCGCTCGCCCTCTGCCACCACCGCGGGGTCGCGCACCGCGACGTCAAGCCGGACAATGTCCTCCTCGACGACGCCGCCGCCGCCGCCGGCCGCGACGGGGCCCCTCGCGTGCGTCTCGCGGACTTCGGCTCCGCGGCGCTCGTCGGCGGCGGGCAGCCCGCCGAGGGCCTCGTCGGGACGCCGCACTACGTGGCGCCCGAGGTGGTGGCCGGCGGCGGGTACGGGGAGAAGGCGGACGTGTGGAGTGCCGGGGTGGTCATGTACGCGCTCCTCAGCGGCGGCGCGCTGCCCTTCGGCGGCGAGACGCCCGCCGATGTGTTCGCCTCCGTGCTACGGGCCAACCTCAGGTTCCCGCCAAGACTGTTCGCGACGGTGTCGCCGGCGGCCAAGGACTTGATGCGGCGGATGATATGCCGCGACGTTTCCAGAAGGTTCTCCGCCGAGCAAATCCTCAGTAAGTACATAAATTCCGATTCCTTGTGCATGTCGATCTCCGCAATCAACCCGTACCCTGTCTTCACTCGGTTTGCTTATGCATTTCCAACAACTCATCTTGTTCAGGATAAAATTTTACTGCCGCATAACCGCATTTGCAAGAACCCATCTTTGTTCTGGATAAATTTGTACGGCGCATTTGCAATAACTTATCTTGTTCTGGATAAAACTGTCCTGCTGCATTTGCAAGAACGCATCTTATTTTGGACTGGATATAATTGCAGGGCACCCGTGGATCTTGAGCGGAGGAGGAACCCGAGAGGGTGTGCAGCCGACCTGAAGTGTTCATGCCAGGCCTCGTCGAGTGTCTACGGATCTTGTCTATACACGCGCCTTGTATATGCTACTAATTAAGATAAGGAGCAGTGCCAGCAGCAGTAGAGTGAAGAGTGGAGAGTGTTTCACAGTATCGCCGTATGCAGCCATGGGCGACGAGAAGAGAGGTCTTTGGCCTCTGTTTTCTCCTTTCTTTTTTGATCTTGGGCTTTCTTTTTTTCTTGTTGTCTTTTGCCCTGCCATTAGGTTTTCAGCTATTTGTGATGCCGCTGTATATACTTAACCATGCGACCTGCTTGTACAAAAACCGAATCTGCGTGTACAAAAACTGAATGAAAAAGGGTGCTTTTCTCCAATTCTTCGCCGGTTAGCCCTTGGAACTTGGAAGCCGCCACACAGATGATAGCGATGCAGAGGGAAACGGTGAGGCCATCGCTGTGGCTTGTGAAATTTATACATCTGACAAGCCGCAGCGACGAAGCTTCTGTTGTTTTATGGATACAGCAACGGCGACAGTTTTGTTTACATGCACTTGTTAAGCTGCAAGTTCAGTTGCATGATGACCCACCTTATCTTTGGCCGGAGCTGCTTGATCCATAGATTAGACGAGCCCTGGGAGTTTATCCTGCAACTCTGCAGGTGACAACTCATCTTATCTCCCATCAGAGAAGCGTGAGCCTTGCTATCGCCATGGGCGACGGTGCCTTTTCCATGGTTCCATCTCTCACCCTTTCTGACATCAAGACGAACCCTGTGCTGTGCCGTGCGGGTGACACTGCCTGCGAAACGCGAGGTTGGTGCCTGTGCGATCATGGAGACAGGTTGTTGCTTGCGCCCCCACCACGCGGCATATCCTCGGTTTATCCGCTCCACAAGGACGACGGATCCGTCCGGCTGGGCGTGTACCCGAACGCATTCGAGCTTTGTTTTTTTATATAAAAAAAGACAGCAAGATTATCAACAAACACGTATTATTAAAAAATTAAACCAAAGGAAGATAAAAAAAAATGGCCAAGACTGAAACCCACAACGTGCGACATAATTGATGGGTACATTCCCATTTATTCCTTTTCAACTCTTTGCTCAAATATTGCCCAAGATCAAGACTGAATTACCTTTTCTACCCTATTGCACTTAGCTCGATGGCCCTCTCTAACACTACAGTGACCATATATTTTTTTTTTTTGAAAGAGGGGCAGGAGAACTGCCGTCCTATTTCATTGATAAGCATAAGAAAATAAAATAAAACTCATGCGAACACGTAAGATAACCATATTATTTCATTGCAACTCCTGACAGAAACAGACACAACACCGCCACCACCGGAACACCATGAAAAGAAAAAAAAGAAGGAAGCGATCCAGCGCCACCAAGGCCAACGGCCGAAAAGGAAGGAGAGAAAGCAGAGAGGAGGAGAGGAAACACCACCAACACTCACACAATGATTTAAACGACTCCTAGAACAATAAACCCATGAAACCCATCAAGAAGACGGCAACCACGACGCCTCCAACAAGGTAGCGACGGAAGAACCCGCCGCCGTCGAAGACCGCTAGGGTTTTCACCCAAAACAGGAAAGGTCGAAGGTGATGCCTCCAACGAGGAACGACACCAAAAGTGACGCCAACACCGATCCAAAAGCGGGCTTCGCCCAAGACACCGCCTACTAGCGCGACAAGGAGGCCGCCAAGGTCGATAGCACCAGAAGAACCGAGCCGCCGCCAAAGACGCGAAGACGGAAAACGAAGCACAACGCCGCCTCGATCAGAAGAAACCGCCCACGCCATCGACACCTCGGAGAAGAAGTGTCAAAGCGACGGGACGGGGATCGAGCCAGAGGCGAGAACGGGACGCCGCCGAAGAAAGGTCACCACCAAAGCCGCCGGAGAGGGCCACCACGCCAGTGGCTGCGCGACGGACGCTTGAAGAGACCAGACGCCTCGCCACCCAGACGTCGCAAGCCGAACCCCGCCACTAACCCGAAAGACGCCAACCTAACCACCTCGCACCTCGCAGGGAGGGGAGGGCAAGGAGGCGAGGACGGGACTAGGCTAGAGACAAGGGTGGACGCGCCGCAAAAGGACGGGCAATGACCCACCACGCCCCCACGGGAGGAGCCGAGGAGACGCCGGACACACGCCCCTAGAGCCAACCTGCTCCGTCCACTTCGACCAGGTACTGAAGCGGACCCCCCCAAGCGGCCTCCACCGAGACGGGCTCAGGAGGAGGGGAAGATGGGAAGATGCCGGTGCCGAGCTCCGCCGAGCTACGAGGCCACCGGACTGACTACCCTGGAGCACGCCCACTCCGACCGCTCCGGCCAACACACCACCAGATCCGGGCCTCTTGCCCATGGATCCAGTCTCACACAGAGCGGTCCCCCCGGGGCGGTCTCCGCCGAGACGGGCCCAAGAGGAGGGGAAGAAGGAAGAAGAGGGAAAACCGGCGCCGAACTCCACCACAAAGCGCAAAGGTGAGGACACAGGCAAGAAGAGGGGAGCCTCAAGCACGACCAGGACCGAATAGGAGGTCACCGACCGCTGAGATGATTGAGAGGCACGGCCAGATATAGGAGAGAGGTGGCCACCGAGGGAAAGGAGGAAGGGCAAGGGTGCTGCCGACGAAGTGGGATACCCTCCACGAACCGGATCTGGGGAGGAGGTGACTACCGGTGCCGCCGACCGGCCAATGCCACTGCCACTCCGCGCCGTCGGTCCTGAGCCGGCCAGCGCTGCTTTGCCGCTGACAACCGTTCGCCCGCGTCGCGGCTCCGTCTGCCGTCCAGACCAGCGCCGGTCCGGCCGCTTATTGCTGCGCCATTGCCGTCGTTCTTCGTCCCCGCCCCGCGGCTCGCCGCTGCCGACGCTGGATTGGCCGCGCCCGCTGCCGCCGCCCGAAGCCGGTGGCGCGCCGCCGCCGCCGCACGCCGACCCAGCCGCGCTAAGGATCCGCCATCGCGCGGCTGGATCTCGTCGCCGGAACCGGCAGGGGCAACCTCCGCAACACTGGCGCCACAGAGAGGCAATGAGAGGAAGAGGAGGAAGGACCTCACGGCCGTCGAGAGGCAACCTCGCGCCATCGGATCCGGTAGATCGCCGCCGGAGGGGGCCGCGCCAGGATGCTGAGCCGCCTAGGGAGAAAGAAGGAGCGCCGCCCTTGGTCGCAGACCGTCGGTCGCTTCGCCGTCGGGCGCCCTAGCAACCTTGACAAGCGCCATGCCGACAGCCATGACCAGCCAAGTGAAGGCCCTAGCAGGCTGGCCACGCCATGGCGAAGGTGGGAGGCGCCACGAGCCTCTAGCTGAGGGAGGAGGAGGAGGAGGAGGAGGAGGAGGAGGAGGAGGAGGAGGGGCCGCCGGCCGGCCGGCCGGCGGCGGTGATGGCGGCGCTAAGGTTTGAGGTGGCTAGGAGAGGCGCGGCTGCGTCGCCCCCGAGTCGCCCACGGGACGACGCGAGGGCCAGGCGAAAATTCGGCTCACTACAGTGACCATATTGCTTTCACATACATGAACAATTTTACAAGGTTCTCGTATTACCATCTAAGAGTTCACAAATAAAAAAAAGTTAACATCTCAAATCATATATATAACGAAAAAAGTATATTTTATACTATAAACTATAGCGTTTCGTCCACTTAACCCCCTAAACTATAAAATCAAGCATTATGTCTTCCGAAACCACAAAATGGTCGCAAATAACCCCCGAGAGCGGTTTGGCTTCCCCCGTCTCATCCTCTCTGCCTCCATCACATCGACGCCCCCCATCCCACCGAGTCACCGTCTCCCGTCATCTACCCCATCTCATTGGCTTACTGCCTCCATCTCGCTGCCCCTCCTCCTCCATCCACCATCCCGTAGTGTCGTCACCCTAACCGATCACTTCCTTTGCCCTGCCGTTCGCAAACCACTGGCCCACCGCCTTCCCTCCTACACCCATTCCGTCGGCTTGCCGACCCCATCCTGCCACCTACCGTCTCCACTGGACGTAGGATAGGGATGGCACACAACAACGCGGGATAGGGTGGAACCAATTGTAGAGGAAGGAGGGATGAGATGATTGTGCGACGGTGTGGGAAAGAGGGCAGAGGCAATGGTGTAGTAGCGCCAGTAAGACTGGAGGCGATAATGCGACAAAAGGGGAAGGGGAAGGGGTGGAGACGACGGGGGATGCAACTGTGGCCATCGGGGGCAAGACCTTCCCCACCTCCCTCTCTGGCCATGCACGTGCTCCATCAACACCATGGCTTCGGCAATCGAGCATCGCCCTCTCCTCTCTCCTTTCTGACGATCTTCCTTTCTCTTTGTCTCTCTGATGACTGCTAGAGAGGATTGGTGTCATCGTTGATTGAAGCACCTCCTCACCGGTGCGCCACCTTTTCCGTGAGGGCGCTAGAGGCGTCGATGGCTCCCTCTCGCCTCTCTCTCCTCTGCCGTCGCTCCTCCTCTCTCATCCTCCTACAATGTCTAGAAAGGGGGGCATGCGTTGACAACCAAGGGATTAGGAGATGGGTTGGCGCACGGTGGTGGTCGAGAGGTAGTGATGAGGAGGGTAGGCACCAAAGAGGGGTGGTGCTAGTGATGGTTGTGGGACATATATTATTAATTTCAATGTGTTTGACAACATATTGTCAACGGTACCTCAACTATTGGGCTTTCTGCTAAAGTGTAATACCATTCCTTTTTTCATTCTCTTCCCCCCACATTCCTTCCCTTTATTTCCACCATCTGCAATAGCATTTCATCGAAATAATTTGTGAAGAGAACGAATAGATAATTTCTTTCTAAAAAGAGAACAAAGAAATTTCTCCCATAACAGTGAATAAAATACATTGAAGCATACGAGTCAAACCGGTTCTCGGAGGAAAAATGGTTCTCGAGATGGTATGATTCATGGAATCTTTGGGCATCCGAGATTCAGCGAGTATCGCAGAGGCATGAGCTCGGCGTTGCCGCCACAGAGGATCCGGGGGCTGAGCCTCCAGGTAAAACAACAAAAGAGAGGGGAAGGACATGTCAGTATGTCACGTGGTGGGCTGTTGGCCCTGCTAGGACAGCGCAACGCAGCCCCCTCCTCCGTGCCCGTGAATGAGCGTGAGCCGTGACCGAGGAGGCGTTGCTGTTGCCTGACTGCCTCTGCCTGTGGCCCTGGCCCTGGGACCCTGCACGGCGTCGGCCGGCTTCTCCTGCACTGCACCTCTCACTCTCAACGGTCTCACTGCACTGCGTCTCTCACACCAGTCTCACTGCCTTGCTGTTCCTTGGATCGACGCGTCGCCTTGCCTATCTGAAAACTCTCTCGCCTTATCGCGGTGGGTCGTTCGGGTCGGGCACGCACGCCCTGCTGGCTTGGCTGCTACACATGGCAAGGGACCAAGTGCACGTACGTATCTGTCGACGACGACGACGACAATACGGGCCATGAGACGGCAGAAGCAACTTGAGAACCAAATCAGCCTGAGACATGCCACCTACTGCGGCCTCTGCCTGACCACTTGTGAGCGCCCCAAGTGCTCCTCACACCTCACACCCTTTTGGTCCTCTTCGGATCAGGATTCAGGACCCCTCACGTGGCGGTGTCTCCTCCCTCGCGACCGCAGGCCTGCCTGCAGCTGCAAGCTAGCTAGCTGCATGATTCACTGCTGCTGCGCCGTACGTACGTACCGGCCGGCCGGCCGTGGAGAGCGACTGAGATAGGACCATATCCAGATGCATCTGAAAGGATGATCAGTTGCTCACTACTTTCCTGCGACATACGGCCATCCTTACTCGTGGACAGGGAAGAAAAACGGCCTCCCAATGGAGATAAAGGGCCTCTTTGATAGCTTGTTTTAGTTTAGTTTTTGTTGGGATTGCTACTTTTGTTATTTTTATATACACCATTCACTTTATTTTTTAAAAATAATTTTTTTATAACTTTGTTGATTTTTTCTCAAAGATCTCAAAAATATTTTTTTTAATAATTTATTTAGGCTTTTCATACCACTTACAAAGGTGGTCAAATTTTCCTAATAAAAACTAAACTAAAACTAAACAAGCTATCAAAGAGGGCCAAAGACCATCTACAACCATATTCCCTTCATTTCATTCCCTTCCCCGTTCTTTTCCCCATATTCATTCTCTTCATTTCCTAATATCTCCAACAGCATCCCTTCGAAGAAATTCATGAAGAAAATGGAGAGAGATCTCGTTCTAAAGGGAATGCAGGAAGAAATTTCTTCTGACGAGAACCGCGACGAGATTCTGTTGGAGCATCAGAATTTCTTTGCGAAAGAAATTTGGTCCCTGAAGGGACTCCCTTGGAGATGGTCTAACGAAGGACATCATCGTTTTAAACCTAACTTATATCGACACAACATTACTTAGCCATTATCCATCTCCATTTACTTTTTCCTATTTTTATTTATTACAATACTATAACTGCATAAGTTAGACCCCCTTTCATCATGCTCTAATAGTGTACTTGTGGCAGTTTCATTAGTCCAGACAAATGATGCCTTTGCTTCACTACAAAGGGAAACGGAAAAACTCAAACTCAAAGAGGAAAAAATCTAAAATTTTTTAATGATGATAATGCTTACAAACAAACATCTGATATCGAGGATCTATCTAACGCTCCAATCCCTGAGTAATCCTATCTATCTTCTACTTGAGAACCATCGAACAAATACCTCTCAAAGGCGGCGTCATCAATCCATCAATTCTCCTCCTCCTCCTCCTCCTTTCCTTCCTCCTCCTTTCCTTCCTCTATGCCCCCTCCTCTCCTCGCAAACTAGCTCCTAGCCCAAACCACTGTCTTAGGACATAGGCGTCTAACTCACTGACCTCCGTGCACTCAACATCAACATCCTCGACCTATATTGGTCACTACCCAATGCTAACTCCCGCATCCCTACCTCCTCCGACCTAACCACTCAACACCGCTTGCCCACTTGCCCTTCCCCAAATAACTTCCTCATCCAGCATAGCGACGAGCTCAACCGAGAGAGAGAGAGAGAGAGAGAGAGAGAGAGAGATGTCACGAGCGACGATGTGGTGGTGGTCGTACATCGGAAAGGAGCAAGTCGAGGAAGATTAGTGTAACGTTGGACTGAATTACAAAACGCTATGCTTGTTTTGGTAAAACATGACATTTGCTTTGATGAAACACCATGTAAAGAAGTGTGTGGACATTTGTTTGCATTGATTTGCTTTAGTGAAACATTAGATTTGCCTTGGTGAAACATGATGTTTGCTCCGATGAAATTTTGTTCGTGTTGTGAAACATAGTTTTTACTTGTGAAATGGAGTATGTTATTTGGCTCTCATGAAACATTTGCTTGTAAGTTGAAGCATCTTACAAAACTGCGAGAACATTACTTTCAACAATGTTTCATGAATAGCTAATGATGTCTTATCACTCATTAGTACTTTAGTCATGTTTGATGATGTTTATGACATAGCATCTGCCTTTTTATTCTATTGTCTTTCATTAACATGGGCATCATGCATAAACTACCATAAAGGAGAATATTAGTACCGGTTGGAAATAGGTTTTAGTACCGATTTTTAAACTAGTACACGCCATTCGGGACTGATGTCCAAGGGGTATCACTACCGGTTGGCTGAACAGTTAGAGATAGCACTAGAAATGGTTTAAAAAAATTATGAATATTGGAAGAACCAAGACTAGAACCCAAGACCTCTTGATTCCAGAGCCAACCCACCTATTGTTGTGTTCTAACATAGTTAGGACATGCGTCCCTTTTAACCTACCCGCCAACCGAGCCATCACTATTGGTTCATGGATCAAACCGGTAGTGATAGTGCAAGAAGCATCACTAACTGTGCGTATCACAAATCGGTACTAGTGTGAGCACGTCAGTACCGGTTTGTGCCTCCTACCGATACTGGATGGCCCCGACGCGGCCTTGTAGCCGTGGAACCGGGACAGATGGTTGTAGCCGTTGAACCGGGACCGATGTGACCATCGGTCCCAATTAGTGTGTAAACCGGTATTAATGAACCGATATCTAAACCCAGTTCTCTAGTAGTGATGTTTCCTCTAATAAAAATAAATGTTTCATCCGTGTATGCATCATGTTTCGGTATATGCATCGTGTTTTAGTTGGCCAAACAAGTGAATGTTGGAGACTGAACCCAATGCAACGGACGACTGGTGCGGGCATCCGATGGATCCGACCCATAGTCCCATCCTTTTTGTAATAGAGAAAGGTGCACATGTTGCATTTTTCGGATGGTTATCTGAAAACGCACGCATTTTTTTTTTCTCGATTACTGTTCAGTTTAGCGATTGAGGCTGACCACAGATTCTATTTTCCTTTGGTGATTGTCGTTTCTATGAAATCCACGTTTCTCTGTTTGAAAAACGTCTCTAGCAGTAGTACAAACAAGGTACAACCAACGCAGCCACAGGAGCTATCTGCAGATCAGCAGATGATAAGAGGGAACAAAATGGCCCGGTAACCTGTCGGCACCCGATTTACAAGATCGGATTCCACTGCAGAAACCGCATTTAGTCCCAAGGATCGCCATTAAGACATACGATATACGTAAACGAACAGTGCTAACGATATTATTATTACAAACGGAACATAGTCCAAGACACACAACATACAACGGCTCGCAGCCGCAAATCGAAAGACACAACGATCTGAGCCTAATACAACATCTAGAATCTTATTCATCCCACGAGCACGGAGGTCAGAGGAACGCGCAACCCTAATCTTCATACTCTTCATCGGAGAACGCCTCGACGTAATCCGGTCCTCCTCCTCGGACGGCGGGCCATACTGGATGGACCAAATTGTTGAAGTTTTGAAAAGAGAGGGAGAAAAGATGGTGAGTACAAATTGTACTGCAAGTCCGAATTATGCAAATGCGGTTTAGTACAAGGAAGGTTTAGGATATTTGCGGAAATCGCAGTTATTTAACCTAGTTTTGACAAAGCAATTTTGAAACTTTAAATCTCAACATTTTCTTTGGGCTCTTCTCAAACGGTTCTCGCCACTTGGCCTCAGTGCCATAGCAAGAACAAAATTCTTTCTTCTTTTCTTTTCTCAAACTCGCTAGGTCCATTCCGTGACACTTCCGATAGGCCGATACCCATTTCGAATACCACGGTGGCACCTAGCTCAAACGAAATCCTTCTCAAATCCTTACTCATCTCAAATCCTTTCTTTAAAATCCCTTTTCTAAATTTATTTTAAAATGAAGAAACTACCATATAATCAGTCCCTTCAAGACGCTCATAACCGCGAAAGCACGGCTATCATGCGATTTTAACTCTCAGAGTGGGTACGCCTTACCCTCGAGAGGCTACGCACCCAGACGGTGTTTCGCCACAAGACCATCAACCACGAGGGCCAACGATCGGGCCCGCCCCATTCGGGGCTCGAGGTCGATCTTGTAATGGCTCAGATTCATAGGATCATAGGATGAGCGATCTTTAGACTAGGGAGATTTAATATTTTAGCCCGATCTCAAAACATGGTGCCCTCTCGCACCAACCGACAAAATATCTCCCTAGTCGGAAAGATTTTGGGGTAAGAGGAAAATCATTTCCTACTCAGCATCACCCCTGATGCGCTATCTTTAAATCACCCTTTTCCAACCATTTCTCAAAACATTCACCGTTCACACAAATGATTGAATCATTCCGCATAAATGATTTTAAGCATTTATCCTACCACAATCAAAGCATATAAATAAGAGCATTTCATATTTTAGCCTTAGGTTTAATCCTACCATATTTCTTACCTTTCTATTCGGTCATGATAACTAAGTCTAGGAAATACGACATTTATCTTTTAAACTAGCATGCATATTTTTTTAAGTCTAATAACATTTTCTAAATAACCGAAAATGGCTTCACAATATGATCGAAGGGGGACTTGCCTTGATCGGTTCCGGGGAAAGCGAAGGGGACGTCGTCGATCGGGTCTTCGAGAGCTTGACCTCCTAAACGCGCACCCGCATACGCAAAGCAATACAACACACATAAGTAAAATATTTTATGCCATGCTGTTTTTAGGTAAAGGGACACGCAACAACTTTTAATGCATTTTGTTAAAAGAGAGATCATGCCAAAAGACTTATGTGCGACTGCAATGATGCCATTATTAATCCAAGAACACTTCTAACAAATGCATGCTGCATGAATGGCATGACAACAATTATCTCTTAAGGTCCAGGGAATTGTAAAGTATTTTATTTTCATTTAAAAGGGATAGTATGACCATTTCTCATGTGCACATGAAATGGTGCACCTAGAACCTATCTATTTAGCCAAAAATGGATCCCACATGCAAGACATGCATAAATATAATTTTCTAGGGTCCAGAAACTAATAAAGTAATTTTACTAATTTTTACAGAATTTTTAGCATGCACAAGCTATTTTAATAAATACTTTTAGTAAACCCGGAAATGATTTAGTTGGAAACTGTAAAAAGAAAATAAAAAAGAAGGAGAGGGTTAAATGGCCATGGGCAGCTCATGCGTCGGCCCAATGCATTAACGCGCTTCAAGACAAGGCAAGGCGAGAGCGAGGCGAGGCGAGGCGATCAAACGGGTCCCACTGTCGGCGGCACCGCAGAGGTAAAAGGGAAGAAAACAGAGGAGGCGACGGCGGCGACGCGCCAACGGCGGCGACGGTTCCGCCACCGAGGCGATTAGGCATGCAAGCGAGACGCGAGCGAGGCGAAGCAAATGAGGGTCTAACCATCCCGCGGGAGGGAGGGGTGAGTAACGCGACATTATGTGGCGGCGGTAACGGCGGTCGTTGCGGCGGCGATGAACCACACGGTCGGGTCACAATTACTCGGGGATGACAATGAGGAGGAACAAGGGCTACCTTTGAGCTCATTGGGTCGAGGAGATGGCAAGCGGTGAGACGCGACGGCGACGACGGTGCGAGCTCCGGGACACGCGCGGATCGCCTGGCGTCGGTTCGCTGGCGAGAGCTCACTGGGCGACCATGAAGTCAATCCCGGGTGATGTTAAACCGAGCGGAACGAGAGCGAAGCTAGGGAAGGAGAACAGAAGCGGCGGAGGCGACGACCGCTCGGAACTCAACAGGCTGTGGCGCGAAGGCAGAGAGCAAAAGGGAGCAGATTCCCACTTATAGGCGTAGCTCCGCGGACACATTCAATGCCACGCGGTTTGGCACTCATGGCTCCGATTCCGGCGGTCTGCGTGAAGTGAATCTTTCGGACCAGCGGCACCGAGGTGGTTGGCAGCGACAAGACAAGAAAGGGTAGGGGACGGAGAGGGTCGGCGGAAGAGTGTAGGCGGCGATGCATGGGAAAGGAGCCATGGCGAGGCCCCGAGAGAGAGAGAGAGGAACAATGGCGATTCGGCGAGGCGAACAGAGGAAAGAAGCAGGGGAGGAAGAGAGGAGGAAGGGGATGACAAGGCGGGGCCCACATGGCGGTGGCACATGTGCATGGAGGGCAATGGAGAACAGCATGGTGGTTTGCAGCATGAATGCAAGGCCCAACAGAGGAGAGAGAGGAGCGAAGGGGAGGAAAAAGAGGGGAGAGGAGAGATGGGCCGGCCTGGGCCGAGAAGGGGTTAAGGCCTTTTGAATTTTTCTGATTTTCAAATGGACTTTTATTTTCCAAAAGCATTTCATTTTCAAAACCCTTTTTGAATACAATAATTCTTAGGAAATATTATTTTGTTTCCCCAACAATTTAAATATAATTCCAAATAATTTCACCTGGTGTATTTGGTTTATAGAAAATATTATTTAAAATAATTACCATATTTTCCACCAACGGCATAGATTTGGAAAGATTAAATTATTTTTCTAATTTAGATGCAATGCATGAAGTGATGATGTCATGATGCAATAATGAGGGATTTAACATTTTTAAATCATGTATTTAAGAAATTATTAACGTGCCAAATTGGGTTTAAAAATTTGGGATGTTACATAACCTGACGAAGCTACGAACGATGTGATACCCTACCGCCCTCCAGATGGTTAGTTTGTCGTCCAGACGGAACATCTCGATGTCGGGAGTTAATTTTCTAAAAATATCTGATTGATACGATAACGGCACACAAGAAATTAAACAACTGGACGCCTACTTAGAGTTTATCAACCCTTTCTTTTGGGTAGATAAGGCAGAGTGCTTTGCTTTTGGGTAGAGAAAAGAAGTTCGGTATGCCCCCATGACATGAGTCCATGACTAATAAAGCTTGACATCCTTCAAAACAAATAATAAGCTGGATTGCTTATATATCCAAACCTATTAAATACAGGTTGGGTGGATGCATCCTGAATCCCCTGATGGTGACCATGCACCTTTTAGCTCGCAATGGCAATTTTTTTTCTTTTGCATAAATATTTTAAGCTAAGGGCTAAAGTAGATCGGGGAACATAATGCGGTGTATGTCTCTATCATTTCTTTTACATGCCCAGATATGATCCACGTTGTGGCTGTTCTTGTAGGGCAAGAAAGATCGGTGGAACGCCAGTTATTGCTGTCTACTCACTACTCACTTTGCTTCTCCCGGTTCTCTTTGATTCGCGGCTGAGTTCGGTTTTGTTCGGTTGGATTAAAATTTGTTATTTTTTATATAGATTATTCGCTGCAACATTGTATAACATTTTTTTTTGAGGCTTTGTAGGGTTTTATTTAAAGATTTTAAAAAAATTATAAGGATTTTTTAACCTTTCCGTACTTCTTTTTAAAAGTTCTAAATTTTTGGCCAGCACGTGCTTCTGTTTTTATTTTTTGGACTGGCATGCACTGCACCTGCGTCGGTACAGAAACGCAGCAACAGTTGTACTAGCTGCCATCGTCCGCGACATCGACCGATCACTCCCACTCATGTTCCGAATCTCGACACGCTTGGCGGACAACCTCCCTGTACATGTCACAGGCTCATAGGGTCGCAGAGCCCATGCATCCACCCATCCCGAACGGCTCGCCGCGCATGGCCGAATGTTCCCGCGGTCTCGCCCCACGCCAGAGCCCAGAGAGAGGATGAATGAGAACGAGATGAAAGACTGACCCATTATTTGGCCTGGGCCGGGCCTCTTCCATGAAATGAAATAAACTATTCATATCTGTTGGGTTTAGTCTCACATTTGATATTAGTGAGGGGAAATACAACTTAAAAGCTAGAGATGCTCCTCACACATCAGGCTAGTCTTTTGTGTTGAATTGAGTTAGGATCTTTGGTTATGGTCCTAGTTAGTCCAGTGGATGTAGGCGATATGGGTCTGAGATCAGATGTTAGCCTTGGGGAGCCAGATCATTGCTAGGTCAAGAGATAGCATCCTAGCAGGATCACAGTAAGTCCTAACAAGTGATATCAGAGCTCGTCCGATGTATGATGGAGGAGCACAACTTAAACTAGTTTCACATTAGATATTGGTAATGTGAGAGCACAATTTAAAAGATTTATTTGGGGGGCTTTACTACAGATCGGGTGCCCGATCCTTGCCTAAAAATCGGACGCTTTTCCAACTAGGATTTTGAGAATATAAACACAGCACCTATATCTGTAGTATTGAAACAAAGAAGATTTGTTCGATGAAACATGACGAAACATGAACGAACATGCCGAAACATGGAGCAACAAAAAATACGAACATGGCATGTTCTTGCGTGTTTCTACATGTTTCTAAGTGTTTTCGTGTTGCCCAGATCTAGAACTGGGGGACTAGGGGAGGGAGGGAGAGAGGGGGGGGGGGAGGCACCACACCTCGTCGCCGGCAACTCCCTACGACTCCTCCGGCGGAGGCCGCCGCGAGCCCACCGCGACGACGGCGACGACGCGCGGCCGGAGCCCATCAAGAATGGCCATTGTGGTGCGTGAACGCAGGCGCGAAAGCGACGCTTGTGATGGCGAAGCCGGTGGTAACGAGCCCCACAATTGCAGCGATGCGCAGGCAAGTGAGTCGATCCCACATCAGCGGCGGTGAGCTTCCATTGGCGCGCGCATGTGCTGGGGAGCGAGAGCGCGAGAGAAGGACGAAGGAATGGGGTGGTGGGGATCGTAGCTGGAAAAGGAACGTAGCGCAGTGGGAAAAGGAAACACAGCGCAGTGGAGGCATCCGATCGGGTCCGGACGCCCGATCGGAAGCAATCTCGTTATTTGGGTTGAATTGGACGAGAATATTGGTTGTCATGGTCGGGCTAGGCGTTTATTAATCTTTGAAATTAAGATCAAGCTAGATGCCTAAAAGGGGTTGGATAGATGCTGAATAGATCTTGATGTTTTCTCCAATAACGTGTCCCAAAATATGCAAAGATCCAATCTTTCATCAATTACCTATAAGTTACCAGGAAGGTTGAATAGACGTTAAATGGATCTTGATATTTTTTCCAATAACGTGTCTCAAAATATGGAAAGATCCAATCTCTAATAGCTAGCTATATGAGTTACCAAGAATCAAGGTTAATAAAAAAATCAGGGCGGACAGCAGGACATACGCTTGGTATTTTTGTTGATAGCTTCCACTTTGCACTTCGTAGCTCATATGGATATGAACATTTTACCGGAACTAGTTATAAAAGTTAAAAACCAACTAATCAAGAATCGCCTTGGTAGCATCACCGAACAAAAAGATATAAAAACCAACGAATCAAGGATTACCTTCAGTCGGACAGCTTTAAACCGAGGTGGCATGCATGTGGCAGCATTGTACTTTTCTCCTTTTTTGAATGAACAATGAATGGACAAGTTCTTGTCACTCTGTGATGTTACAAAAAAAAAAATTTAAAAAAAAACTTACCTTGTTCCATCCGTTTCTAAATCTCCAAGAGTCTAACGCCGCACCGTATAAAAATCTATCCAAGTTTCTAACACAGTGCAATATAAAAAATCAAGTATAATTTAATTTTAAAATGTTCAAGGCCCAATAATAAAAATAAATGGAAATGCGGTGAGCGTGGATCGAACACGTTCCATCCGTTTCTAAATCCCCAAGAGTCTAACGCAGCACAGTATAAAAATCTATGCAAGTTTCTAACATAGTGCAATATAAAAAATCACGTATAATTTAATTTTAAAATGTTCAAGGCCCAATAATAAAAATAAATGGAAATGCGGTGAGCGTGGATCGAACACGCGACCTTCAGATCTTCAGTCTGACGCTCTCCCAACTGAGCTATCCCCGCCAGGTCGACAACATTGTATCAGAATATTACTTAAATGCGCATAGGAGCGGTAATAATGGGCTGTCTTATCAAATTGCCATTAGCACCATGGCAGAATCGGCTGATTCTGGACCAAACAACCGACCGGTTTGGGCCTCACGGTTACCTACTTACCTATCTACTACTTTTTTTTTACATTATTTTTTATTCCTCTATTTGAAAATACACGTGTCTCATGTTTTCAAAACTAGACGTCTGTCGCCCATTCTAGGAACGATTGCGTGATCAGTTGGTCGTTAGCCGTCGCCTGGAACATGGGTGATCGCCCATCCCACCGGCGGCCAGAGCAGACACAACCTGTATGGCCTAATCAAGTTAACCACCACGACGGTTGCATGGATGCATGCCATGGGTGATCGCCTCTGGAATGGGCACGGGTGTCTAGTTTTGCAAAAACATCGGATGCACTTGTATTTGAAAACAAAGGAACAAAACATTCCAGGCATGAAAGGTAGACAGGAGAACATGCATGAAAGCACTGGCATACACAACATTCCAGGCGATCAGGTTGCTCTCTCTCTGCATCTCCCTCTCTCTCTATGTGCATGCATGCCAAGCTAGGTTATATAAAATCCGTCCATTGCATTGGCGGGATTTATGACCCATCATATGGAATGGCGAAAATGTCTATCTAATATTTATTTATTTTGAGAATAAAAAAAAAAAAATATTAACTCATCTTGTATTTGGCTCGGCTCGGCTCGGTTAAAGCCCATTGAGAGTCTCGTGAGGCTTTGTGGGCCGCAGACTGCAGGATGCGGCGCAGCCCACCAGGCCACAGTGACCTCCCCCTCCCTCTTTACCCCACATCGCTGCCATGGATTGCTCCCTCCTTGTGCGGCCACGGGGCCACGGCCAGTAGCCCAGTATCTCAATGGCTCAATCTCCTCCTTCCCTTTCATGCCACGTCTTCTTCAAGTGTCTTGTGTGCACAACCCAGGGCTGTACTCCGGAATGACCCGCTCTTTCGTACATAAGATCTTAAAATAATCGAGGATTTGCTACTCTAAACAGTTACTACTACATTATGATCTCTCTGTTAATGACACGACGCGCGAGGACTGCTAGGGCCAACGCTCGATTTTGCAGCAAATCCTCAACCTTCCTGTAGGCCGTAGCGTTTCCGTCTCACCAGTCACCCCAGCCCCCAACCCCTCCCAAAAAGAGATGCACACACCCAAAAAAAAAAAAAACCACAGATCATAAGCCATTGTCGTCCGGTCATCTCCCTCTGGAGTCTGGAGTGGTATCTTGTTGACATTACTTATTTCCGGCATTACAACCGGTGGCTGTGTAATATAATACAAGTGTCATGTATTGATTATAAGCTTAATCCATGATCACCTACAACAATACTAATCTAAGACTACAGCAATGGAACAAGGGTGTCGTACAGTAAATGGGGATATAGGCACATCGCCTCAAAAAGAAGCAAGGTAGCAAGGAAGGAAGGAAGCAAGAAAGGAGCTTTACATTTAATGGCCTGACTTACAGTTTACTCATCATCCCTGATCAGTCTCCTCCGATTCTGGCTGCGTCGTGCACACAATGACACAAGAAGTCATGGTCTTGGTGCAATGGCGCCAATGCGGCAATGCCGCCACCTACCATGGCTTCAGGTCACCCACTGGGCCCTGGGTCCAGTTCAGGGCTCTCTGGCCGGGCTTCAGGTACACTCCCTTGTCGTGCGGCAACTTCCGTGCCAGCCCATTCAGGATCTGGTGGAAAGCATCCCCCGGCTGGGCGGGTTGCGGGAACAGCATGGCCTGCTTCATCGACGGGTTTGCCAACAGCCTCTGTTTCCTCAGAATCACCTCCATTGGTATGGATGTCAGGATGGTGTCCAGCTTCGGGACATCGTCCTCCGCCACAAACACACCGATCTCGTCCCACGGGATAGCATCCGCAAAGGGAAGGACGATGTCATCTGCGATGATCACCGGAATGCAGCCAAACACCACTGCTTCCACCAAACGAGGGCTCCACGGGGCCCAGCCCAGTGGGCATAAGCAGAAGATGGCACGCTGCATGTCCTCGTAGTAGGTCGGTGGGTGGTCCGTCGAGATGTCAAACAGAGGGTTGTTCTTGAAGTTCTCCCACACGGATGCACGGGCACCTCTGCATTGCATATAGCAGATACATCAAGCCTTTTGTGTTCTAAATTCCAAGATTCCATTAGGGATACTTTCATGCTTATGAGGTAGTACATGTTTTAGTTGCATACCTTGCATAATAACCACCCTCAGGATCGTTCGCTGTATCATAGAATAAGCCACGGAAATAGACAAAGATGGATCGAGGGGTCTCTGGGGGAACAAGGTGGGTTTTCATTTTCTGAGGAGGAGCATATGGTGGGATGGTGATAGAACCTTCCTTTAAGCAGACATGATCCTTCTGCCCAAAAGTCTGGACCAGAGTAGCACGGCGAAGCAATGGAAGGATTCCACGCTCAATTGCCTTCTCTTCCTGAACCATAAGAATGCCAAATGCGCATTAGAAGAAGATATAGAAATATTCTGGTTATTATACAGAAAGATTTTGTGTATATGACTCACCTGATAATGGAAGCATGCCCCAAAGTCATGTGGCACAACAAAGAAATGATCAGCCCCATCTGTCTTGTTCCAATAGGGCCAATGCGAGGAAATGAACTGGACTGCACTTCTCATAATTCGGGGGGACTTGAAGGGCAAGGGATGGCCCCATGGAGTAAGATCACAGGTTGTGTATACGGGAGTGTAGAACCAATCAGCTTCCTCTGGATTTAAAGTTCGGATAGCACTCGACAACAGGAAGCGATGCATGAAGATCTCTGCGGCAAACATGTGGCTGAGGCATCTAGAGTCCTTTGCCACCATCTTCTTGTTGTATTTGGTCGGCAACTCATATACGTATACCTTAAGCCTCCCAAGAGGATCATCTTCCAGCACATCACCAGCACTCCCTGAAATTTGACCATAGCCACACAAATAAAATGTGAGAATCATGCACTGTCCTAACACAATGAACATTCAATGGGCATGCACAGTTTCCAACGGAAACAATAACAATTAGTAGCTACAACATACAGAGCAAGGAACAGCTACAACATGAAACAATTAGTTCTTTCAATAGCACATGGAACATGAACATATGCAATGCAGAATAGAGAACATGGGCCTTAACAAGCCAGGAGCACATGGACGTTTAGCAACGAACTCCAACCCGACAGAGAGATCACACTTGGCAGTTCCAATTCCGCAATGTTAGGTTTTGTGTCGAATATGTATACAAGTAGGTTACATGGACTCTGTGTTATAATAGACAAGGTTGATTTAGAGTTAGAGTCGGACTCTAACCGGGCCTCCACTATATAAAGAGAGGCAACTCTGATGTAGCCAAGTGAACGACCTCATAATAGTAGCATAGGCAAGAGTATGTCAACGGCTGACATGTAGCCGTGACCTGTGCAGCCGGTATGCTGCGGTATTATGGATTGGGGAGGAGCGCCCATAATCAGAGCCCCGCAGATGTAAGCGAAAGCTGAACTGCGTTACCAAACATCGTGTCTCCTGATGTTGTTCGTAATCTTGTATCGGCGCATATCCTAACACGCAATCAGGCATGGATGCATCGCAGGTGCTTATCGGATGACAGGAACCAAGATACATGAACATATGCAATGCAGAATAGTAACTTACAGGTTAAGCTTCAAGATTTGGAGCACCTGTGTTATGTTCTTTCTAACAAACTACTTATCACTGAACGCAGCAGCTAGCAGATTCCAGCAGTCAGGGGACCAAAAGGGAGAGCAGGACTAGCATAGCACCAGAGCTGCCGCCAGCAGCTGATCTGGGAGCAGATCTCATCTCCATGCCCTTCACCCTAGGAATCACTCCATGCTAGAGATAAAAGACGTCTATTTGGCAGCAAACCAGATCCCAGGCACCAAAATCAATAAGCCAAGAACCACGAGCCCCTCAGATCAGCCGAACCAGCCCCCACCGACAATGCCTACGGGGCCCGGAGGCCGGAGCGAGCTTAAGAAAGACGAAGATCGAGGGGGAAAGCCGCTTGAGCCGCGGCCGCGTACCTTCGATCCGCTCGGTGTCCTGTCCGCGGGCGGCGTCCGAAGCGGAGAGGAGAAGCAGGGCGAACGCCACGGCCAGCACCCGCAGCAGCTTCCCCATCCTCCCGGCTCAGGCTTCCTCCGTCGCAGAGCTCAGGCTTCCTCCGTCGCAAGAACGGAGAGGAACCGGGAGGCGGAGGGGGAGAGGGAAAGCAGGAGGATAATAATGCGGGCGAGCGAGGTGGTGGGAGCCGCGAGCCCGCGACCCTTCCCGGCTGCAGGGCAGCTCGCGGCCAGCTCTCCCTGTCAATGATGAGCTGTCGGCGAAGGAGGTTGGTGAGATGTTAGCCTCAGCGATACACCACCCCACCAGGTCTCCAGTATTCTGCGCTTACACGTCGCATACAGCGCAGTACAAAGGTGCAGGAAGAAAGCGACGGTGCTGTGAACAGGGCTGGAAGTTTGAGCTCAGGCTCGCGAGTAGCATGGCTGGAGCTTGGCTCATTTGCTCGGTGATCTAACCGAGTCGTGCCGAGCCACACTCTGATTCGCTTGGACTCAAGTTATACATGATCCAAATGTATAAATATCTCCTATATTAGTATATCTTAATATTTTAGCAATTTGGTTTTGCTTAAACCCAGACAAATGGGCCATGCCATGGCACGACGTGGGGGGGGCCCAGGCTACACAAGCGCGTCTAATCGCCTCGAAATTTGAGTCACGCCTTTAACATTTATTCTATTTATTTTGTCATGCATGTCTAGCTCACAAGATAGTAACGAATCGAGCCTAATTTTTGGCCAGCTTGACTCGACTTGACGGGAACGAGTGAATCGAGAGACATCCTTAGAGCATCCTCAAGAGAATTTTCAAATTTTCCTCGCATCGCTACAAAGAATCGCTACAAGAATCGACATAACAGAACTCGCTACTCACACGACCAAATTCCTCCTAACGTTTGAAAATTTTTGAAATAGAGACCATTTTGGGGGGTGTGATGGGGATGCTCTTAGACTTGTTAAAACTCGGCAAGTTTTTGCCTTTAGCCGTGAATCCTGGAGGGACTCGTTGGTTCGGCGAGATCGATCAGCCCGCGAGACGCGGAGGCCGGCCGGATTATTTTGTTCGACACCGTCGGTTGCTCCCTCCCGCGCGTTTTTCTTGCGCCAACTAACCACGCTTTTAAAGAGCACCGCGTCCGTTCATCGGTGTCCATCAGCGGGAGTGGGATTGAGATGCTCCTCCATCCTGACCTTTTCCCTCTTCCTTTTGCTTTGCTTAGCTCGCAATTCAGACATTCAGTTCATCTGCGCCATTGCCGTCCTGCCTTGACCTCGCACGTCCATCGGTTCGGCTCGTTAGGTGGTCTTGCTTGTCTCCTTCTCCACCTAGTTTGGCACCTGCTGACATGTTTACACCTCCCCGTCTCCTCACCGGTATGCACAAATAATTTTTTAGCAGATTATACCGAATATAAAAAAAAATTATGATGAGTGACTCCACTAAAGTTACTTGATATATGACATTATATAAAATTCTTTTACATCGTTGTAAAATTATCAACCTTATGTCATCCCGAATAAACTTTAATGGATTCTTGGTTTTCTTTCATGTTCATCCTCTAGATTTTCTAGTTTCACAAAGAGATGTATGACTTTTTTAAAAGTTTTTTTTCTCGCGTACGGACATCGAACAAGTTATCAGGAGAATTACATATGGACGAGCATTCATACATCGCCGGAATTTGTTTACGCTAACATCATATGGACTCAAGGGAAAAAGAACGGGACTATTTGGTTTAAATACTATAATGTTGTCATAGTTTGTTATAGCTAACTTGTTAAATATGTTTAGACTTAGTTCATTAATTAATTTGTTAGCCACACTTTGGCAAGAACAAGAATCTTGCCATATTTTTTACAGAAAAATGTTGACATGAACCAAACAGCTACCTGCCATGTCTAGCATATACAAGATCAAAATACGGTCAAAAATATGATCCAACGGGTGGGGCCTGCATGTCATTCTCCCAACTCCTTCCTGCTCCCATCCCATCCCCTCCCTATCTCCCCCAATTTCGACAGCAACCCCCTAGTTCTACTCTAGGGATCACCCTGTAGCGACAACGATGAGCTTCCCAATCGACAGAGCATGACGGTGATGGTGTGAGTGGCAACGGCCGACGAATGTGAGTAGCTGCAGCTAGGGTGATGATGCGTGAGCAACGGCGATGCATGGCACGTGATAAAGAGGAGAGGCGATGCGGGCCTGAGCTCACGACAACGAGGGGGCGACGTGGCGTAGATTAAAGGATGAGGGTGAGGGCTGGTCAAGTTCCATCGCGAGCTACTGCTACTGCCATGCGAGCCACCATTGCTGCCACAATCTTCATGCCACCGCTGGGAGCTCCTTCTCCTCCGTCACCGTTGTGATCTTGGTGCCACCGCTGTCGCCGCAGGAAGCGCATCATCGGCCAGGACATGTGACGAGTTTACCGGAGCGAGGGGGGGGAGAGCAGGAGTGAGGAGAGAGGCAAAAGAAAATGAGAAGATAGAATAAGATGAGTGTATGATATATGAGACCAAATTGTTATGACGTATTTTGGACTGTAAGCTTGTATACGTTCAAAATGCTTCGTAATAGCATGATGAAATGACCTATGCAAAATAATGGCATATGTAATATTTTTGTGTTTTTTTTAATGAAATTTTCGACAAATCATCATTTAATAATGGTATGTACGAAAAAAATCCTACAATATATCAAAAATTTAGGTTTGAGTAGATAATTCCAACGGCACAAAAAACTCATATGGGCAACTTGCCGGTACTCGGGCTGCAGGCCGTGCTGCCTGTTGGCTTACTCTGCCAAAACGGCCCACATTAATCTCTCGCGTCTCGAGTTTGCCGGAGGGCGTATAGCTTGGACAATCTTCTGGCCCGGCCAGCCCGGCCCGGCCCGGCCAGGGTCATTGCCATGACACGGAATCGGCGGCCGTGCCGATTACCGAAGCTGACCGTTCGGCGGCGGCGGCTGCTCCCGAGAGCGAGGGAGTTCTTCCAGTGCTTCCTTTCATCGCCATGAATGCCGCCGTCACCCCGTCCAATGAGGCCACACACCCATCCCAAGCTTCCCTCTCCTCACGCACGCACACCGGCCACCTCGCCTTATCTCCTCCCAAAGCAATGTGTGCAAGAATCTTCCTCCTTTCGCAACTTCTAGGCGGAGTTCGTTATTCTCTCCATTATTTGAGAGAGAGAGAGAGAGAGAGCAGCCAACATGTAGCTAGCTAGGCAAGAGATCCTCCTATTCCTCCTTGACCGAATCCTTTGGCTGTACTTTCTTTCCCGGCCAACGAAGCAACGGATCGAGCCGAAAGGACAGAGAAGGCCGTGTACGTATACGTACCATCTCCATACGTTCAAGTACGCACGCGTACGTTGTTGGCAGGAACAGCATCTGCGTGCCATGCCACCCCTTGTGTTTGTGTGGTGAAGTGCTGCCTTGCGTGGTCAACATGCATGAACATGCTACAATGAATCCCTGCCAAGCTAGCTGATCATGCATATCTCATCGGCTGTGTTGTGCGAAGCTGCAAGGTACACGCTTGACCAGAATTTAGCTGCAGGGATAAATGCATGTCTGGTACTTTGTTTTTGAGTAAAACATGTGTATGGTACTTAATTTCATATGCAGCGTTTGATGATAGATGTAAGATGTAATTGTGCTTGTACGTATGCAAGTCGGTTCTACATCGGATTTGCTAGGTGTAGGTGGCAAGCAATCTCCTCCGGTAGTCTCGAGAAAAGGGAAATAACACAGGCAGTAGTTCTCAACGCAACGGCACCACCATGCATGCACGCAACAAGAGTTACCCACATAGCGATGTGCGACAGAAATGTTTGTTGCAAAGTAGTAGCAATCTAGACACGCGTGCATTCCATTGCATTTCAAAGCAGACATTGTTCCCGCTTAGAACTCAGAAAATTCATAGAAATCTAGCATGGGCTTTATACAGATGTCTTATGTTCAGAATTAAGGCTTTTGACTCGCCTCTCAATCTTGCTGTGAAGCGTCTTTTCGCCAGCTCACACCCCCCAACCTGCAGTCTGCAGACAAGTAGACAACCTACATGCATGGCTTAATGGGCTAAGCCATAAATATTGACCAATCCACAGGAGCCGATCAGGACACAAGCCCTGTTGTATATATAGCTGCTAGCAACCACACTGCCACACACAGACACGGTTACCTCAAGGCTTCGAGCATGAAGGGAGGAGGATCATCCAAGAGGTTATTCCTCCGGCTCAGGGCGTTCCTGAGCGCCTGCAGGAAACTCAGCGCGGAGCTGCAGCTGCTCGGCGGCGCCGCGCCGGCGGCGGCGGGCGGCCAGTGGGCCCACCTCGGTGGCGTGGAGGGCGAGGCCATCCCGAGGGACGTGCCCAGGGGCCACACGGTGGTATACGTCGGCGAGGAGCGGCGGCGGCACGTCGTGAGGGTGTCCTCCCTCGACCACCCGCTGTTCCGCGCGCTGCTGGACCGCGCGCGGGAGGAGTACGAGTTCGCCGCCGCCGACACCAGGCTGTGCATACCCTGCGACGAGGGCATCTTCCTCGGCGTCCTCTGCCATGTCGACGACTCCACGCGGCAAGAGCGGAGGCTGTCCCTGTGCAGCTGATCACGGCAGTATCAGTGTACCGGTGTACCCATGTCCGTCGGCGGCGGCCAGTGATGTTGGAAATAGTCTCACGTTAGAAGTAGGACGAGAGTTTCATATTAAAAATAGAGAGCGCTTGAACATGATTTAAAACAGGATTGATGATTCTGGCTGCCGCGTTTCTGTGTAGGATCCGGAGTTGTTCCCGGGAAAACGTGATTGGCCGTGAATTTACAGGTGTATATATGTTGTAGGCTATATGTTGGTAAGTTGCCAATTAGTTTATAGAGTAAAGTGCATGGCCGGTCCTTAAACTATTGCGGGTGTGTCATCTGGGTCCACGAACTAAAAAAAATACAGAAGCGCATCCCTAAACTTTTTAAGTGTGTCGTTTGGGTCCAAATTACACTCGGATGATTAATCCTGCCACCGTGGACTGTCCACGTGGCATTTTTAATTTTAAAAAATTCAAAGAAATCATTAAATATCAGAAAAATTCATAAAAATGATCAAAAAAATCAGAAAAAACATAAAATTCATTAAAAAAAATCAGAACAATTCATTAAAAATCATTAAAAAAAATTAGAAAATCGTTTTTTCTGATTCAAAAAATCATTAAGAAAAATCATAAATTCATTAAAAATTCAGAAAAGTGTTGATTTTTAATGAATTTTTCTGAATTTTTAATGAATTTTATGATTTTTCTGATTTTTTAAATCATTTTTATGCTTTTTTATGATTTTTTCTGATATTTAATGATTTCTTTGAATTTTTTAAAATTAAAAATGCCACATGAACAGTCCACGGTGGCAGGATTAGTCATCCGAGTGTAATTTGGACCCAAACGACACACTTAAAAAGTTTAGGGATGCGCTTCTGCATTTTTTTTGTTCGTGGACCCAGATGACACACCCGCAATAGTTTAAGGACCGGCCATGCACTTTACTCTAGTTTATATATGACTTGTCGTTTAACATTCTCATTCTGTATTTGGTTCAGGATGCACGTAATCGAGTGCACAGACGACACTATTTCGGGGTTTGGGACACTGTGCAGTCAGTATTTGCTACTTGCATACAACGCACACTGACCCTGTATATACCAAACAGAAGGAGACCGATATGATCAATCTATGTGTTAGGATTTCTTGCTATAGGATACATTCAAGGATCCTCAACTTGATTTTCGTCTTTCACTCACATAGAAACCACACACATACACACAAACACACATACACACACAGAGAGGAATAATACATATGCCTCTATGGAGCCTAGGCTCCACCCTTGTCTACCGTTTATTAGTTATTCTGATTAGTTTCGAACGAGTGGAGGTTATCGGGTTTATTAGCAATATACCCGTTAAGCACTTAAGCTCAGGAAAGTTTTTAAAAATCAAATCAAATAATTATATCCGCATTTACTTCCTTTGACCAGATGATTATGTCCATCTTCAAATCATCCACACCAGATCTGAGCGTCTAAAGCAGCCATGGCGCTCATCCACTCCACATCGCCGGCGGTACTCTGACAAACTCCGGCGTTGCCATTGATACAGCTGAGGCAACTAGGCAAACTCTTCTCTTTACATAGACAATACCTTATGGGCTTGGGTTTATGTAGTGGGCCTATTCTATGGATGGGTTACAAGCCTAACCTGTTTCTCAACACTCCCCTTCGACACCTACCACAAGATATATCTGCCTTATTAAAACTCCATAAAAATCCAATCGAAAATTTTATGGAGAAAGAGTACATAGCATACACTCGTTGTGCTAATCAGATCACCTCGTTAAAAACCTCATGTGAGACACTTCCATGAAAACTCATGTCGATACAATAAATACCGGGGTATGAAGAGTCCTAAGGAAGGCTAAGAGTGCAGGCGGGCCCCACGCGTCACGAGGGCGACCAGGCCCAGTGGCGTGGGCGAGCCCCAGAACAGATCAAAGGGCCCCAGCCCAGTGTAGGGCGAGCCCTCAACACGCCCGAGGGCCCCACACGTCAGCGGGAGACCAGTGCCCAGGTGTGGGCGAGCCCTCAAGACGCCCGGAGGGCCCCACACGTCAAAGCGGGCGACAGTGCCCCAGTGTGGGCGAGCCCCTCAACAAGGCCAAGCGGGCCCCACGCGTCAAAGGGCGACTGAGCCCCAAGATGTGGGCGAGCCCTCAACAGCGCCCGGCTGGCCCCACACGCCGAGCGGCGACGCCCCGGCGCAGGCGGCGAGCCCTCAACAGCGTCCGGCGGGCCCCACGCGTCGGTGGACGACCGGCCCCAGTGGCGCTGGCGAAGCCCTTTAAGGCCCTCATCATGCAGCGGGGCCTACGTGGTAGGGAGCGTCCTGAAAGGAGTCTTCTGGGCGAAGGCTTCCCCTGCTGCGAAGGACGAGGGCATTCAATGCGACATTACGCGCGGATAGACAGATGAAGAGATGATTACCGCCACAGTGACCTCTGCAGGTCTGATCAACTGTCACTGTGGCGCAGCGGAATTGACCGGCAGAGAGAGAACTCACTGTCGTCAGGATGGCCGCCCGCGGCGGAAGAAGCTGGCCCGCCGCAGCCTCACCAAGTGTTCTGCGGTCGGGCCACTTGCGAGGCACGCATGGGAGGCGCCAAGCGGCGGAGTAGCAAAGACGTCTCTCCGCCCCTCCCTTGCGTCTTATCGATGTACTAAGCGCATTATATCGCTTATCCCCGCTCTCTCGCCACCCAAGGCTTGTATAAAAGAGGAGGAGAGAGAAGCGAGAGGGGGGTTCGAAACATTCTGTAACCGCATTCCATATAACCACAACACGGAAAAGAGCTAAGGCTCGGCAGGAGTAGGACTATTACCCGCGAGGGGGTCCAAACCTGGGTAAACCCTGTGCGTCGCTCCTTGCTGCGTTTTACGTTCAAATCGAACTGAGCTCGGGTTGATCGGCTATCAGGATAGAAATCTGATAGGGGTGTGATCCGCAGTGGTTGAGCGGAGAGCATGCCGTCAACTCATGTAAGGGGAAAAAGTATAATCCACATGATTTTCCTTTCTAATCTTCAATATTATATTGGGTACATGAACCTCGTATTCAAATTTAAATTCAGAGTACGTGAATTCTCTTCCCCTAGATTATATACTTTTACAAGTCTTCCTAAGTAGTAGATCTATAAGATTACCTCATAACTTTGTGCTGAATATTAATGGGTTAATGAGGTTCATCAAATCCCTTTTCACCTTGCTCATACACTTTTGAGTAACACAACCTCCTTAATCTTCGTATATTCTAGACAATGTATCCAATGTAAATGGATGTTTAGTGCTAAAATGCTAACATCCGACTAGAGCCCTCGGATCCATCGCGTGCGGCTCAGATTGAGTGTGGTGGAAGCCTCCCTCACTTTTCCAAAAAACCACTCACTTTTCTATCCTTGTTGCAAGCATACCCCTGTCTTTCTAGTTTCCCATCACGATGAACTCATCGCTGATTGTTGGTGGCACCACCATCGGTCGCCGCTCCCATTCGTTTCCCTCCGTCTCCTCCTCTTCCGACGACGAATCCTACCTCACCGTGGAGCTCTTCCCCACCGCTGCTTCCAATCCCATCTACGATGGACTCACCGCTGATGGTTGGTTCGACACCGTCGGCCAGTGCTCCCACTCGTCCCTCTCCATTTCCTCATCTCTCGATGACGAATCCCGCCTCGCCGCCGAGCTCTTCCCCACTGCCACTTTCAATCTCGGTTGCAGCGCCTCCCTGTCCTATCGCGACATTGCCCAGCAGTACGTTGTCGTCGACGTCCCCTGGCACTTAGGCCTTATGTATGGTCCATCAAAGGCAAGGCTGTAATATGAATTATCTTCTCTAAAAAAACCAATCCCCTAGTGAGTTGGTAGATTGTTTATGAGCAATTCAGATAATGGCCGGTTCAGATAGCATGATAGCACATCATAACCTGCATTGTGAGTAATGGAATGCTTCTCATGTCATTTTCAATCATACTATGTAAGCAATATGTATTGGCCATGTTCCTGTGCAATATATGATTTTCAATAGCTCCAGAAATAGCTAACAAGCATAAATATGAACTACACAATGTTCAATGTATTTTATTGTATAATACAGTTTATACAGGACTAATTACAAGGAAATACAAACACATGCATGATAGAAATTACCTTAATACATACTATTGTACAATGGACACTTCAATAACTATTGTTACAAACATCATTCACTGAACCCATTTGTATGTACAACCACTGCCTTCTAGTTCCACAACCTCTTCATCCAGCCAATACACGCTGACACACATGTTGTTTGCAGCAGATTCTTTGTCCTCTTAGTTTTTTGGTTTGCTTCGGTAGCTCTTTCCTTGTTTGAAGACATCCCGTTTTCGCCTGCAGGTAATGGAGAGGGAGTCAATCTTGAGCTTTGACGACCATATAAACTGGTATAGGTATCATTTTGTGATATAAAATGCATTGAAATTTTCAGGAAATATGTTTCAAGTATTTAGAATAACAACCATTTGCTAGTTCCATTACAGGAATACATGATCTGTCTGTACAACGAAGTACTATCTCTCAAAGTCAAAGCTTCGAATTTGGAAAGCTTGTAAATTACAGCATGCACATTTTTAACATCCAATCTTAAGCTAGCAGCACTTGATCAACGCAAGATGAGCTAGTTAACAGGGTAAACACATCGGCAGTCCGCAACGCACTAAATTAGACAATAAACTCAAGACAACATTTTTAGGCCCCCGTTTTTAGGTAGGAGAAACGGGAGGCAACCTTTCTCGCCTGGATTGGGATCGATCCGACTACCCCCCGCAGATCGATGGGAAAGATTTGAGGATGGGGATTGGGAACACGAGGCGACCTGTAGACAAAGTCCTTGATTCCGGGTCCAGTTGTTGTGATATGGTGGATGGCGGCGAGGATAGGGAAGGAGAGCGCCTTCGATGGGGAAGGTGAGCGGTGGCGGCATGGGGGAGCAGCTTAGGATGATGTGCAGTATAGCCAAAGAGGGTGCTAAGGAGGGAACAGAGGAGGGCGGCGAGGATGGGAGAGGAGGGTGCCGGTGATGGGGAGGATGGCGGTGGAGCTGGAGGGAGCAATCCGACATGGGGTTTGCACGGGGTCTTTTTGTAAAACGTGCGGAGTGCGAAGGGACTTTCTCCCCTTCCCATCCCAGCCGCATGTGATGGATCCGAGGTGTAAGATCAAGCCTCCCATGGGCTTAATGATTTTGGTAATTGATGGCAACTAGGCCGTACAGCTGGAACGCCAAGGATAAGGACTTTGTGTTTCATAGTTTCTCTGATTTCCTTGTGTGCGTCTTCGGCCCAACTCAGCAGATCGACAACATCTCTCTGGTTGCAGGGTCCCACTGAGCACAAGTCATAGGGGTTCCGAGAGTGTCAGGTGTTAGGTTTGAGCGAACCATCTAGAGCGAGTCCACCTGTCTAGGTTCGAGAGAGTTCGGGGGAGCGATGGCTGTCGGGGGTTTCGTAGTCTCTAAGCAACCCAAGCCAAATATTTGTTTTAGGCGCGAAACTT
This sequence comes from Raddia guianensis, assembly GCA_036346415.1. NCBI lineage: Eukaryota > Viridiplantae > Streptophyta > Magnoliopsida > Poales > Poaceae > Raddia > Raddia guianensis. Next base: position 40,581,921 of record CM070537.1, read on the forward strand.
CCCGCTCAAGGGATTTAAACCTCCCGCCGATTCCACAAGTCGATAAAATAGACCCACAACCCTAGGCGTGATGTCGGGCGAAGTCGGTAGAGCACGAGTGGGGCAAAATTTTCAGCCCCACCGGACGACGTCCGAGCACCGTCGGACGGGGTCCGGTGTGCCCAAGCCAAAATTTGGCAAAGTCCCGAAATCACAGCCACTGTCGGACGGCGTCCGACCGTCATCGGACGGGGTCCGACAGCGCCGATTCCCAAGGAGCAAGCTCGAAATTTGGCTAAGTCCCAACCACAGTCATGCCTGTCGGACGGAGTCCGATCCGGACCGGACGGCGTCCGATGAAGAAGAAAATCGACAGCGAGGGCAATCGGATGGCGTCTGGAGAACGTCCGACGGCGGGACTCCTCACTGTCGGCCGCGTCCGATAAGTTTACCGGACGCGTCCGATGACGGCTAAACCCGCGACCGAACACCTGGTGGGCACTTCTCGCGGGCGCGCGAGCGCCTCACCGGACGCGTCCGATAAGCCACCGGACGGCGTCCGACGAAGCACAAAATGTGGCCTCACCCTCTGTCGGACGGCGTCCGACGGGAACCGGACGGCGTCCGATGGATCGATCCGAAGGCTCGCGATTTAATCTGGACCGTCCATTCCTAGGGTTTCGCTTTGGGCCTATAAATAGGGGCTAGGAGCACGGGAGAAACTTGAGAGAGCCTACCCTAGCAGCCACCTTTTGCTCTAGCAACCTAGAGAGCTCCTCCCATGGTTCCCACCTCCACCTAGGGTTCCATGTGCTTGAGAGATTGAGAGGGATAAGAAAAGAGGAAGAAGAAGAAGGAGGTGATCCTTACCTCTCCTCATCCTTCCCTAAGGTTTGCCCCTTCTCCCATGGTGTTCTTGCCCTAGTTTCCATGGTGAGAGAGAAGGGGTAGTGGTGAGAGTGTCTCCGGTCTTGTGCTCTTGGGATTCTTGCCACCGGGAGACATCGTCGTCGCCGAGCTCCATCAAGTGTACCACAAGCAAACCCTTCTCCGTGAAGGTCACCGTGCTTCACACGGTGCTTCCTCTCCGTTCGTCGGGGTGTGCAAAGTCCGCCGTGTGTCGGCGGCCACCTTCGTGTGTCGTTGGTGCCAAGGTGTCCGTGTGTCGGATCCAAATCCTCCATGTGTTGGGGGTACCTCATGTGTTGAGGTGAAATCCACCGTGTGTCGGTGGTCGGTATCGTGTGTCGGTGCCGGTGGGGTGTGAGAGCTCTCGCGTGTGAGAGAACCCGCTTCCTTGTGAAGGTTTGGAGCTCGCCTACCATGTGTTGGTGAAGAGCTACCACGAGTGGATTGAGGGCTAGGGACGAGAGAGTCCCGACTTCTCTGTGCGAGAAGTTTCCTCAAACGGAGACGTAGGTGTTCATGTGTTGAGCACCGAACTTCGGTAAACAACTCGGTTTGCATCTCCTCGCCCCACACATTTACTTCCGCATATTGAATTGACCGCTTGCTTGTGAGTGCCATCGAGCCTCCTAGTAGTCGCTTGTGCATTATTGTGATCACTTCCGCAACTAGATTCTAGGTCAATCGATAGCTTGGGTTTCTAATTTGACAAAGTAAACAAGCGAATCGAGAGAAGTAAAATTTGAAAAGAACCGATTCATCCCCCCTCTCGGCCTAGGATCCTTACACAAGGGCTTTGATCGGATGTTAGCATTTTAGCACTAAATAGCCATTTACACTGGATACGTTGCTTATATTCTAATGAGGTTCATTATTTACATTTCAACTGTGAGTTGTGTTCCGTCATTGAAATCAAAGTATGTAAAAATGATTGATTTTGCCCATAACTAGGGATATAGGTTTCTCAATGATCAAAACCTAGAGCTGTCAGCCTACTTTGTATCTTACTATTTCAATATTTATTTCATATACACCGCGGTAATTGCCTTCTCACAATCTGGTCACCTCTTGCACTCCACGTGGGATGCAGACTCGAGATCAAATTCCATATAGTCGCAATTTACTTTCCTTCTTTGCAATATTTGGACGTGTCAACAATGGCTATTGTTTAATTCAAAGATTCCCTTGCTAATACAATAGCAAGTCCCTTTAGCTTTTTTCGCCTATATGTGTGCACACATTTTTCACCAACAAATTCTGTTGTAGGATTCAAGGTTGAGAGCACCTTCCTAGCATATTGCTCTCTAGCGCAAGATCTCAACCGGCTCCCCTTCTTTAATTGGGAATTTCTGTGATTGACTTTGACAATTCCTCTTATCCCTTTTTTTTCATACGTTTCTAGATATTTTTGGGATTCTAAGGAACCAAATTTTCCATTCTTTTATTTAAAGGCCTCTGAACGGTATGCGGGTTATCTTCTATGGTATTTCAACCATCTTTTTTGCTTCTAAAGTGTTTGCTTTGTTTAATTTACTTATTTAGGATAAATATCATAATAATGATAAATCTTGTGTAAGTATTTCATATTTCATACTTTTTTATGCTAAACTGTTAAATAGGATTGCTTCCGCTATGGCCCGTGATAATTTTTATAGCGTTTCTAGGACCTCGTCGTAAAACTGCAAAAACCAAGATTTATAACCTTACTCAATACCATGAACCTCTCTAAAAACCTGCGGAAGCACACACTAACGTTAAGGAAAGGAAACGGAAGCAATCAGCAGCATGTGCATTTACATCTCGTTTCCGTTTACCAAGAGGCATGTGGCAGAGGGGCATCCAACCGTGCCAGCGAGCTGGCAAACGTTAGCGGTGACAACATTGGCGTGTGGTCGGAGAAGGCTGATACACGACGGTGTCACGGTGCAGGGCACCACGGAAGCACACGACATGCCAACGGCGAATATTCATTGTGTAGCAAACTTGTCCGTTGGGAATCGCAATCGTTCAGTCGAACTCCATGCAGGGCCGCACACAACGCATGTAAAAACACCAACAGATAAAGAGTATGGCGTTAGACACGGCCCGTTGTCAACTGACCGTCATATCTTTACTCCTGATACGACCATTTATGGTCCATAATGACGTTTCGAGTATATTTTTGTATGGGACGCACGGTGAACAGTCCCACTCCATGGTACTCTCTCCGTCCCAATATATAGGACGCATAAGTTTTGTTGAGTTGTCTCATAATAGAAGGCATCTTCCCATTATTTTTTTTAAAAAACGAGCAATTAACTCATAGTTAAGCTATTCACACTATAAAGTGCATGCTTTTACTAGTTTTAGCTATTAAAGCTATTAATTAAATGCATGGAAAGGAGATGCATGTTTCGAGTAACGAGATAATTAAAGATGATTTACTCTTTTAGAGCATCAAAGAGGGCATCAAATGAGCTGCGTCGCTTCTGAGAATATATTTTTTCCGCCCGGTCCATTCTTGCATCTCTTGGCTCTTTGCTTCCGCTTCACAGATACAAAAAATCGGCACAAGATAAAGCCGATTTGATGAGCCTGCTGGGGATGCTCTTAAACATCGTTTCTTGGTCTTGATGAAAATTTTTATACGCCCTATATTTTTGGACGGACGAAGTATCTAAATATCGTCTCTAGATGTGCCATCTCACTAAGAAACGATGGAAGAAACAATATTCCCATTGCATCGTATTTTAGATGGGTTCCATCATTGATAGCTATGCCAATTGCTGTGGTGAGTGGGCTCCACAAAAATTACTTGCTTAGAAACGGATGTCACCTTCCAGTGCTGTTTCAATCGTTACATGAACATTTCCTGTGCTTTGGAATCATTGTAGCTACCGTCTCTTGTTTTAGGGACGGTTCTCGTCTCTCTCCTAATTGAATTGCTGCCATCTCAACATTTTTGCCTATGTGGCATTTGAGGGGACGCGTGAAAAAACAGCACTAGGAATGCTCTATCAATGCTATGCAGGAATGGGCACAGACATCATTATACAATACGTCTATGGAGGTAAATGTCCTTTGATTCACGGCATCGATTTGTTTTAATTTTGGTTATCGTTTGAAATGTTGAGACCTTCAAGGCTAAAAAGATAATAATAAAATATTTTTGTGATCTTTAAAAAATCAACAAAACCCCTAAAAGTTGTTACAAAATATAACTAAATGGTGTGTATAAAATATTTTTGTGGTCTTTAAAAAATCAACAAAACCCCTAAAAGTTGTTACAAAATATAACTAAATGGTGTGTGCAAATTTTGTAAACCGAATCATAATCAAACCAGAATCGTGAATCTAACAAGGCCAAAGTGGTAAACACGTACTAGTACAGACGATGCGCTCACAAGTTCAGACAACGCAGATTTCTCTTTTACAAAGTCTAGAATATATCTATGATTCTATTTACTTGCACGCATCATTCTATAATTCGTGTATAGGTAAACAGGTACTAGTACAGACGATGCGCTCACAAGTTCAGACAACGCAGATTTCTCTCTTTTTACAAAGACTCACTTGGCCTATACATATGATTCTATTCCTTTCTCGATATGCTGAAATGGCTCAGTTGAAGTCAGGCTTCTCAGGGTAAGTGCACCCAGAACGCTGGATGATAATGTTTGCAGCGTAACAAGCAGCTCTGACACACTCATCAATGCTCTTCTCTTGGACCAGTTGAGAGAGGAAGCCTCCAACGAAGGCATCGCCTACAAGGCAATGATAAAAAATGTCAAAATACAAATACGTGAAAGGCATACATAAAATTCTTAAACCGTTATTGAAAATTTATATTGTTTCATGGAACTAACACATAGTTAAAGAAATGGAAAAAAGTACCTATTTGGTCCTAAACCATGCCCAGCGTACCAAATTACGCATGGCCGCCACATCCCGGTAAGAGAGAGAGGGAGGGGGGTAGAGAGGGAGGTGTGGCGGGCATTGGATGCCACATCATTCAAAATACTCGCATGGATACCATGTCAGTAAAAAAACGCTATTTGACCGCGGAAAGGATTATTTAGATAAATTAGATCCAGTAGCTAGTTCAGTTACGACCACATAACTAGTATTCGTTTCAGGAGACAATTTGGTACATGTATAGTTGAAGGACGAGTAGGTATCTTTTCCTTTTATACTAGAACAAACGATGGCTCAACGAAAAGCAAATTACAATAATGTATATCTAACAAGTACCTGCGCCATTGGTATCAACAAGCTTCTCCTTTGGCAAGCGGATAACAGGGAAAGTTTTCACCTACAGGCAAAAGAATATTTGAGACAGAAATTAGAATTGGCATTTATAGAAAGTAGCCAAGGTATCACCATGTTTGGCAAAATCCAACAAATGTAATCTCATTTCTAATGGCAATTGCACTTGGGATTCTAACTAAAATGGTAATAACACCCACTAACTCACTAAGGTGAAACAAACCTTTGCCCTATTCAGACAAATTCTTGGAGCAGACCACCAATTAAACATTCAAATTCAAGAAAAAAAAAACACTGGCCAGAGTTTCTCGCATTGATGAACATAATATATCTACAAAAATTGCAGAGTGGATTTTGTGTTATTACGTTATGTTATAAAGGCATGTTTCATAATCTCCGACTGAATGAGGTACCCCTGTTCAGTATCATTGGAGAATCAACAGTCGTAAAATTTCTTTGGGTTTGACAGGAGAATCGTGAATACAAAACCACACCAGTTTTGTATGTGCAATTTTAATTCAGCAACTAATATTAAACAAAAAAACACATAATAAAAAGTAATCTCCTACAGTCAAAAGCTGGCAAGTATGGATGCAAGAGATCAGGGGAAATAATAAATGCGAATTAATTATGTTAGAAAAAATCTGAACATTTTTACCATAATGAAAATAATATTTTCTGAAGCATGCCTGTGGTACTACCAACAAAAATATTAAAAGCAGGACATGCACCTTTCCATCATCAGCAACAACAACAGGATCACAACCTTGTGTAATCACAGTAATCCTCTTGTGTGTTCCTGAAGCCTTAGGCAATTGTGAGATCTTCAAAGCAATCTCCTCAACATTCTCAGTCTACAAATTTTTGGGCAATTTGTCAACACTTACCTACCTAATGAAAATAACAGGTGACGAATGGTTAATTACCTCCCAGCCATGAACTTTAGCGAAGGTCCTTGCCTCAGTTTCATTTCCAAAGATGTAGTCCACATACCTAAGTTTGGTTATTGAAAAAACTGTACTCAGATTTTACATAGTGTGGCAAACATCGGAGAGACTCATGTCTTTAACAAGGAAGAAAGTACATATATAGATTTACACCATTACAAAAGCAGGTATACAATTCTCCCCAATAAAGTTCATACAATAAGCGTCAAATGGTGGGATTCAGCACTTACGGAAGAGCTTTCTCTTGGACATCACGAAAAAACTCGCATATAAAGGGAGCAGAAAGGTTCATCACAAACACCTGCAGACAGCGTAATCAATTCTAGTACAAAAACCCTAGAAAATGGTCTCCTTTTAGTAGCAAATTTTACCTTGTTAGTTTCAGCAGCATGCTTAGCAACAATTTGAATAGAATCAGGGGAAACCGTAAGGAAAAAGCCGGCAATGTAGATATATTTCGCCTTCTCAACTACATAATGACATTATAATGGTCATTGAAAGAAATATACAACACAAAAGACACTCAGAGCAGAAAACATGGACATACACACGGGTGTTAGGTACTTGAAATGCATGTAGAAATCAAACCAGATAAAATCATACTCATATTATATTAGATTGCAAACATTGGAATGTAGATTTGTCAACATAACCAACTTGTTTTGTACAAGAGACCATAGAGCTGAGAATTCATAAAAGAGTTCAAATGACTCATTTTATTACCAAGTGCCCAGTTCTCTGGTCTCTTCAGATGCTCGGACTTGTAGCAGTTTGCAGCAGACAAGTTTGCAACAAGCGACCTGGTTACAGATGGAAGGAAATAGTTTAAAAGACCTTCATTAAAGTGCACAAATTTGCAGAAGTTAGAGCAGGAGAAACAAAATACAGACAACCGAAATTTGTGTTAGCACAGAAGACCATTGTGTGGATGCATGTAGAGAAGACCATTGTGAGGATGCCTGCCCACATTAATTTTCAGGATCATTCAAACCAAGCTTAAAGGGCACGAATATCGTACATTTAATGATATATCAACAACCATATGTTGCCCAATATGTAGTCAAACGCTGAATAACATCTAAGAAAAATATATGCCAAAAAACACACAAAAAGAACAATCAGTACACTGTTATGGTCATTCTAGAAGGACAGGTACCACAGTATATTGGGGAAAACAGCCTAGTGCCAAAAGAATATTTTAAACCTTAACTAATAACTACTAGGAGTCAATTTTCAGTGTCATAGCCATAACATCACGAGATAAACTTAGCAGGATCATGATAGAAACTTTAGGGAAGTTGTTAGTGTTGCTGAGGTAGCTGCAGAAGGATGTGCAGTATAATAAGTGAAAAAATGTAGGTGGCACTCCTTTCACCACCAATTATGCAAACTACACATGCACACCACAAGACAAATTCAACAGGAACGTGATGCCTCACCGCCCGTGTGACCTCCAACCTAGACAGAAGCACCTGGTTCATAACCATTGTCTATGAACCTCATACCTGCGCCGACAAGATGCTTTTTCTCCAAGAGCTTCGCTCGTGCCAGCCTCCTCGGGCTAATACACCCTAGAGCTCATCATAGGTGATTTAAACCTAATTTACCAGGCTGCGGATAAGAGCAACAACAACCTAAACCGTCCACTCATGGATGCCTTTCCATCAATGAACAATTGGCTTCGATAGAAATCAGCCTCTCCAGTCGCAAGTTCATCTGGAGCAACGAGTGCGCCAACCCAACATCCACTAGAATTGATAGGCCTTTGCCTTAACAATCCGTTGCCTACTCTTCCCCGAGTTTTCCCTCCACGCCCTGCCAAATTCGATCTCTGATCATGCGCCCCTGCTACTCTTTGGAGCCAATGAGCAACCTAGGGCCCATTGTTTCTGCTTCAAAAACTTTTGGCCCTCTTTGGATGGCTTTCACTAAGTCGTCCAGCAAGCCTGGCAAGAACAAGTAGCCACGTCAAACCACTACCAAGCCCTCCACATCAAGCTTTGCAAGACGGCCAGGGCCCTAGCTAAATGGGCAAAGTCCAAAATTGACAACCTTAGAATTCAACTGGCGGTCGTCAACCAGCTCATCCTCCTCTTTGATTGAGCGCAAGTGAGGCACGCTCTCCCTCCTCTCGAGCGAAAATTCTTGAGATCTCAAAACTCGTTTTGCAGCTCTTGAGAAGGCGCAAATTCAACAGAGATCCATAATCCATGGATAAGAACAGGTGACGCCAACAACAAATTCTTTCTCTTGTGAGCAAACTCCAAGAGATGCAAGAACTTCATACATACCCTTGAGTCACCTATGGGACCTACATGCACACACCTTGATAAACAGTCCAAGTGACTGCTTCTTCGCCGAACACCTGAGCGTTTGGCCGTAACAGGATCTGTCTCTAGCCTGGGATTGGATCAGCTACGAGTCCCATGACTTGTCCGACCACTAGCAACCCTTCACTAAATAGGTACTCAAAATGTCATCTTTTCCATGCCCACTGACAATGAACTGGGACCAGACGGATTCACAAGGCTCTTTGCCGCTCCTGCCGGGACATCATCAAAGAAGATCTGTTTCCATAGGAAAGATAGATCCGCCTTCAGTCTCCTTAACTCGGCAAACATCGTGCTACTCCAAAAGAAAGCAGACTGTCGGAGCCCGTCAAACTTTCGGGCTATCAACCTGATACACAATTTTGGAAAAATCGTAGCCAAGCTACTTGCAAACAGACTAGCTCCTTTCCTCGAGGAGATAATCTCAACCAATCATAACTCCTTCCTAAAGAAACTCTACATCCAGGGCAACTTCCTTTATGCGCATAATGTCCTGCACAACCTCTAGAGTGCACGATTCCAGACATCTTCCTTAAACTTGACTCCACGAAGGCGTGACTCGGTCAACTGGGGATACCTGTTTGAAATCCTTAAGTGTCTAGGCATTGGCACTCGTTGAAGAAATTGGATGTCCACCTTTCTTGTTTTGGCCACCTCCTCTGCCCTACTTAATGGTCTCCAGGTCCAAAGTTTTGGCACCAATGTAGGGTTCGTCAAGGTGACCAAATTTCACCTATGCTTTTCATAATCGCCATGGACGCCATCCAACGACTAATACAGTTGAACACCGAAGAAGGAATCTTCTCAAGGCCCCTATCGCTACGAGTTTTGATGCAACCATCTTTCTCAGCCCTGTCAAAGTAGATATCGATGCGAAAATACAAATCCTTCATGCCTTCGGGACCGCTTCTGGACTACGCACAAACCTTAAAAAATGTGAGTCTACCCAATCAACTGCTAGGACGTCGACCTTGATGGGGTGCTGGCCTCAGAGGAAACTTTCCTTGCCATTATCTTAGTCTTCCATTGCACAACTGTAAGCTCGGTAGATCACACTTCCACCCTGCAACCCAGATACTCGCTTGTCTGAATGGTGGTCCCAAGTGTCTAAACCGCTGCACAAAAACGCGAGGCGTGTCTTCAATGGACTAGTGATCTACACGGTCTAGAATCTTTGGAAGGAGCGAAACAGGTGTATCATTCTTCAAAGCACACCAACACATATGCAGGTCGTAGCTAGGATTAAGGATGGTAGACAACCCGCTATGGGGCATGCAGAGTAGCCTAACCACCGCCATGTAACCTTGGGTGCGTTCTGCCCAAATTCTTAAGAATATTGTACAATTTTTCTTCTTGGTCAATGAAATGACAGAGCCCTTGCCCGTTTACCGTTTGAAAAAAATCACGGTCCACATATTAGCAAAAGAATGTGCCGTATAATCAGGAAAAAAATTAAGGCAACATACCTCTCACCACCAACTACACAAACAGCACATGTGCCGGTTGAAGCATTCTCGTCCTCGTAATAGTGGGCCTAGTTGAATAAGGTGGTAAGTTATGGTTGTTCCGTTGTTGTGCAAAGAGTAGTGTATAATCGCATGAAGGTAAAACTAATAAAAGTAATGCAAAATGTGGAACGCAAGGCCAACCGATGCGGTGCTCCCATGAGTCGCTCCCTCCCAGGGGCGACAAGGCTTCCTCCGTCAAGAGCCCTGCCACCGCCACCCACCTGGCCGTCGTCGTCGCCCCCTCCCCTAAGTGACGCAGCAGCCGCAGCCCCCCTCATTTCCCCTCTCCTTCCATCCCTATCTCCCCTTCTCCCCTTGTACAGAGCTTGGTGGTGATAGACCGGTGGAGATCATTGGTGTTTGGGCTGGCTCTGACGGCAGCAGGCTAGTCCGGTGGAGGTGCCCAGATCAAGATCTGGAGGTGTTGGGGCCAGCCCCAGCGATGGTGGGCCGGTCCAACGGAGGTGCGAGGATCCAATGAATTTGGGCTGGAGGTGCGAGGATCCAATGAATTTGAGCCCAAATCTGGTGGTGGTTAATCTAGGTCTAGCGGGTGTGCCCAGAACTGGAAGTGTAGTGGCCGACTCTGACAACGACGGGCCGGACCGTAAGAGGTGTGCGCGGATCCAATGGTTGTGCCCGGATCCGGAGGTTGTGATCCCGGGTCCAACAATGTTGGGGCGGGCCTCGGCTGCGGCGGGTGGGGTGGCCTCAGGGCGAGGTCGCTGCCCCTCTACTCCTGGCCATCTCTTTCCTCGTTGACCTCTTCCTCTGGCCACCTCCTAACTGTGCAACTATAGGTCTGTTCTCTACTCGTCCGTCTCGTGTGGCTGCCTCCTGTATCCTATAGCTCCTCCCTCTCTTCCGTGGAGAGCTCTAGGGCCTCAGGTCTCTAGTGGTGGTGGTGCGACGTTCATGTGGTAGCAGTCTACTGTCATAACGATGGGACGGCGTCCTGTGGTGCAACATGGCTTCAGCGGTCAGACTCGGAAGAGAAGGGGCTGAGGCAAAAGACACCCAACGAGCGGGCGCTCTAGTTAATCAACTCGTCCAGTGCATTCCATTACTTTACTTATTAAGGAAATCTGCAAGAAATTGAAATTGAAGTTCATTTTATCATAGTAGCAGTAGAGGCGGCAGGCTTCACGTGTTGGGGCTGGGGGGTGTGCATGGATGGGGTCAAAGCCCTATTTGGCTTGTTCGGGCCGACGATGGTGGCGCCGCTTAGTGTTGTCCACCTTCTTGAAGGCATCACCGAGGTGCTCATACCCCTGGAGCCTTGGGTGAAAACCTGGGTCGCAGGCGAGCGATGGCGGTGTTGGTCATCGTTTCCTTGTTGAAGGCGTCGCCTTGGCCTTCTTTCTTGGTTGGCTGGTTGTTAGGGTTTCCCTTTCCTTGTTGTCGAGGTTGAGTTGCTAGTTGTGGTCGGTGGTTCTCGTCGCTAGAGTGGTGTTGGCTGGTCGCCAATGTTGTTGTAGAAACTCTCTCGTCGTTGGGCGAGGTCAGCTTTAGGCTGAGTTGGTAGTGCTCGTGCTGCGTGTTGCCTGCTGTGAGCACCAGGGTTTTTCTTTCCTTTTATTGTAACTTTACTCCTTTCAATGAATTAAAGGTAGTTCTCCCGCCTTTCATTCAAAAAAAACTGACAAAAGAAAATTCATAGCTTACGTTTACTCCAGCAGCTTGTGCATTTTTCTTCATCTCCTCGCCAAACTTGTCCTTCCCAATGCAACCCATGTAGCTTGTTGCACCTGGAATTTGGAGCATCCACTGCAGAAGGAAAGAAGGTTGTTATGATTAAGTAGAAGTACTGAGCATATGATAAACATCAGAATTACTCATAGAACTAAGTGTTATGGTTCAATATCTTTTGAACTTACTTGCGCAACCCTAATAGAATTTTGAGTGGCTCCTGAAATAATCAAACACAATGGATACAACCAGTGAGAAAATTACCAAGACACAATAGTTCACTGCATTGACTTCAAGTTTAACATTTATTATGGGCAATATTACCTCCAGCAATGTATTCAACACTGCCCTTGCTGGCCAATTCATTGTACCTAGCAGTATAATACACAAATCCACAATTTTTAATCATCACCAGCCCACAATGATACAGCCATACTGCTCATCTATTTCAATTACATTATGTCTTTGCATGTTGCAAGCTTACAGCTATATAAACATAATCTCTTTTTTGAGCAAAATATAGACAGTCTCCATTATGACATCTGAACCAGACAATTTGGGTACCAACTTGAATCCATCTACTTATCTGCCCATACAAAATTAAAACCATAACACGCTTGTCTTCCTTTTCATGCCTAATGTGACAGCACCTAACCTTTTTCTTCTGCTCTCAATTTACAAAAAGCTGGCAGCAGAATTCAATGATGCAAGAGAAGTTGTGAGGAGAAAGAAACTTACATCGGCAAGTGCTTTTCCTCTGCAAGAATGGCATTGCCCGGTTTGATACCATACCTACAGCAGAGATGCGCAAAGGTTGCAACATGTTAGTCAGCTCGTGGTATCTTGTAAGTGATAACTACATGGGTTATCTGATTCTTCATAGAAGCAACCGAAAAAGCATGGTCCAAACCATAAGCCAAATTCTGATGAAACAACATAACGGCTGGCATCATTTTCAGGGACCCGAGATCACAGCTTCAGATATATGTGCCAACGCAAAGAAAATTTCAGAAGGGAGCCTAGAACTCTAGGTGCACTGGATGAAAATAATACTACTCCATTCAATCAAAATCATGTGCACTGCATATTGTTTGTTCAGCTGCATGACGCGGTTCACAGTTCAGTCACGCTTCAGAGTGGAAACAAACCTGACAGAAGGGCGATGCCTAACCTCACATCACCTAAATAGAATTATATTTATACCACAAGGATTCAGGAAATAAACCTGTAGACATATAAGGGCAAGGTCGAGGGATCATGGCACTTAGAGGTAACCGTACTTGGCGAGGAAGTTCTCGTCGACGACGGCGGAGACGTCGAGGAGGGGGTTCCCCATCCCCAGCAGGACGCCCTCATAGCTGCTGCTCGTCATTTCTCCCTGTTGAGCCTAGCGGGGCGGCGTGCGGGGTGCCGAGTGCTGACCGCTGAGATCTGCGCAGGGTTTGCGTGGCCTCGTCGGAGAATCGGTGAGAGAGAGGAGAGGACGCGTCCGTCTCGCCGTCTCGGCAAGCCGGGGTATTTCCGGCGAACACGCGGCGTGACAGGTGCGCCCACGCTGTAGGCCCACGCGCGCACGGTCCAACAACACGTGGTCGTGACGCGTCGCGTGTCGCGTGTCGCGATTTGACACCTGTGCGTCCTACGATGTGCGAACGGCCCATGCTCTTTCTTTGGGTGCACTGGAACTGCTCTCAAAAGTACGAACGGCCCATGGTCTTTCTTTGGGTGCACTGGAACTGCTCTCAAAAGAGGACCATATTCATTAGGGGGGATTCTTACTTTTAGCTTCCTCGTTCATGGAAAAAAAAAGGGAGAGAGGCTAATTAATTAACAAGATTTCGCCAAAAAAAACAGAGAGAGAACGAGCCCCGAATTACAGAAACCAGCTTAAGAGAAAGAAAGTGGCGTTTTACATTTCCTGAAATCGAGACGTGGGATCTATACTAGCATATGTCCACTTTTTTTTTTTTTTTGAACAAAGGGCAGGAGAACTGCCATCTATTGATCAAAGAGTAAAAGAGTGAGTACAACTTTTTTTTGGGGGGACAAACCTCTCCCCCCCTAGGGTTAGCCCAACTTAATTAATTACAGATGTTAGCGCCTGCGTCTTTCCAGAGGCGCAGGTCGTCGGACAGGATCTGGAGGAGGGCTGAACGGGGACGTTCCGCTTGACGAAAAATCCGGTTATTTCGCTCAATCCAAATGCACCAGATTGTTCCAGAAACCACGGATAAGGTGCCTTTGGGAGGTCTGGCGTGCAAAATATCTTCCGTCCACTAACGAGGGAGGCAAGACGACTGGAGCCAGTGAACCGGTTGTAGGAGCGGTTTGTTCATCTGAAAGGCAATGCGGCTCCAGATGAAACGACTGAAGTCGCATTCCAAGAATAGGTGTTCCGGAGTCTCGAGGTTACGCCTGCATAACGGGCAAAAATACTCATTCGGGATCTGCCGGCGCATTAAGGCGTCCGCGGTGAGGACGCGTCCGTGCAGAAGCTGCCACAGAAAGAATTTACACTTGGAGGGTGCCCAGTGCCTCCAAACTTGCTGTAGAGGTGAGGTACAACGGCCAACGAATTGCAGCTTGTAGGCAGAATTCACGGAGAATTCACCATTTGAGCTGAACCGCCACTTTTTGGCTGTAGCATATACTTGTTGTCAAGAATCTATATAATTCTGAATTTCAATACGGTCAACTTAACAAGAATACGTTATTTGAATATATTTATAAAAAAATTAATATTATAGAAGTGCATTTTTAAGGCAAAACTTTGCATACGTTATGTGTACATAATTATAGAGGACTATTAGCTTATATGTGTTTCACGTGAAACATCGTGTCAAATATATGGAACACCATGTGAAATTATATATATATCTAAAAGTATATCATAGTTAAAAATATATTGGAAATTGCAGCGAAGCCCACAACAAACAAGAAAAGGCTAGGTTTTTGTTCGTATTATCTGAAATATGATGATGTACCAAATCATTCGACTTTGCTTTGCTACAGTAATATTATAGCTTTAAATGGTACAAGTATATTGCTGGATTTTGGATCTAAACATGGTCCTGCCAGCCATAGCTAGCCGATCAATCTCTTGGTTCTTTCTTCAGCATTGTTAGCACTAGAGATTGAAAGTCATTGTTCTTCATGATTTGCCTTGTGATATTCTGCCTACTAATTGTTTTGGTGCATGTAACACTCCATAGAACATTTCATCGATTGTTCATGTAAATGTATCTGTCCACATGTGGTATATATGTGAACATAAATTTGTAATTATTATACTGAATTGTTCAATACAATTTGTTGAAGCATGTATGAAATACGAATAGACATGTCATGTTTTTGTACTGCATATATAGATTGATTCCTTCTATAGGCCTGTTGTAGCGTGTTAGTATAAACCATTGTCGATCTGCACACTTGAACGACTGCATTTAGTTTTTGTTGCATTATCTTATAAGCTTCGATGGGCCACAAAATAAAAACCTGTGCCAATGTTTATAAAACAACACAATACATGTGTTGTGCATACAAGATTACGTACAAGGCAAGGCTATGTTTTCATTTCAGGTTGTTTTTATTAGCAAGTGGCGTGCCATGGGCGTGTGCTGGCCTTAGGGGTGGAAACGAGCCGAGTTCGACCAAGCCAGCCTCCGACTCGACTCGGCTCGCTTCGCTACCGAGCCGAGCCGAGCTTGGCAGGGTGTCCGAGCTGGAAACTGGGCTCGGCTCGGCTCGTTGGAAGCTCGCGAGCCAGGTAAAACATTGGTCTCCCAACATTCTAAGGCATTAAACATTAAAAAATATAATTTAGCATTGTACATATGAGTATCAAAATGACTTATGTATGAATATGTGAGTTTTGAGCTATTTTATGGGTCTTTTGACAATAGGATATGTCATTTTCTAATGGTTAAAAGATGGAATAAATAGCATTAGCATGTAAATGAGCCAAAACGAGCCGAGCCCAAGCGAGCCAGCTGGACAGTGGAGTGGTGGTTGTAACCACCCAACTCTCATCGGCTACTCAGCGATGTACTCCCTCCGTATCAAAATGTTTGTCACTTTTGACTTTTGAACAAACGTTTGATCATTCATCTTATTCAAAAAATTAGCACAAATATGTAAAAAAAAAAAAGTTATACTTAAAATATATTTAGTGATAAAACAAGTCACAATAAAATAAATGACATTTACATAATTTTTTTGAATAAGACGAATGGTCAAACGTTTATTTAAAAGTCAAAAGTGACAAACATTTTGATACGGAGGGAGTAATTATCGCTCTAAGCTCGAGGTCAATCAGGCGCTTTCCTCACCTACCTCTCCCCGGCACGGGCTATCGCTCAAGGCGGAGAGAGCTTAACTTGGTTGGTAGGTGCCAGCAACGTGCGTCTCACTAGGCTACTGATCAACAACAAACACGCAACCAACGCCAGCTCTGCAAGGAAGTACGTGTAAGATCGTTCCTTCTCTCGCTAATAACACGCAGGTCGAACTGAATCAGTTGGCGCAGCCATCGCGTCTGCTTCTGTGTGCACGACGCATGAGTGTTTTATTACATGCATCATGCATGGCAACGATCGAACGTTGAGTGTCGATGATCGACGTCGACCAGGCGGCGCCTAGCGGCGACGTACGTACTACGTACCGCCGCCACCTTGCATGTTTCGAGGTTGCACGCGAGGGTTAAAGAGCATGTCCAAATGATAGTGTCGTGTAATACGTTTGGATTTCTATTTGAACGTACTTTCATAAAATATGCTAATTTTATAGTTGTTTAATAATATATCGTGAAATAAATTAACGGTCAAAATTCTACATTAGCGGCCGTGTTAAAAATGTATTCCCTCCGTTTTTTTTGTTTGACGCTTTTGACTTTTAAACACATTTTTGACCATTCGTCTTATTCAAAAAAATTATTTAAATATCATTTATTTTGTTGTGATTTATTTTATCAATAAAGATAATTTAAACATGACTTTTTTTCCATGTTTGCACTAAATTTTTGAATAAGACGAATGGTCAAAGACGTTTTTAAAAGTCAAAGGCGTCAAATAAAAAAATGGAGGTAGTATATGCCTTGCATTTTAAAACAGGGGAGTAAAAAGAACGGCATGAGTACGCGTGCGCGCATGCTCAACTGTTCGATGAGGCTTGGAGCCTTGGACCCATTACGATCGATGGAGCTTGTCATGCAACCATGTTCATTGGCTGGAGCTCGAGCTTGAAGCATGACCATTGCATATGACAAGTCCAGATAATAGATGCAACGATAAATTCGGTTCAGTAACTAGTACTTATTGTACGAGAGCAGGGGAAGTCGTAAAGCTGAATCAGATACGAGCGCTCTCCTAAAAAGACGTCGTCGTTGACTTATACACGCGCCTTTGACCATTCGTCTTATTAAAAAAAATTATATAAATATTATTTATTTTGTTATGATTTGGTTTATTATTAAATGTATTTTAAATATAACTTATATTTTTACATATTTAAACTAAATTTTTGAATAAGACGAATGGTCAAAGTCATGTCTAAAAGTCAACGGCGACTTCTTTTTATAACCGGAGATAGTACTACAGCACGCAGCAAGGCAGCATGTTGTTCAAGAAAACGATTTAACTCGATGCTCTATCCAAACTGCTTGACATGTAGCTGTTTAAGTGTACCTCTCCAAAGTCCAAGGCCTTCTGAAGACTTCTCATGCACAACTATCTTTAACCATGATCGTTCAATTAAGCGCATGTAAACTTCTATGTACATGAGGTCCCAAGCGTTTTCAAAAAGCATAAAATCTAGGACTTTATGCATTAGTTTAGCCCCTCCGTAAATTTTACAATCCGGATTTTTCAAGAGGGAGTTCCAAATGCATCAACGATCACACGATTTGCATCGTGATCCATGCCAAACCCCACTAGATAACTTTGCAAAAACAATCCCAAAACATTTTCATGAAAGCAATCATGTTCTTCTTCAACCTCCCCTCCCCCTATCCTTCTCTCCCATCCTCCTAGGCCGAGCCGCCGGCATGCAACCACCTCCTCGCGCGGCACACAACCATGGTGGCGCGACCTCGTTGCGAGCGCTCTGAGACGGCCGGCATAGCGCGGCTCGACATGACTGCACAAGTGCGGGTTGTTGTGGGCGCGCGCCGGCTAGGCACTAGTCGCCGACGGCAAGGCACGCAGGTAGACGCTGGCAGCTGAGCATGCGAGACGGTGTCATGGCTCAGCAGGTGGAAGAAACAGCGAACATCCGATCATCTCGCAAAATGAAATCCGGTTGTCCATATAAAATTAACATATAAAATTTTTTCTCCCACCTACTAGCCAACGAGGCGGGTGCCTCACCCGGCTAGCCAAGCTTCTTCTTAGGCTTGAGCCTAGTATTCAAATCCCGCCTCTATTATATTCTCTTCGTATTTTTCCTGCACTCGGGCCGCGTGCTAGACGTGCTTGTTGCCCCTTCCTATTTTATATTTGGTAGGTCATAAAAAAATCATAAAATTGAAATTTTCCAAAATGGAACCATGCCTACAAAAAAACCATTTGGATGTTGTCTAAACTTTTTTGAAGTCTAAATTTACAAATAGTTTGCTCTTTCCTATTAATGGTATATTTCTTCTCAATTTCCCCTTTTTATTTTATTTTAGTAGGTCATAAAATATTTTAAAAATTGAAAGTTTCTAAAATGAAGCCATGCCTGCACAAAGAACATCCATACAAAGTTTAGATGTTGTCTAAAATTTTTCGAAGTCTAATTTATTAATAGTTTGCTTTTCCTATTAATGGCACATTTCTCTTTGATTTTCCTCTTTTATATTTTTTTAGCTTGCAAAATAATCTTAAAAATTAAAAGTTTGCAAAATGGAACCATGCCTGCACAAAGAACATCCATACTAAGTTTGGAATGCACAAAGAACATCTATAAAAAGTTTGGGTGTTCTTTAATTTTATTTTTTTTAAAAAAAGAAATTTACAAATAGTTTGCTCTTTTATCTTAAGGGAATATTTCATCTCTTCTCTATTTTTTTCCCTATGTCCAATTTTTTTTTTAAAAAAAGTTCATAAAAATGGAAACGTGTCTGCATCAAAAGAATCCATAAAACGCTTTAAAATTTGATTTGCCCCGTTAAAGATGAACTAGTGTGCTATTTGGCCCATTAAAGCCGAACCGCGCGTATATGAAGATGCATGCTGCTTGCTGATCAAAGGATGCTATATATGCAAACATGCTAAACAAAGAAGTGTGCGTACATGCAGGAACTTCATTGGCACGTACCGGCCGCTCGTGATAATTGTCCGGCCAATTCGTTTCGTCCAGCCAAAGGAACGCACGTTGTTTAGAACGTGGTCGTTTGTTCTTAGCAGTGCTAGTACAATTAGATGGATGGAAGCACATCGTTTCTTGACCAAACGGTAGCTGTACGGCCCAACCAAGTATTTGACTTTGCATCAAGAAATTAGCCTAGATTCCAAAGTTCCACGCCGGCCGCCGAGCTGATCTATTTTAGAAGACTTAACAATTAATCTGTCAACTCAAAGTTATATATGTTTTCCATGGTAATTTTCAAGATTATATGATTTTTTAGGAAAAAAATGATTTAAACTGGCCCTACTTCAAAGTTCAACTTGATCTTCCATACAAAAAGGCATGTCGGGGGTAGGTACGTCCTCTGTTTCAGGAGAAAAAGAAAAAATAATGTCGTTATCTCAGAGCTTTCTTCCTTTCTTCTGACCATGACAGAAGTTTATACTTGTTGAAAGAGCAGCCACAAGGACAACGACGATTATGGCAGTCCCCTGTCTTCAGTAGGGCTTGTTTCTTGCTTAGTGGTCATATATTTAGGTGCTGGCGTTCGCTTTCGAATTCTCTATGATTGAACAAATTAGCTAAGGCAACTGTCAGGGTAGGTGTAAACCGTACAGATAAAAGATGCTGACCATGTCATGTGCGTTTGGTGACCACTACTATCTTCACTTTCCTATTTCTTGTTCATGGCTTCCTGATGCAAAACAACGATCTGTTCCATCGATGATCGATCACTACTGTACATTGGCAGATTTGGATCTCACTTAGCAGTCCCTGAAATTTCCAGTATTGGTTATGGTTAATTTCAAGTGTTCCAATAGAAAAGTACTCGAAGAAAATGGACGAAAGGTAATCCTTGTGCAAAAGAAGAGTTTAACAGAATGAAATAAAGAACGGCGGATAAATCTGACGCCATGCAAGAGATCATCTTATAATATGTTTCTCCTAGAAGCAAATTCTCAGAGGTGCACTGTATTAAATGCGAGAGACAATGGCAGAGAAGCACTGTAGCAACAGTAGAATACACTGTTACAAATAACTGTAGTGTTTCCACTGTATCAAAACACTGTAACAATAAATCTCATGCATCCGATTTAGATCGAACGGTTGAGAATGCATCAATGCAACAAACACCGTAGCTATCTGACATGATCAAACGATCCAAATCCGTTTCTCCACTGACATCTGCTAGAGCATATTTGTGGAGATTGTCAACGGACCAGTTTGTTTGGGTCTTTTCCCAAGGAAAAGAACTTCCTTACTTTCACAAAGCCTCTCCCTCTCTGTGCGTGTGACATTCACTGACAGGTTATAAACAAATCCACTGTTTGTAGTAGCCAAGAGGGAGCTATAAAGTATAACACCTTTATTTATACAGGGGCGCATGCAAACCGACTCAACTAGTTATGGTCCGTTGCGTATTACCGTAACAAAATTTGTTATTTTTATAAAACCTATATGTTTTGATAATTTGTAATGATTTTTTCATACCTTTTATTAGTTCTTTCAAAAATCCTAAAACTATTTTTAATTAATTTTTATAATCTTTAGATCTCTTTTCAGGGGCTATCAAATTTGCTACAGTAATACGATAATGCAACGATACGCTGAAAAGAACAAGATCTAATGGTTTCGGTAAAACCCTAGCCACCCACCTCCCCATTCCCGTTCCCGCCCCCTCACCTAGTGGACGTCGCCCGCAACACCCTAAGAGCATCCCCAGCACACCCCCGAAATTACTGTAGCTACAGTACCGCGGGTGAAAGAATCAAACAAAAGCAGAGAGCAGGACCTTGATACAGCATAGCGAATTCAAACAAATTTGAAATGCAGGCCCTTGATAGGGGGCCTGCTGCTCATGCTCTAACGATCTTTGAATTTACCTAGTTTTTTGTTTGAGCAAAATGGCATAGTTTTTCATGAGGGCTTGTGAGGAAAATTCGGAGCTAGGCTCCTTCCTTTAGAAAATGAGGCGGTGGATTGCAGAATTCCTCTACAGTGACGTTGTTTTTGGGACTTCGGGACTTTGGCTCTGTTTCTTTCAGCTTATAATCAGATTATAAGCTGCAGCTTAAAATTTATCATTTTTGTACCGTTTACATTTTGAAATATTTTATAGTTATTTTTTCGAAACTTTGCACAATTTGTTTCAAAGATCTCAAAAATATTTTTCATAATTTTTTGGCTCTTTAAATCTTCTATAAAAACACTACAACCTTTTTAGATTATAATCTAACCGCCCAAAGAAACACAGCCTTTATCTATTGGTGTTGTCGGAGTGGTAACTTTTGCAATCCTGATGCTTCTCCTTTGCAATTGGCAAGATTAGCTTCTTGGAGTGTCTATCCCTTGGCGTTTAGTGATCAGGACTGGCAGGTGGTTTTCTTTGATTGACTCGTTCCTTCCGACAGGTTGACCATTATGTTGTCAACTCTCTAGGAGTTAAGGTTTGCATTATTTTTCTTTAATAAAATAAATAAACCATATGTTAGCATTTGCATAGCTGGATTATATTTGTGTCAGACTTTAAGAGAAAAATTGTATATATAGGAATTCATATATATACTCGTATTGATCGTGGTAAGATCTAATATAGTCATTTATGATCTTATTATAATTTTTTTTACTATTTTTATTTCAAATGTATGTTGTTCATTATTATAGTTGATATATACAATTTTTCATTGTTTAATTCCAATTTTTTTGTAGCTTATATGGATTTTCTAGCATCGTAGTAGTTGTAGACTTGTTTCTATTATTTATTTTAATCTTTTAATTGTAGTTGATATGAATTGGACTCTTTCTATTAGTTAACATATTCCTTTTTTACAAATTATTTTTATTATAATTGATATAGACTATTTTTTTAGTCTTATAGTTGATAGATGGTATATTGCATATTTCATTTCTCTTAGATATTGTTGCTCTTATAAAATTGCAGAAGAATTTCATGAAGGTTGATGATCATATTTCATATGAGGATGCTCAGAATTATAACCATCAAGATATTTGGGTTCTTTGGTCGTTATGAGGCAAAAACTTGTTTCTTTTTTGTTGTTGCTTGCCTTAGCGTGACAATTATTTGTTATTTCTCTTTGGTTTTAACCTTTTTATTAAGCATTTTTAATGATCGTATGCATCTCTAGTTGGTGTAGAGACCGAAAGATTCTTTCATTATCTAAAAAAACTAAAAATACTGCTATATATGGTCATCAGTTTAGATTTCTCACTGAAGCTGTATTTTTTACTTTAGCTTCTAATTAAGTTAGACGCTCAGAAAAATGCTCCAGTCTAGCATCGAAAATCTATTATATAATTAAAACAGGAGCCACCACATTAATCGAATAAATTGTCACATAAATCAAGAAAAAAGATCGACAACGTTGATTTCAATAATGTAAGATTATAACGTCTTAGATTCAAAGAAAATTATTAGAAATTTGGAATTTAAAATAATAAAAAATAAGAGTGCATGCTAGATCAAAAGAAAAGGTCCATATTAGCTCTAATAAAAAATAAAAAATTGGAATTAAAAAAATCGAAATAAGAGTCCGATTAATAGAAAGAGTCCATATCAACTACGAATACAAGTAAAAAATAACATAAATTCAAAATAAAAAATAGTAATAAGAGTTCATGTTATCTCAATATAAAGAGTCCATATCAGCTATAGTTTAAAATAAAATTACATAAATATGTTATATATATAAAGCAAAATGTAGTTAAATGGAGCCACCACATCAACTATGTAATACTACAAAATCCCACGTGAATTGGGGAGAACAAAAATAGCTGCACCGTCTATCATTGTGTGTCCAAATTATAACAGTTTAGATTAAAGAAAAGTTTATATTTACCACAGTAATAGAATAGAAGTAATTCAAAAGAGTCTATATCGAATATGAAATTAGAACAAGAGCTCATGTCGAATACAAGATTAGATAAGGAGTCTATATCGTATACGAGATTAAAAAAAATGAGTCCATATTGAATATGAAATACGAGATCTAGCCATGGAATAGAGTGGACAACTTATTTAATTGCGCACGCCAGAACTCGAACTCGGGACCTCTGGCTCTGATACCATATTAAGTTGCATGCCCTAACCAGTTCACCCAAAAGTCTAAACTTATGGGAAAAGAAGGAAAATTTACTTATACTCCAACACAAACAACTAAACTTCTCTCAACAATGAACTCACATCAAAAACTCCTTTTCGGTGTTGTATTTGTTATCCGGTGGCAATTAGCACGAGTGGGCATGTCCATCCTCGCTGCCTGATGGACATTGATCAAGCACGAGCACACGTACGGGAAAGGATCTCTGTGTTCTGTCATCCTCTATCACCAGTAGACGCTTGACCGGGCCTTCGCCAACGCCGGCTGGGAGCTCTTGTTTCCATCTTGCTCCCTCCTACCTCTCTCCTCCCATATATCTGACCACTGCCCCCTCCTCCTTACGGCAGAACACACACATAGACCTCCTCGCCGATTTCGCTTCGAAAACTTCTGGCTCACTGTACCCGGTTTCCGTGAGGTCGTTCAGCAGGCCTGGAACGCCCCCCTCAACCCTCCTCTAACCAACCCCCTGTGGAGCCTTAAGGCTAAGCTATCCCGGACCGCCAAGGCCCTCTCCACCTGGAACCGTTCCCTTGTGGGTGACCTCAAGTTCCAGCTCACCGTTGCCTCTGAGGTCATCCGTCTCCTAGACATTGCCATGGAAACCCGTTCCCTCTCGCCTTTTGAGCTATCTCTCCGCACGCTCCTAAAGCTCAGCATCCTGGGGCTGAGCACGATCCAAAAGATCATGTGGAAACAGCGCTCGCGCTTAACCTGGCTTAAATTGGGCGATGCCAACACCAGATATTTCCACCTTAAGGCAAACAGTCGCCGCAGGAAAAACCTAATTCACTCACTCCAATCGGGCTCCCACACCTTTACCGAATTCCATGACATGTCGTCCCTCCTGCTTCAGCACTTCAACAGCATCTTCGGCCGTGACTCCGTCCCCACCCCCACCCATACCTCCGTCTCCCGAACATTCAACTGGGATTTCCTTGGGCTATCGCCTGCCAATGTAGCCTCCTTGGATGATCCCCTATCCCTGGAGGAGCTCAAGCAGGTGATATTTTCCCTTCCAAATGACAAGGCGCCAGCCACGATGGCTTCTCCCGAACTTCTACAAAGCTCTTTGATATCATCTCTGCCGAATTGCTTATGCATTCCAGGCGCTTTTCAATCTGCGAGGGGCTGGGTTGGCCTCTCTCAACATCGCGCATATTGTACTCTTGCCTAAGAAGGAGTGCCCGTGCGCTGCCTCTGACTACCGCCCAATCAGCCTCATACACAGCGTCGGGAAGCTCTTCACCAAAATCCTAGTCTCCCGCCTAGCCCACCACATGGACAGCTTAATCTCCACTTGCCAGAGCGCTTTCATTAAGAAAAGACACATCCAAGACAACTTCCTTTTGGTCCAGGGCCTTGCCAAAAAGCTTCATAGGTCTAACACCCCAGCCCTCCTCTTCAAACTAGATCTAGAGAAAGCCTTTGACTCCGTGTCCTGGCCTTATCTTCTTGACAACCTTCGAGCCCGGGGCTTCGGGGATCGCTGGAGAGACTGGATCTCCCTGTCCCTAGCCTCCTCTTGCTCCAGACTGCTGCTTAATGGCCACCCTTCGGATGTGATCCACCATGCCAGGGGGCTTCGTCAGGGGGACTCTCTCTCCCCGTTCCTCTTCAACATCGCCATCGAGCCCTTAATTGCGCTGCTCAACCGAGCAACCGAAGCGGGGGTCCTTTCGCCACTCCGGGGGCTTGAGAACAGCTCTAGGATTTCCCTCTTCGCAGATGATGCAGCTGTCTTTCTCAGCACCTCCAAGGAAGACGTCTCCGCGCTCGCGTCTATCCTGCGCGAGTTCGGCGAGATCACTGGCCTTCGTACAAACCTCTCGAAATGTCTCGTCGTCCCCATCAAGTGTGCCGGTATCGACCTTGACTCTGTGCTCCAAGACTTCCCGGCCGAGCGCGCCTCCTTCCCGATCAAATACCTTGGCTTGCCGCTGTCGGTCAGGTGCCTCCGCCACGTCCACTTCCAGCCCATTCTTGACAAGGTGGCGTCAAGGCTTGCAGGCTGGCGCGGACCGATGATGTCCAAAGGCGGGCGTTTAACCCTCCTCAAGGTAGTCCTGACATCGCTACCTACCTACGCCCTTTCTGTCATCCAAGCTCCGCCTTCAATCATCAAAAAAATAGACTCTCTCAGGAGAAGCTGGCTCTGGAAGGGTACTGCTTCAGCCCGTGGGGGTGGCAGGGTTAACTGGCCCACCGTCTGCTCGCCAGTCCCAATGGGGGGTCTAGGGGTTCTCGACCTCTCTCGTTTCTCCAGGGCCCTAAGGCTACGTTGGCTTTGGCTCAGCAAGTGTTCACCTCCCCGTCTGGGATCCGCAAAGATAGTCGCGAATGAGTATGACTGCGTTCTTCGCGGGCGGGTCGTCCGCCGTCCGGGAATGGCACTTCCTTTCCTTTTGGGAAGATCATCGGATCGATGGTCAAGCTCGAGACACTTGGCGCGGACCTGTTCAAGGCCGCCTCCGGAAGAACAGTCGGCACGGCGCGACATCAAATCACGTTGGATCTCGGACCTCGACCGCAACCTCACCCCGCAGATGATTCCACAACTAGTCCGACTCGCAGCAGATCTACCAATCGCACCTCGCCCACGGCAAACCGCACAGTTCCTCGGCGTTTTTCCCTAGCGGCGAAGTTCTCCGTCAAATCGGCGATTCTGCTCCGATTCATTGGTCGGGTCGAAGGCCGGCTCTGCAGCAAGTTTGGAAGATCTGGGCTCCATCCAAATGCAAATTTTTCATCTGGACGCTCCTCCAGGGCAGGGTGCTCACTGCTGACGCTCTCCTTCGTCGCCATCTTCCCAACGACTACTTCTGGCCCCTTTGCATGAGAAACCTTGAGACGCCGGACCACCTCTTCCTTCAAAGTAACAACTACAACTGCGTTATTTGGGAACACATGGCGATCGTCTTCGATGCTCCAAAGCTTGGCCGCATCCCGGTCGCACCAGAGTGCCTCGCCATTGGTGGTCGGTGATATTATTCGGGTGGTCTACCCAACGGCATCCTCATTAGTCATCTCACCACTCTGTGGCAACTTTGGCTTGAGCGTAATAATCGCATCTTTCAGAACGCGACAAGGCCACCCACAGTTTTCCTCAACTTCTTCCTAGACGACCTACGACTCTGGGAGAGCGCAGGTGCCCCCTTTGTAATTAGTTAGTCCTTTGTGTTCGGCGGCCCATGGGGGAGGGGCCTATATCTCCCCCACACTGTAATCCTCTTCTATTTTTGATCAATACATGGCAGCTCTCCTGCCTTTTGTTCAAAAAAAAAAAAATGTCTACAGAGTAGTGAGTAATGACAGCACCCAGCAAACCACCTCTTGCGGGTTCCTTTCGCTCCACAACTATCTGAAACAAATTGTAACTCTCCACCTCTTCGTTAAAAACTAATCTGGCGTGAAATGTTTCCACAGAGTTATTCAGCGAGATATTCAAAGCGAGATCGTGTGTAATCAAAACAGTAGTATACTTTACTTGCAAAATACAACAAGGGGATCAGAAAGCTGCCGGCCGGCCAGGCCATGCAACGGCATTGCAACAATCTAGAGTACGTAGGGCACCATACACGATTACAGGGGCCAATACAACACAAGCTTCAAAAGGGACGAACAGAGAAAACAGCATAATTAATAATCTCGGCGGGCGTACGTGAAGCCTTCATCATCCTGAATTCCTCGGTGTTTTATTCTGAATTTCTGATCGATTTACCTGAGAATTATCTCCTCCTTCCCGAGTCTCCTCCTCCTCCTCGTAGACTCCTCTTCGTGTTCAGGTCCGGTTTAGCAGATGGGCAGGGGCTCGCCGTTCCACTCCTTGAGGCACTCGAGCATGGGGTCAACTAGCTTGCCCTGGCTGATGGCCACGAACACCTTGTTGCACTCCTCTCCGGGCGACTTGAGCTTCTCACCGGTGAGGTACACGCAGCCGAGCTCCTCGCGGACAAAGCGGTAGACCGGGAACGACCGGCTGTCCTTGATCCGGTTGGCGATGGGGGCGGCGCCGCTCTCGAAGGCCACGCGGGCCGCCTCCATGTCCCTGGGCAGCGCCTCGCACAGCACCTGCTCGAACTCGGTGATCTTGGAGAAGACGGAGGAGGCGGCATCGCTCTCGGCCACGGGGCCGTCGGCGAGGGCCTGGTCGACGAGCACGGCGCGGATCTTCTTCATCAGCGGGTAGTTGGCGCTGCAGGGGTCGTCGGCGTAGCTGTACACGGCCTCGCGGTCGATGGCGGTGAGCAGCGCCTTCTCGCTGAAGCGCGCGCTGTGGAGGTCACCGGCGCGGCTGGTGGTGAGCACCTTCTTGGCCACCTGCGCCACGCAGTTCTTGACGGAGCTCTTGAGGTTCTCCTCGAGGTGGCGCAGGTCCACGGCCTGGCACAGCGCCACCATGTACGTGGACGACATGAGCTTGAGGATGTCCATCGCCTCGGCCGTCTTCCTGGCGGAGACGAGGCCGAGGGAGTTGACGTCCTGGTTGTGCTGCTCCGCGCTCTGGACGTGGTTGGTGATGGGGTTGGCCAGGAACTGGAGCTCGGAGCAGTAGGAGGCCATGGCGATCTCGGTGCCCTTGAAGCCGTAGTCCAGGCTCGGGTTGCGGCTGCCGGCCAGGTTGGAGGTCAGCCCGTTGTTGTAGAACTCGTTCACCAGCTCGGAGAACTGGGCGAACATGAGCTTGCCGATGTTGGCGATGGCGAGGCGGGTGTTGTCCATGGACACTCCGATGGGGGTGCCCTGGAAGTTGCCGCCGTGCAGCGCCTTGCCGCGGTGGACGTCGATGACGGGGTTGTCGTTCACAGAGTTGACCTCGCGTTCGATGGACTTTGTGGCGGAACGGATGACCTCGATCTGTGGGCCGAGCCACTGCGGCGACGTGCGGAGCGCGTACCTATCCTGCTTCGGCTTCAGCAGCGGGTCCATCTCGTTCACCTTCTTGGCCTGCTGCATGAACGAGCTCCCGTCCAGGATGTGCTCCATGATGGCCGCCGCCTCGATCGACCCCGGGTGGTGCTTCAGCTTGTGCGTCAGGTGGTCGGCGTACTCCGGCTTGCCGTTCATCACCTCGCAGAACACGGCGGACAGCACCTCGGACAGGACGCCGAGGATGTTGGCGTCGTAGAGCACCATGGCCGCGAGCGCCGAGCCCACGGAGGTGCCATTCACGATGGCGAGCCCTTCCTTGGGCTGCAGCTTGAAGAAGCCGCCCTGGATGCCGGCGATCTTGAACGCCTCGGCGGCGTCCACCTTCCTGCCGTCCACGGTGACGGCTTGCGCGTTCGGGCGCCCGGTGATGAGTCCGGCAATGTAGGACAGGGGGACAAGGTCGCCGGACGCGGTGATCGTGCCCCGGAGCGGCAGGCACGGGGAGACGCCAGCGTTGATCAGCTTGGTGATCGCCTCAAGGACCTCGAAGCGGATGCCCGAGTAGCCCTGGAGGAGGGTGTTGATGCGGACGAGCATCGCCGCACGTGACACCTCGGATGGTAGCGTGTGGCCGTCGGAGCCGGTGCCAAATATCCCCGCATTGAGATGCCTAGAGAGGGGGAAATCGAGCGCCATCCATATGTCAATCAATTCCGTTCAGGGAATGCATTGAGTTTTCTACCAAAATGTTTTGGGAGCGCCCACAGCGAAGACGACTGTCCTTCCACGCGCGTCCTTTGGGCCTAGCTGCCGGCGAGGCGCGGACGAGACGCAGTCGCATGCTTTTAAGCAAATGCGAAATGCTTTTTGCGCGCAATTCTCAACATAATTGTTTTTGCAAGGTTATTCCAAAGCTTATGTTGGTTTTGCTAAGTGCTAACCACCGTCACTTTCTTTTTTAGTGGTCCCATACTCCCGTGCAACGACCAATAAGAATGCCTGGACAAAGTTCTGGCAATAGTGGTCTACTACTAATACTACTGATATGCAACTTGCAAAGTTGCAATAAGGACTATGCATGTGCCAGCTGTAGGAGAAAAATACACTCAACCTAACTAGCTGGGCAGCTGAACAAGCCAGCAGGACAAGAAAATAATGTCCTACCAATCGACAACAGAACGACCGTGTCGTGCAATCGTGCTAACCGCCATGCACGTACGCGCGCATATGACACGCTCGTACCAACATATTCGCCCCCCCCCTGTGTGACTGTGTCTGTTTCATCAGCTCACCTGCTGGCTTGCAGGTTAGCAAGTGGCCGTGCGGCACACGGTTTAAAAATCCGTAACATGCATCGATCAGAGCGACTGTCGGAGCAGAATGAGCCAATCAAGATCCGAGAGCTACGTACAAATCGCAGCGAACACCACCATGGGCCATGGCCGGTGGCTGCCACCGCGGCGAAGGACCACCGGTCACCGACGGCGAGGCCGCAACAAGCGCATGAAAGAAAGAATCACTGGAAACAACCAGGCTAGCTCGCGCTCCACTGCCCTTAAAGGTTAAGCCTTGGTTTGCGAGTGAGTAGTACAGTACCTGAGCAGCTCGACCTGCAGGGCGGGGCCGTCCTTGGTTCGGCGGTGCGAGGTGCCGCCGAAGCCGGTGGTGACGCCGTAGATGTCGCCGCCGTTGGCGAGGCAGCCGAGGATCCACTCGCTGCTGGCCTTGACGCGGGGGCGCGCCTCCTCGTCCAGCTCGACGGCCACGCCGGCGGCGTCCTTGGCGGCGGCCACTGCCGCCACCTGGCCGACGCGCAGGCTGGAGCCCTCAATCTTCACCACGGGCTCGCGGGACTGCGCCACCATGCGCTTCACCTCGTCCAGATGGCTCCCCGTCAGCTCCGCCGCGGCCTTGCCCCAGCCCAGGGGGTCGTTCGCGACCACGGCGGCGGCCTGGCTCGCCATCTTGGTGGTGGGTGGTGGAGAGGAGTGGAAGGTGACTGGTGGAAGAAGAAGAGCTAGGAGGCGGAGGGCTCAAGCTCTTCTTGGAAGGAAACGGGGCGGGAGGCGGTGCTTATATAGCAACCGGGGGCAGGGGTTTAGGTGAGACCCCGGGTGTTGGTGGGTTAGTTGGTGACTTGGTGACTGGTACGCTGTGTGGTGGATGCAACAGTACGATTCATTTTTTCCCCCAACCAGTGTGCATTTTTTTTAGAGACCAGATGTGTGCATTTGGTGCTTTGCATGATTCTGCTTTGGTGGGATCGAAATCGGTTGGATTGAAGGTGGCAGTGGAAGAGGTACGACTCAAATCCTCTATCGTATGGCCCTCTGTCTTTGTTACCGGTGTGTGAGCCATGACTAGTGTGAGTGCACATGTCAATGAGACAAACCAGAGAACAGTATGGCAGGGGATATGAGTCCCGAATCCGCTAGAGTAGAAACTCCTTGAGTTATAAGGCTATTCTCAATGGATAGTATCATACTCATTAATGAGATGCCACATAGAAATTTTTACTGATGTGGCACAACATTTAATAGGAGGAAGAAGAAGTCAGATTCTTGAAAGCAAGATATCGCTTTGTACGATATCTTAAGCCATATCACAAAATCCAATGCCATGGGTTCACTCTCATAGACACAACATCACACAAATTAATTGTTTTAAAAATATGAGTATGGTATCATGAATTGTAGAGGGTGTTTGTCGACGGTTGAGATATCGATCTCAAGTCGCTAAGGTTCTTTAAAATTGAGATAGGAGACACGCCAATGTAATCTAACAACAACGAGCAGAGATGTGAGTTTTATCTGGTTCGTAACGTAACAAGAGTCATGCAGAACTCACTGCTCGAGACGGACTCAAACACGATTCCTAGGCCATTACGCACCGTACAACCAGAAGTCGTCATTCGGCAGATACATATGGGCTCGATAGAACCTTCCAGGAGCCGGGCCCCGTAGGTCGCTTGATCGGGCCGTCAGGAGTGGGCCATGGCAATGGGTCAAATTTAATCCCCAGTTAGCCCCGAGACTCAAGTGGAAGGACTCACTAGAATGGGGTCTTCTCTTGAGACTCTAAGTCACGAAGAGGGTATTTTTCCCGCTACAAAGACGCAGCAATGCATAACCGAACAGTTATGGTTCAACCGAACAATACTTGTTCGGGACCGAACAAACTCGCCTTTGCCGCCGAGCAACTCATATGCGTCGAGCAGGAATGACATCCGTCCGAGCAGAGTACCCACCCTCGATACGTAAATCGGAAGAAGTGAGGTGAATCATCTCCTTGAGGCCGAACGTCATCAAGGAGGGATTGGATTCTTGGTAGTGAAGAGCGTACCACCGCATCCGTAAGATCAGATCTTCCGGAGAATGAACATAGCAAGTCGCGAGACGGACTCGTCTTCTTGCATCCAGCATTCAGATGCCTAGGAAAGATAGGGAACCACTCGTGCTAGAGCTTGCCCGAGGAAATAGAAATTGCGCTCTCGAGCGAATATCGCGCTCAGGAGCGAAGGTGATGTGCCTCCAGACGTAAATCGTGTGCTAGGAGCAGACAATGCATACGAGGGGGAAGGTGACCCAGTCCCAGAGCACAGAGCTCGTCAAAGGAACCAGGTAAAGAGATCCAGTCCCCTAGCACGGAGCTCGTTAAAGGAACCAGAAAGCGCGACCAGCGAAGACGCATCGGTAGGAGCCCGCGCCCGGCGAAGAGCCGCCGGCGAGGTGATCCGGCCCGAGCACGGAGCTCGTCGCGGGGACCAGATGCGCGCTCCGGGCGAAGACCTGCCCGGTGCGAGGTGAATCACAACCCGATGCAGTCAGAGCCGCAAGAGAACGTGTGAAATCAACGCTTTACCCATGACGTATTCCTTGCGACAGTGTAGACGTTGTCTTGGCAAGTGCAGAACCGACGTTTGAGTGCCCGTTGCGATGAGAATCGGCTTACGGTGGGCACGCCCGCTATGGCGAGAATCGCTTACGGTGGGGTGACTCGTTGGTGGCGCAATACCTTGACTTAGCCGAACTGTGAAGGTCGATCTGCGGGCAAAGGCGAAAAACATACGTGGTGAAGTGAATCGATCTCCGCATGCGCGAGCGAACCCGGAAGAGAGGGATGCGACATCGGTTTGGTGGGGAAGCTCGAACCTCGCGCGACCATCACCGGCGTCGACGTTCCCGTTCTGCATTTCTGCAGAAGACAAACAAGGAACGAGCCAAGAAAAGGAAAAAGGAGCAAAAACAGTTTCTAAGAAGAGCAAAGCGAAGTTTTGGAAAACACGCAAAAGACGACCTACCCGCACAAGACATAATTTTTTCCGCACGCCCCCGATAGCGTTAGTGTCACCTCGGCGAATCGCGGAACCGACGCTAGGAGTGTCCGCTATGATGAGAATCGCTTACGATGGGCGTGACTCGTTGGTGGTGCATTGCTCGATTACCGTGCGGGAAGGACGAGCATGGATAAAAAGACGTGTGCGGGCAAGTGCGATCCAGCGTGGCTAAGACCGCTAACCGTGGAGGCGATCGGGACCTTAGCCGCAGCAAAAGCGGCGAGGCGAAATCTTATCTCGGCTTGGACCCAGATAGCGTTGGTGTCACTCGGCGAAAGCGGAACCAGCGCCAGAGTGCCGTTGCGATGAGAATCGACTACGTGGGCATGCCCGTATGCGATGAGAATCGGCTTACGGTGGGCAGAACTCCATCGGTTAACCGGAGCCATATAGGTCGTCGCCAGATAAAAAGACATGCTCGTACGCGGGGAGCGCTACGGGAGCGAAAGACCAACGAGGTTTTGGAAAACCAACGTTAAGGAAAGGAACTGAAAACTGAAAACGCATGGGGTTGCGAAATTCAGCCCAAGTCCCAACCGACCGAGGAGAGGCGGTCTTCGAGGAGCGGCCGAGCAACTCAAGACCGTCGGCGCGCTTAAATCAGAGCGAGAGTCTCGACCGAAGCAGACTTTCGAGCGACTTTTTCCGCAAAAAGAGCAAAGAAAAGACAAGGACGAACAGAAACCAAGAGCGGGACGAACAGCGCTAGAAAGTTTATAAAAAACCGTAGAACGCTTAGCCTAACTCCGGCAGCTTCATGCAGTAAATTGCTCGAGGACTGAGTTTGCGAACTCGAACAGTGCACAAGAGAAAGAGCGACACCCTAGCCTCGATGACGACGATGCATGAAGACCTAAGCTTGCGACTTCAAGCACGCGTAGAGAGTTAGAGCGACACCCGTATCCCGATCGACTCGCTCTGTGAACCGCTCGTTAACGTAAGTTAGGCGATTCCGAAGGTAACCAAACAAGAAAAGTGCCTCTGCCGCGGAGGCCTTACGAGAGCAGGCTTTACCAAGTGGTTGTGCCGTGAGCGGTAAGTGCCTCTGCCGCGGAGGGCTTACGAGAGCAGGCTTAGCCGCGAGGCTGGATGCCGTGTTACGCAACTCTGAGTTTAAGAACTTGTTGAAACAAGATACGGGTAGGGAAAACCCTTAAAGATTGCAGAGCCAAGAGTTCGCAAGACCGGACAGCCATCAAGTGTTACCAGAGAGAAAGAGTAGTCTGAGAAGACGAGTGGTGAGGAGGACCGCAGGGGGCCACGAGCATTCACCGCTCAATGGGTTGAACTTTACATGGCAGCCCGAGAGACTTGGACGAACTAAGGCGCGAATTTGAGAAAAAGCGCCGGTTAGGAAACGAAAGACCTACACGAGGAACTTACGGTCGGTCGATGTTTCAAGCGTCGGTCGACTCTCTCCGTCATCCACCGCCAAAGT
This sequence comes from Raddia guianensis, assembly GCA_036346415.1. Classification (NCBI taxonomy): domain Eukaryota; kingdom Viridiplantae; phylum Streptophyta; class Magnoliopsida; order Poales; family Poaceae; genus Raddia; species Raddia guianensis. The sequence continues at coordinate 40,615,612 of CM070537.1, forward strand.
AACAGCCCCGGATCCGGAAGGAGTTTTGATCTAGTCCCCGAGCACGGAGCTCATCGAGAGACCAGACGCAAGGCCCGGCGAAGCGCGAGCTCGTCATGGGATCAGACAGCGCGCCGGCGAAGAGTCGCCGCGCGAGGAGATCCGGCCCCGAGCACGGAGCGGGAACCAGATTCGAAGGCGATCAAGATCGAAGGATCGATCCGATCTGGCAGGGAAGAGACATCCCGCCTTCCGAGTCGTAGTCCTCAGGGAGAATCTCCTGGTCGCTGATAGAGTTCGACATGCTCGATCTGCGTGTCCCCACGGACGGCGCCAGTTGTCGACGGTTGAGATATCGATCTCAAGTCGCTAAGGTTCTTTAAAATTGAGATAGGAGACACGCCAACGTAACGAACAACAACGAGCAGAGACGGGGTTTTATCCGGTTGAGAATAGAACAAGAGTCGTCGTAGAACTCGCTCGAGACGGACTCAAACACGATTCCTAGGCCATTACGCACCGTACAACCGAAGTTCGCATTCGGCAGGATGCATATGGGCCTAATAGAACCTTCCAGGGAGCTGGGCCCTGGTAGGCTGTTTGATCGGGCCGTCAGGGAGTGGGGCATGGCAATGGGCCGTAATTTAATCCCCGACAGTTTTTCTTTCTAACAGTATCGTACTTTTCATCCTATGTGGCATTCTTGATATTGAAATATGATACTTTGCACTAGGAATAGCCTAAGAGAATTTAATCCTTACAGTTTGCTGCAATTGTATCTACCGTAGGTTGCTATTTTTTTTGAGTTTGGTGCCGTAAATTTTATCATGCATACATGCTCGCCGGTACATTCCACTCTCCATATACGCGTCCCTTACTACCCCGCGTCAAATGAGCCCCACACACAAGCATACACAAAATATAACCAAGCTACAAACGCCTCTACACATGAGGATAAACACATCAATGAGTTCAATTTTTATGCAACTTAGTTTTTATACACTAAAAAATAGTATAAAAGTTTTTTTACAATAAGTTTTTACACCAAAAAACTCAATTTTCATGGCGATTGACATCTCGGCCATGCATCCCAAGAAATTGGTGGGCGGCTGTTTATACAGCTGCGGGAGGCTGTTTGGCACACCGAAAAAACTAAACTCGGCCGGTTTTCCACGGTGGTGGATGCGGAGCGTTGGTCACTTTTGGTCTCCGTCTCACATGGCAATCATACGTGCGCAACCACCATTGGACGGGCCGTGATGGAGGCCTCCTTGTGCAGGTCTCACCAACCCGGAAAGGGAAAACAGTGGTTGGTGTGCGGTGTGCTGCCCCGCCTTTTCTTCTTCCCCCCGACTGTTGCGAGCCAGGGTTGTTGGGAGGGAGGCCGGGCCCAGTTATTAGTGTGGGCTGGCTGGGATCTCTCTCCCACCCTCGTCTCTCTTTTTATCCACGGCCCAGGGGGACCCGGGGATAATTTCGCGCTTGTTTACGTGCACATAACGTCACACGGCGCGGCGCATTACGCTACGCGGGACGCGACGCGACGGCTTCATTTCGCCGGTTCATCCGATCGCACGCCGCTGTGCGCTCGTCGTCTCCATCGTTTATGTGATCTCGTCCCCGAGCCACGCTGAGCCCCTGTCCATTGTCCACGTATCCGATGGGCCGGAAGATTATCACGCTTTTCGTTGTGGTGTGATGCGGGGAAATCGTATCGAGAAATCGGTACAAATTCAAACAATTTTAAAATCTACAAGGAATTCAACAGGCATCCTTCGTCGATGTTGTTGATTGTTAAGGGATAGCTAACAACTTTTTCGCTTGGAATAAAATTTTGGTGGACAAGTTTGCACGGTTTTAATGACTTGATTCATTTTTATGATATCAATGCATTTTTTTATGATAATCGCAACGATCACGATAATTTAATGTTTAAAACATATCATGAACTTTGGGCTAGGCGGCCCATAGGGGAACTCCTACACTACCGACTCAGCGGTCTGCATTTTTGTCTCTGAAATCCAGAAAGTATTATCTTGCGTTTTGATTTGCCAACCTTAGATGACCAGTCAAGTGCCCAGTATTGCAACGAATTTTGCATGTTGTATGCTTTTCCAATTAATTAAATTTTAAATATAAACAATTTAAAGTATTGTGCTACATAAGATTAATCTAAAGTTATATTTAACTACAACAAGATTAACAATTGACAACACATGCTACATTCAATAAAGCTTATTGAAAGACATTTTCACATACTCTACAATGCTCACCATATCTAAATGGCCCAATCACCTAGTATATAAAAATGCCTAGTCCTAGGATCCCTATCTACCCAACCATTCCAAGCCGCTCAATTCTCTCCCTAAACCATTCTTCCACACTAGTGGTGTCCTCCCGTCCTCCTTTTCCCATCTCGTAGATCCTCTTTCCCCTCCTCCCTCATCGACGATGCTATCATTTCAACTTAGCCTTCAATGACGAGTTTGATAATAAATGGACGTAGAAAATACAAACAGAGTTTGTTTGAGGGCATGTAAGCACTTGTTGAAAATCTTACTTCACACACTTTTCTAGGGGACATGGACTCACCATCAAAATTGTTCTGAGTTGGTAGGAATGACAAAAAAAACTTTTGGTAGCTGTCGACGATTGGGATATCGGTCTCAAGTTAACTAAGGTTCTTGAGAAAAGGAAGATAGAAGACCTGCCGAGCAAGGCAAATAGCAATCAACGAGCAACAGGGAGACACAGGTTTTTATCCTGGTTCGGGCCTCTCCGGGAAGATAACAACCCTACGCCCAGCGCTTCTTTATATGAAAAAGGGATTACAATGAGGAAACTCGGCGAGATGGACAGGTCTCGACGAGATTATGGGTGTACCAGAAGTAATACGCGATGATCTGATGACTCTTGGCCTCTCTACACGCCGTAGGGCCTTGTTTATATAGTGTTGAACAACCGACCTACCAGAGGATAATCAGGCCGGGCAAACCACGAGTCCGTAACGAACTCAATATATGACAAATACATCCCGAGGTAGATAAGGTATACTCCGATTCTTACGGATCACGACGTCTGCTCCAATCTGGGAAACTACGTCTGGGTCTTCACGTAGCCGTGCAGAACTCTTGTTCGAGTCGGACTCAAACAGGAATCCTAGACCGTTACGCACCGTGCCAGCCAGGAAGCTTTTCGGCAGGATGCACATAGGCCTGATAGAACCTTCCAGGGAGCCAGGCCCTGGGAGGCTGTTTGATTGGGCCGTCAGGGAGTGGGCCATGGCTATGGGCCGTGATTTCATCCTCGACAGCTAGCCCCCGAGACTCAAGTGGAATATCTCACTAGAGTGGAGTCTTCCTCTTGAGACTCCAAGTCACGAAGAGAAAAATATTGCTGCTACAGGTCGTGCAACAAGCGACCGAACAGGTTAAGATTCAACCGAACAAGACTTGTTCGGGACCGAACAAACCTGTCCAGTGCTGAGCAACTCTATTGCGTTGAACAGGGAAACACATCTGTCCAAGCAGAGTACCCAGCCCTTGGTGCAGAAACTGGAAAATATAACTGTTGGCAGATTCCAACGCTAACTTTCGCTGCGCAGTGAAAAACGGGCGACCGTTTTTACTTAACCGTTGTAGTAAAAAACTAGCCGTTTGGTGGCAAAAACCCGTTGCAGAGCTGCTCGTCTGGGGCTATAAGAGCACCCAAGCCACCCGCTGCTTGCCAATTCCGTTCTCACGCCTTTCCTTCCCAAGCCCTATTCCAACCACGCTTAGCATCAAACAGCCACACCCCACCTCTAAATCTGCTCGTCAACCCTAGGGATTGCTATGGCCAAGTTTGCGGGCACTAGCATGACCGAGAAAGACTTGAAGATCTTAGAGGCTGAGGGACACATCGACGCCGGCAGTTGGAGGCTGCCTGAGGAGGAGGAAACACCGAAGCCGCTTGAGGACGAGTTCGTCAACTTCGAGCAGTTCGCTCTGTTCGGGTTGAGGTCTCCCGAAAGCGACTTCGTGGAGGCCTTCTTGAACATCAACGGATTGGAGGTTGTGAACCTCAATCCCAATTCGATCCTCCAGATGGCCGTCTTCGCACACCTGTGCGAGGGCTACCTGGGAGTTGATCCATCGGTGGGGCTGTTCCTTCACTACTACACAGTGACGAGGAGCAGCTCCGCCGCTTCTGGGCTCGGGTACTACTACCTCAAGCTCCAGGCAACCGCCGACGACGCGCCGTACCCTCGTCCACCGCTGCTCGACTCGATGGGGACGTGGTGGATGAGGTGGTTCTACACCAGGAGGAGCGACGACAGCAAGCTCGTCTTCACCGTGCAAGCGCCGGCGAAGGGAACACAGATGTCGCGGCCGAAGCCGACCAGCGAAGAGTGGTATCTTACCCGAAAGATCGCTTCCCTTGTGGGCCTGGGGCTCACGGGAGGAGAGATCATCCGGGACTTCGTAGCGAACAGGATCTGTCCGCTGCGGAAGATGTCCTACCCCTTCTACAAAACAGAAGGCTGAGAAGACATCACCAGAAAAAGCACGGGTAAGTTTCTCAAACGCTCAACCCTTCTTTGGTGATTCATCCGAACAGGAATTAAGGATTTCCTCTGTTCGAGCAGTAAAACCAACCGACGCATGGATGGCCGAGCAGGTCGACACCATGCTGAAGGCTGCCAGGAAGGACACTGAGGTCACCGGCGAGGTGGCCTACACTTGTCCCAGAAACGTACTCGTCCGCTCACCTGAGGTAACTTGCGAAACCCTATTTGAGTTGCTAGACTTACACGGTTCATGGCATGCTAACATTCGCCTCCCAATATGCAGGACGAGCAGCTCATCATCGGCGGAATTGTCGAAGAGCTCTCTGAATCCGACAAGGAGGGAGAGAGGAAGGGCAAGGTCAAGGCGGCTGTAAAGCCCAAGGTTGTAACCGAGCCAACGCGGAGTTCGTCGCCCCGCAGCGGCCGCCAACTGCCTCTGAAGCCCCCTGCGGCAAAGAAGCGCGCCGAGCAAGTAAAGCGCGCTCGCGGTCAGCCAAGGGGAAAACGCCCAAGCCCGTCCCTCCTCAGATCTGGAAGGCGATCGAGATCGAAGAGATCGATCCGATCTGACAGGGGAAGTGACATCATGTCCTTCTGAGTCATACCTTTCAGGAAGATTTTCCTGATCGCTGAAAGAGTTCGACTTGCTCGAACAGACTTGATCTACTAGATCCCACGGACGGCGTCAACTGTCGACGATTGGGATATCGGTCCCAAGTCAACTAAGGTTCTTGAGAAAAAGGGAGATAGAAGACCTGCCGAGCAAGGCAAACAGCAATCAACGAGCAACAGGGAGACACAGGGTTTTATCCTGGTTCGAGCCTCTCCGGGGAGATAACAACCCTACGTCCAGCGCTTCTTTATATGAAAAAGAGATTACAATGAGGAAACTCGGCGAGATGGACAGGTCTCGACGAGATTATGGGTGTACCAGAAGTAATACGCGATGATCGGATGACTCTTGGCCTTTCTACACGCCGTAGGGGCCTTGTTTATATAGTGTTGAACAACCGACCTACCAGGGGATAATCGGGTCGGGCTGACCACGAGTCCGTAACGAACTCGATACATGCCAAATACATCCCGAGGTAGATAAGGTATATTCCGATTCTTGGGGATCACGATGTCTGCTCCAATCCGGGAAACTACGTCCGGGTCTTCACGTAGCCGTGCAGAACTCTTGTTCGAGTCGGACTCAAACAGGAATTCTAGACCGTTACGCACCGTGCCTGCCAGGAAGCTGTTCGACAGGATGCACATGGGCCTGATAGAACCTTCCAGGGAGCCAGGCCCTGGGAGGCTGTTCGATTGGGCCGTCAGGGAGTGGGCCATGGCTATGGGCCGTGATTTCATTCCCGACAGTAGCCAAAACTAGTCTCTAGCTCCACGGATGTTGCACCACCATTACTTTGGGGCTAAGTTCCCATATATGTAAATAAAGTTGCATGAGAGCATCTCCTAGCAACCATGTTCCTTCTTATATATTAGATAAGTCCTTTCGTTTCTTCCTTAGGTTTTGTTAAGATTAGTTGCACCATGCGTGGAACTTCATTTTTTTTTCTTCCAACTCGGCTAAAGCAGCGGTAAACAAGTTTGAAACCTCAGTTGTTTGTGTGCCTTACCCTTATTGTTGGTAGTTCTTTGATTGCTTGCAAAAATAGACCTTTGTAGTCAGGTCATCTGTGTATATGATGGTCAAAACTAGAAAAACAATACTAGGGAGCTAGAAAAATGATAGTTGAAAGCTCTGAGGAATATGGCACAATAGTGCTTTGGATACAACAACTAGGCGCCCTAGAGCACATGAGCGCTTGCCCCCTTACCCACAATGGTAATTGTGTTGCGCAGATGGTATCAAGGAGCGGAGGAGTCAAGGATGAGGGCATGTGAGGTGACTGAGAAAATGTGGTGGTGGGATTGAGTTGTGGGGTAGTGGGCATGTCGAGGCTTTTGCGATGCGCAACGAGCCAGCTCGGCCCAAGTATGATGTGGGTTGGCACTCGGGATGGTTGAAAGGACGTAGGGTGTTGGTTCTATCTTGGTTACTTCGTGACCCCAGCTAATGTACCACTCATATTACTATTATTATGTGGTTCTTTTTTATCAGTAGAGAAAATATTTGGTAGGTTAAACAATACATGTGATCTGCAACTAAATGCTCTAGGACATTTTTTCCAGCCAATCTCACCAGCCAGAAATTCTTGCTAGTCTGTATACACTGTGAACTGGATGTCGCAGCAATGACACGGACTTTCTCCACATTTGTGTACACGAGTATTTCCCTCTACAAGTTACTCATGATTGGTGATTATTATTAAAGTTGATCCAATGGAAGTTTGATCATATTGTAGGCCGGCGCGACCTGTAACGCAGCAGACATAACAGATAGAAAGGGAAATGCAGATAATCCACGGAATTTGAGTACACGGATGATTGTAGGTGTCATAGCAGAAGGAAACCAACCGAGCCCAGTTCGGTTTAGCTGATGGGCAGGGGCTCGCCGTCCCACTCCTTGAGGCACTCGAGCAGAGGATCGATGAGCCTGCCCTGGTTGATGGCAAGCAGCAGCTTGTCGCACTCCTCTCCGGACGACGTCAGCTTCTCGCCGGTGAGGTAGACGCAGCAGAGGTCTTCGCGGACGAAGCGGTACAGCGGGTACGAGCGGCTCTCCTTGACACGGTTCTCCACCGGCGTGGCGCCGCCCTCGAAGGCGTCCCGGGCGGCGTCCATCTCCCTGGGCAGCGCCGCGCGCAGCTTCTCCACGAACAGGGTGACCTTGGAGAGCACGGAGGCGGTCGGCTCGTTCTCGCGAGCCCCGCCGGCTAGGAGATGATCGAGGAGCACGACGCGCAGCTTCTGCATCAGAGGGTGGCCGGAGCAGCCGCTGCAGGGGTCATCGGCGTAGATCAACGCCGACTCCCGTGCGATCGCGTTGATTAACGCCTCCTCGATGGAGCGCCCGTCTGGGAGGTCGGCGTTCTTGGCCACCTGCAGCACACAGCTCTTGGCGGCGTGCTCCAGGTTCTCCTCGAGGTGCCGCAGGTCGATGGCCTGGCACAGCGCGATCAGGTAGGTGGAGCACATGAGCTTGAGTATGTCCACGGCCTCGGCGGTCTTCCTCGCGGAGATGAGGCCGAGAGAGTTGACGTTCTGGGTGTGCTGCTCCGCGCTCTGGACGTGGCTCGTCACCGGGTTCGCCAGGTACTGGAGCTCGGAGCAGTACGACGCCATGGCGATTTCGCTGCCCTTGAGGCCGTAGTCCAAGCTCAGGTTGCGCCCGCCGGCTAGGTTCGGCGTCAGGCCGTTGTTGTACAGGTCGTTGACCAGCTCGGTGAACTGCGCGAACATAAGCTTGCCGATCGCCGCGACGGCGAGCCTCGTGTTGTCCATGGACACGCCGACAGGGGTGCCCTGGAAGTTGCCGCCGTGGAGCGCCTTGCCGCGGTTCACGTCGATGATGGGGTTGTCGCTGACCGAGTTGAGCTCCCTCTCGATGGACTTGGTGGCGGCGCGGATGACCTCGATCTGTGGGCCGAGCCACTGCGGCGAGGTGCGGAGCGCGTACCTGTCCTGCTTCGGCTTCAGCAACGGGTCGAGGTCATTGACCTTCTTGGCGTGCTTCATTAACGAGCTGCCGTCCAGGATGTGCTCCATGATGGCCGCGGCCTCGATCTGCCCCGGGTGGTGCTTCAGCTTGTGCGTCAGGTGGTCGGTGTACTCCGGCTTGCCTTTTATTACCTCGCAGAACACGGCGGACATGACGACGGAGAGGACAGCGAGGATGTTGGCGTCGAAGAGCACCATGGCTGCAAGGGCGGCGCCCACGGACGTGCCATTCACGATGGCGATTCCTTCCTTGGGCTGAAGCTCGAAGAAGCCACCCTGCACCCCGGCGATCTCGAACGCCTCGGCGGCGTCCACATTCCGGCCGTCGACGGTGACAGCTCGCGCGTTTGGGCGCCCGGTGATAAGACCGGCGATGTAAGACAGGGGGACGAGGTCGCCGGACGCGGTGATCGAGCCCCGCAGCGGCAGGAGTGGGGTGACGCCGGCGTTGAGCAGCTTGGCGATTGCCTCCAGTATCTCGAAGCGGATGCCGGAGTAGCCCTGGAGGAGGCTGTTGATGCGGACAAGCATCGCCGCACGGGTTACCGCCGACGGCAGCGTGTGGCCGTCGGTGCTGCTTCCGAACATTCCAGCATTGAGATACCTTAGAAAAAATGCTCATCAATACTCCGAACATTTCACCACAAATGTTTTTAAAAGAACTGTTAGTCAGTTAACCTGCCGATTCATTTTACAGTAATATACTACTCCAGTAAAGGCATATCCTACGTTAATTCTTAATTAATTCTCAGTAGTTTTTTAAGGGAGTCACAACTAAGTATTAGAGCATCTCTGATAGACTCCCTAAACACACCTCTTAGCTATTTTTAAGAGGTTGTAGTAAGAAAAACAACTCTAGAAGTGCCCTTATTTTCCCCCCTAAATTCTCTCTCATCTCCCTAAATCTCATACACACTAAGGGGTCATTAAATTGTTGGGGCTCCCTATTTTTTAAAAATAGGAGGTGTGTTTTAAGATTTCTCTTAGAGATGCTCTTACTCGGAAAAGTGGCTCAGGGGTTTTTGCAAATCGTTTGTTGCATAAAACCGGCACATCACCGGTTTCAGAAACCGTTAAAAACCTCTTAAACCAGTGAAAAATCGGTTGAATTGGAATTCAAACAAACCAAACTTTGTCGTTGAGTTGCTAATGGTTTTTTGTGGTCTCTTGCCAATTTCTAGGACGGCTTGACAGTAACATGTTAACAAAAAAAAAATGAAATGTAGACAAGTGATGAACAATTTTTTAAAAAGAAATTACAAAGATGCAAGGTAAATTCAGAAATATATCAGGGAAACAAGTAAAACTATTTTAAAATATAATTGGCATGGAATTTGGGTTCATGTTGGGTCAGCCAAATTTGGCTCATTAACAAGGTGAATGCAATTTTCTTACTTTATGCAATACAAAATCGCCTGAAAAATCATTTTAATTTTGGCTTTGGCCATCGTTTCGTTTGCTGATTTCAGCTCGGTTTTTAAAACCCAATAAAAAAAAGCACTAGAGTTGCGGCTAACAAGGAGTGCAAAAAAAAAATAAAAAATAAAAATTGGAGACCAATAAGAAGATAGAGATGGATATAACATCCGGAGTGTCAAATATAAAGATGTACATCTAACAAGATTGGACTTATTAATATATCTCTGGAATTAAACTTACACAATGTTGCATGTACATTTTAGAGCTATGTTAGAGCTTATATGTACAAAAGGTCCCGTAATTCTTGACACAAATGCGGCCATGCAAATACATGTGGCTTGTAGTTTATCTAAATCTAAACTACTCTATAATTGAGCAGTTGGCCTAGATCCAACTACAGATCACATCTTTCTATTCCTTTCATCCATCATCCAACCGCTATAATTTTTCAGAAGTTTGCTATCAACTCAATATGTAGAGATCACGGACTCTTAACTCGATACGTATACACCACGGACTCAAACAGCCATAATTTTTCAGGAGTTTGCTATCAACTCGATACATAGATGTAATGCTAGAAAAAAAAAAGAAAAAAAAGGATGGCCGGCCCAGCCGACCCAGCCTTCCCACCGCCCCCAATATGGAGATCGGCTCCCTCTCCATCTCTCTAGAACTCTCTTTCTTTCTTACCAAGAGATCTCCGGTCCCTAGCTTTTTCTCCCCCCAGCCCGTGCTTCTCCTTCCCCAGCCGTGCTCCTCCCTCCTCCAGCAGCCGCCACCTCCTAGCACCTCCCAGCTGCCGCCCTCTCCCCTGGTGGCCGGCGCCCCTTCCAGCACCGCCTCCCCATCTAGGCGCTGCCCTAGCCGGCTGTGGTCGCCGTTGCCTCCCGCTAGCTGCTGCTCTAGACGGCAAGAAGAGCACAAGGGGAAGCCACCTCAGGTAGAAGAAGAAGAAGAAGAAGAAGAAGGAAGGAAGGAAGGAGGAAGGGGAGAAAAGCTAGGGTTTGGGCTTCCACCTTTGGGTAACGAACTGAGCATCCTCTCCCTGTTGTTAGCCATATTTTCGAGTTGGTTTCGGTAGGCATGAAAGAGATTTGGGGCTTTAGTGACGAAATTGCATTTTTGGCGGTAGAATTCTTTGTGCAGTAGCTTACATCCACGTTTCAGGTGATTTTTGGTAGGAACGGGAGGATGGCCCTATAAAATGAAATTTAGTTCATCTCCTTAGCTTTTCATCGAATCCTAGAACGTGAAAATCGGCCAAGCGGTTTGAGAGTTATGGTCTTTGCAAGACCGCTGTCCTGAAATCTGACTCGCTACAAATCTGGCAACTAATTGCATATTTGGGGCATTTAAGTGTTAGGCTAGGTTAGCGTGTTCTGGGCCGTTTGAAATGTGTTATATGATCTTTTCTTGACTTTAGGTACCTCCGCCTCAGGAGCGAAGACATCGTCGCACGTCGGTCTCCGGGGTTGTTAAGGCAAGTATATGATGTGACAACTGTGATAATGTGTGCTTGACTGATGGTAAGCGATATTTATGCCTGATTTAAATATTGATAGTAATGTGAATGAATGGTTGCAAGGATGGTGATGATAGCTTGATGCTATTTATGCTTTGCTTGTTATTAATAATGAAATTATAATGCTGAATGAATGGATAGTAAGGATGGATTAGTGATTAAATGGATGGATGAGATGGGAGTGATTGAATGTGATGAGAAATGATGGTTACCCCATTTATGTTGCATACATTCATGAAAAGCATGCATTCGAGTTAGGACGGTGAGAAAGTCTTATAACTAGCTAGTCCGATGAGCCCTGGGCCCAGTCGATGAAAAAAGTTATAAGACTAATCCAGCGTGCTCTTGATAAGACCTACAGAGGTAGGCACCCGCCACGAGATGGCGGGAAAGACTCACTTCGGTGAGCACCTCCACGGGATGGAGTGTAGAGTGTGACATCGACGGATGTGCACTCAGTGGTACCGGTACACGCTTACGAGATATGAGCATAATGCATTGCATTGTTGAACGCTGCATTGCACTGATGAGCATGGTTATGATTAGAAAGTTGTTCTGTTGCTACGGATTTCATGTAAACATGTCCTATGCCATCACTATTATATACTTGCTGAGTCATAGACTCACCCTTACTCTTTCTGTTTTGTTTTTAGGTCATTCGATGATGTTGCACGCGGGCGGGTAGCTGCACACACTTGCACTATTAAATACTCAGCAACTAACAGTGGGCCTTTAATAAATAAAATGATGTTGTAGACTTTTAACTGGTTATGTATTTACTTATGTATTCGGTTGTGAGGATGAGCTATTTTATAGTGTGAAATGGTGTTGGTCGCCCTATTTAGCCAGGATTGCCTATGGTTTGTTTTACTACCGATGAATGCTTGAGGTAAGCTTTTCGTGGAAAGCCTAGTGGTATGGGCATCTTGGTTTATAGGCTGTGAATGTGAAAATGTCGTGGTTGGAATATAATTTGCGATATATATTGTTTCTTCGTCTGCTGAGTGGATGACCAAATTATAGGGAAGGTGTTGTCGAAATTTCGTACAAGTATAGGACTTAGTATCATCTTGGGCTCTGGTTGGGCCGGGGTGTTACAATAGAGACCGTGGACTCTTAACTCGATACATAGAGACCACGGGCTTTTGACTCGATACGTATAGACCACGGACTCTTGCCCATATATACATGGGATTAATTTTTATTCTCCCGTCGTCTGCTCGGGCCGAGCAGTTGAATAAATTTAGAACTTTGTATAGAAGTAAGAGTATTACATAGCTCTGTTAAGAATACGCTCCATTAATATCCCCCCTCCATGTCAATGAGTGCAGACATATACAACTTGTAAATTAAGCTTGTAGCGCGGTAAATAATAATCATGATGCACATATATCTAAATTTAAACTACTCTATAATTGAACAATTGGCCAAGATCCAACTACAGATCACATCCGTCTGTTTCCTTCATCTATCATCCAACATCCATAATTTTCCAAGAGCTTTCTATCAACTCGATCCGTGAGATCACTGACTCTTAACTCGATACATATAGACCACGGACTCAAACAACCAGAATTTTCCAGAAGTTTGCTATCAACTCGATACATAGAGACCACGGACTCTTGACTCGATACGTAGAGACCATGGCTGCGATTATCTAATGTATTCTGATCTCGATTCAAATTCGGATCAAGAAATAGTTGTCCATAGGCTGCACGTGTACAGTATACCTGTACAAACTCCTACCGTTATACGACGCATGAATGCATCGCGCTCGCGCGGGGGACGCCGACAGCATGAACTCATACATGCATGCGCATGCTTCCTCGCTGTCGGTGGCCCAAGCCAGACAACAAATTTATGAAGGGTCGCCTGACAAGATCAGACTATGCTTCATGCAAGCGATCGAGGAGATCGAGCAATCTCAAAGTAGCTAGCCTGTGAGAAAAATACAGCCTGCCTTTATTACTAGGGGCCCCCTATTTATAGTCAGGGGCCAGATTACATTGTGCCGTTACAACCCTCCTTCGAGGGAATCACGTGGGGGTAAAAGAGGAAAATTTGGCAAAAGACCTTCTAGACCTTAACCTGCCTCTAATCCCGAGGGTACCGAAGGAAAAACACCTCAGGAATCTCCGGCTGGACCAAATTGTCCCTCCCTTCTTACCTAAAGCGAGGGTAGACTTGTGATTATAGAGGGGACTAGGCTGTTACAACGAACCTTGATTCTCCTGCCATCTAAAGTTGGTTGTTATGGCCAGCTGTCGTATCCTTCTGACACATGATACGATTCCTGACCATAGTAACAAACCATACTTGCTGTCCCCTAATCTTCTCATCGCCCGCGGGACTGCCTCTGCTTCGCAATCCAGGACTTGGACTTTACTAGTTCTGGGAGGGGGGAGGGTACCTCTTGGTATGCTTCGCTCTTTGACCTACTTTGCTCCACCTCCGAGAGGGCATCTCCCTCTGTTCCGCAGTTGCCCCGCCCGAATGAAGCAAGACCCCGTTCGGGCGGCATACCTTTCCCTGGTCCGCCATTGCTTCACCTAGGAGACGCGAGACACTCTTCGGATGCGTTTCTCCTTCACCTTCGTGGGTTGGTTCGCTGCTCTCGCTGGTTCGTAGGGGATAGGTGTCCCCTACTACAACACTCGCCGCCACCTTCCTCGCATCACCGTTGCTTGACCGGCCGTCGCTCCAAGCGCTGTCGTCGCTGCCGACCGCCACGCGTGACCCGTCGTCGTCAGAGCGCCCACCCGCCGCCGCCGTGAACCGCTGTTGCTCCTGTAAGACATTAAGACTTTTCTTTTTCGTTTATTGTCCGATGATTTTTCTCTACAACCGAAACTTTTATGAAGATGCTTTCAATCACGGTTCTTCATTAAGTTGAATAGGCTTATTTCAACTTATAGAGAAGATGCAAAATCTTGAGTTTTCTATTAAGCTGCATAGATTTATTAAATTGCGTAGTATATTACTACAACGTGCTTTGCATGTGCACGCTTGCTAGTTATTCTTAAATTTTGGATTTTTTTTTAAAATTGCAATTCATATAGATAGATCTTTTCTTTTAACTAGCCTCTGCATTGTAAATCATACACATCCTTAAGGCCCTGTTCTTTTGAGCTGATCTGAACAGCTGAACGGCTGAATGGCTGATGACTAAACTTTGAGAGCTTCTCGAGATAGTCTCGAGATTCGGTTACATTTCATTTGACTTGCTTTTTAAAGCGTTAGGACCCATCTTCGAAACAGCGAAAAAACAGACTCAAAAAACTCAAAGCACATGTGTTTTCAAAACGTAGATAAGTCGTTAAGCCGTTAAGCTGAAAAGAACTGGGCCTAAATATGTAATAAGTCGTGTCAATTTTAGGGATAAATCTTGGCGAATAAAAATTAACAACCTCACTCACACTACTAGACCACATGCCCCTCCGCATCTAGTATACTATTTACCGGAAAAAAAAGGAGCTATTTTACGGTATGACAAATATACTAAAACGCTAATATTGTCCATATATAACCGTCCATTTGAGTCTAACCATCACAAATATATATCGTAATATAAATACCGCCATGGTAAGGTAAAAAAACTAAGGTCAATCAAACCACTAGATCAAGAGGAACGAACGGTCCTAATTTCAGCGTACCGTCTAATTCTCAAAACGTAATCTTGGCAGGCGCCAGACTAGCTAGATACACATTCAACCCGTGTTGGCGTGTTGCCATCCGAGTCTATTCTCGAATTTTTTGTCTGGACTCGCGAGTGTAAAATTTCGAACCCACTTCGATCTCAGCCTCTCAGGCCCTGTTCCTTTCAGTGACATCGATCTCAGGACCTGTTCCTTTCAATGTCGAGTAAAAATCTCAGGATCTCAGTCTGTAGTTCAGCTAGCCTTACACGCACGTGTCGTCGTGGTTACCTGAGGAGCTCAACTTGGAGGGCGAGGCCGTCTTTGGTCCGCCTGTGCGAGTTGCCGCCGAAGCCCGTGGTGACGCCGTAGACGTCCCCGCCTTTGGCGACGCAGTCGAGGATCCACTGGCTGCTGGCCCGGACGTGGCCTCGCGCGGCTTCGTCCAGCTCCACCGTGACCCCCGTCGCTGCCGCCGCCGCGGCCACGGCCACCACCCGCCCGACGCCCAGCCCGGCGCCGTCGATCCTCACCACGCGCTCGCGGGAGTGCGCCACCATGCGCCGCACCTCCTCCAGGTGGCTCCCCGCCGTCGCCTCCGGGGCCTTGCCCCAGCTCACGGCGGCGCAGCAGGGGGGCCCGCTCGCCATTCGCTCGATCGATCGGTTCCGTAGCGTGTGGAATCGGACTGCGAGCTGGCTAGGTTGTAGGCTTGTAGCTTAGCTGCGCGATGGCAGGGAGCAAGTAATAACGAGGCGAGCGCGCAGGACATGGCGCGTACGTTTTCCTCGTGGTGGTCCGCAGGGGCAGTCCTTCTTTTTCTTTTTTCATGCGTGTCAACGTGTCTCTGATCGCACAGTTCTGTTGCGATACAGCTTCTGTGCGTGCCTGGCTTCACCGCATGAAATCAGCAATCGAGTGGCCCAAAACTCTGGATGACCGAGCATAAACCGTCGAGTGTCCCATGTCTCTTTCGACGGCCAGTGAAAAACCGTCGAGAGCGACAACTTCGTGAGCAACTCTCAATTGCTTTGCCAAAGTGGGGCGAGCTCAACACACGGGCTGGGTCTCTCTTAATAGTTGTACAGCCAGCCATCGATAAAGCTAAAATGTGAAAAAAGTCGTGAACGTAGGCTTGAACTCGCGAGCGAGAGTCAGCATTGCTAACCATCCCACCCTTTTGTTTTAATCAGCAGGAATTTTTTTTCAAATAACCCTATACATCATGCTATATCTTGAATAATATTAGAAGATATTGGAAACACGATGAAAATAGTAGTGGAGTGAAGATCACTTAAAATTGGTGTAGTTCTTCTCGATAGTATCTCGAACGTGAAGGAGAGAGTTCCGGAGAAAGTGCCATTTACAAATGAACCACCTTTTCTTGGTAGATTTTTTTTTTCAAAAAATTACTGAGGGTTCTACATCATCATTCAAGCAAGGTTGTATTATATTGGTGCCATATCATTGCCGGCAATAGAATATTTTAAAAGATGTAGAAAGAATGTGTTGACCCAAAAGCCAAACATATAGGAGAGCCCTCGAGAAAAGGCCCTCTCTCGATGACATAGCACTAAGCTATCGAGATAAAGGCCATTTCCCGAGGGTTGTCAAGAGAAACTGTCTACAGAGGTCACTCTTGACGGTGGAGTATAACCCCCGATATGGTTTCACTCTCAATGTTTTCGGTTGGAACCATCGATAGAGCATTGGTCAGTGACTCCCACGAGCTCCTAGATCAGCAATTCTTTCATGGCTCACTCTTGGCTGTTTAGAGAGGCTCGGCCTTGACCGTGACAATGTAAGTGCAAGTGACCTTGTGTGATTTTGGTGATTAATTATAAACACATTTAATGACAATACTTTGTTTAATGCTTATTTAATATCACACCTCAAATACGTTTATTGCTATGAGACTAATATGTTTATTGTCAAGATTGCTTTAGTCTCATCCTATTTAGAGGAGAATCATATATGTCGAGTGGACAAGCTATTCATTGTAAAAGATACGTCTTACGCTAATCATTCTAATGAGACTAACACACTTGATTGCTTATCTTTCGTAGTCTTATTTATGCAAATAAAATGGATTGCTAATTATTTAATTAAGGTATGCAGCTCTTTTGTGTAAGCACATGTTATTGGTTGATTCGATTTATGTTCATCATATCTTGTCGTATTTATTTGAGCATAAATATATTATGAACATGTTGCTTGCTCTATAAGATCTTTTATATGCCGTGTATTAGTGATCATATTAGTCGGTACATTAGATAAACTTCACCTTGTTTAATGGCTTTGTGCATGTAGGCTTTCCATGAATATTCTCACATGCACTTAATTTAGTGAAGTTTAATCTAGATTGTTTCGCAACTTCTCTCTTGATTCGAATATGAATTTGCATATGTGTAAGTCATAAATATATTTTCATGTGCATCATTAAGTGAAGTTGTGATTATTAAATCATCTCTATAGTGCATATAGATCAAACACATATTTATCATGATGCACTTAATAGGGACTTTTCTTGTGCCAAGTGTTTCCACTTGTGTTGTGCTTCTTTACGAGAAACACTTAGACACTTAATCGCCCACGAATATCAAACTTACCCTTATATATTGAGCTTTTGGACTAATGTATTTCACGAGTGATTTGGAAAGAATTAGGTCATATGAGTTTGTGTGATGACCAATGTACGTTGAAGAATGACGGTTATGTCGAAGTCAACAAGACAACGATGTCACCAAGAGTTGAGAATTAAGTAAAGGTCGATTTGGCGGGATGATCGTCGAGGAGGATGATCGGGTCAAAGTCAAATGGGACAAGAGTCTTATAAGGTGAATCAAGTCAAGGTTGATAAGATAAAGATGCCATCAATCATTTAGTAAAGGTCATCACGCACAATGCATCAAGAGTGCTCAAGACTAACAACATCGTTGAACCTCAAAATGAAGAAAGAAGACGACAAGTGGTTTTTCCTAAATCTTGTATGGTTTTATTTATAAGTTGAGTCTAAGGATTGTCGTACTATTAAGAGGGATGCAACGTTGAATGGCTTAGATATGTCTCAGGTGCTCAAGTGATCAATCTTTGAGAGAGATCGAGGGAGAGGAGTGTTGGTGGTGTCGGAAAGTGAGAGTATTAGGTCTTTCGTGGCTTCCTTGGTGGTTTCTGCTCCTATCCTTTAGGTTTTAGGCAGTGAGGCCTTGTGGGTTGTGTAGCCCTTATTCTTAGCTTTTTGTAGAGCCCAAGATCACCGAAATCGGAGTTCGGAGTTAAAAGTTACGTCCGTTTCCGTCTTGGCTGTGTGCTGTGTATCGGAATGTTCCGATATGGATCAGAATGTTCCGATTGACCCCTCTCTGTCTCCAGTCACAAAAATATCGGAACATTCCGATGTTGGTCCGGAACATTCCGATATGGATCGGAAAAATCCGATACTTGCTCCGATTGACCACTCTCTGTCTCGTTGCGAAAATATCAAAACATTCCGATGTTATCA
This sequence comes from Raddia guianensis, assembly GCA_036346415.1. NCBI lineage: Eukaryota > Viridiplantae > Streptophyta > Magnoliopsida > Poales > Poaceae > Raddia > Raddia guianensis. The sequence continues at coordinate 40,633,824 of CM070537.1, forward strand.
TTGGACTATCCGATATCTGTCAGCCTTTAAACGGCTAGTTTTCTGTGTGAGGCTATTTAGGGCCTCCCTCTTCTCCACAGGCTGGGGTTGCCTTCCACACCATTTTTGAACAGAACTTTCGAGCAACCTAGGGCTTCTTGCCCTCTCCACTCTAGATCTAAGTGATCCTTTTTGTGAGAAGAGTTGGGAGAGGGTGTGAGTGCTAAGTGAGAAGAAGTCCATCTTTGAGCACTTGAGTTCATCTCCAAGTTCCTTCTTTATGAACATTTGTTACTTTTGGAGGTTGAGAACTCCTAGACGGCTAGGAGTCAATCACGAGCCACCGGTGCTTTGTGTGGTGAGCCATGCAAATTTGTGAAGGCTGATTCCGCCTTCAGAAGGGAAGGAATCAAGGAGTAAAATCGGGGGTCTTGGTGCGACCTCAGTGAGGGAAGGGTTGAAAGAGACCCGGGCTCAAATGTGACCGAGCCTACCTCAACGGAGACGTAGGATTCCCTCAAGGATCCGAACTTCCGGAACAAATCTTCGAGTCTCCACTTCACTCTTGGTTCCCCACTTGCCCTCTAACTTGATTTATTTTGATTTGTGCTTATACTTATTGTTGTCTAGCACCGTCGTGTGCTATTACTCTCTCTTGTGTTGTGGATTTGATTTTAGTGTAGGTATTGTCGACGGTTGGGATATCGGTCCCAAGTCAACTAAGGTTCGTGAGAAAGGAAGATAGAAGACCTACCGAGCAAGGCAAACAGCAATCAACGAGCAACATGGAGACACAAGGTTTTTATCCTGGTTTGGGCCTCTCCGGGGAGATAACAACCCTACGTCCAGCCTTTCTTTATATCAAAGAGGATTACAAAAGGGGGCTCGACGAGACGAACAGGTCTCGATGAGATTATGTGTGTACAGGAAGTAGTATGCAACGTTCCGATGACTCTTGGCCGTAAAATCTTGCCCTCTACACACCGTAGGGGCCCTGTTTATATAGTGTTGAATAACCGACCTACCGAGGGATAATCGGGCCGGGCTGACCACGAGATCGTAACGAACTCGTGCATGCCAAATACATCCCGAGGTAGATAAGGCATACTCCAATTCTTGGGGATCACGACGTTTGCTCCAATCCAGAAAACCACGTCCGAGTCTTCACGTAGCCGCGCAGAACTCTTGTTCGAGTCGGACTCTGTCGGGGATTAGATCACGGCCCATTGCTATGGCCCACTCCCTGACGGCCCAATCGAACAGCCTACTAGGGCCCAGCTCCCTGGAAGGTTCTATCAGGCCCATGTGCATCCGCCAACGACCTCTGGCGGCTTGCGGTCTTGTCTTGACCTAGGATTCGTGTTTGAGTCTGACTCGAACAAGAGTTCTGCGCGGCTACGTGAAGACCCGGACGTGGTTTCCCGGATTGGATTAGGAGCCGTGATCCCCAAGATTAGGAGATTACCTTATCTACCTCGGCGTATATCTGGCGTGTATGAGTTCGTTACGATCTCATAGTTAGCCCGGCCCGATATTCCCTCGGTAGGTCGGTTTGCTCAGCACTATATAAACAAGGCCCCTACGGCGTGTAGAGGGGACTTGATCTGGCTTTTTTGTACCTACTAGACACCTGATCTTCGCTTGTACACCATAATCTCGCCGAGACCTGTTCGTCTCGTCGAGCCATCTCTTGTATTCATCTCTGATATATAAGAAAGGCTGGACGTAGGGCTATTATCTCTCCCGAGAGGCCTGAACCAGATAAAAACTCTGTCTCCTGTTCATTTGTTGTTCGTGGTTGTTTGGCGTGTCTCTATCTCAATCTTAAAGAACCTTAGCGACTTGAGATCGATATCTCAACCGTCGGCGAATTTGGCGCCGTCCGTGGGGACACGCAGTCGAGCATGTCGAACTCCGTCGGCCGATCTGTAGATACTTCACGAGGGCTATGACTCGGAAGGACGGATGTCTCATCCTGTCGATTCAGATCGATCTGTTCGGTCTCGGACACTTTCCGCATCCGAGGCAGATGTCTCCGCTTATATGGCGAGATAGCCTCAGATCGCACTCCGTCATCGGCAGCGACTACGGAACCGATGATCTTTCGACGGTTTAGATTTGTCGACTCCAAGGCTATGTCGGTAGAATCCACTGTGGAGACACGGCGATGACACCGTCTAGCATACCTTCGCATGGCCCCCGCAGCATTAACATGGCGATGTAGGAACCTCGAGGATCCCCGCACGCCGTGGCGGCCGCCGAGGTCGGGCGATTAACTCGCTCGGCATCAAGGCGAGGTCGCAGTGCTTTCGAAAGCAAGGCGTCATTCGCCGCGACCTCGGCGATTCCATCAATCGACCTTAGCACGGTTTCGCGACCGATTAGCGGCAGCGTCGCGACCCACCTCGCATGCCGGCGCTAAGTCTCCGGCGGAAGCTTCCTGTTGGGTCAATTTCGCGTGACCGGACTCGATCGGGCGAACGCGGATGGTTCGAGATCCGGGACCCATAGATCAAAGTCGGAGCGGCTCGAAGCTATAGCAGCGGTCCTTAGATCCACCAATCAAGTTGATCTCGCCGCATAGGCGTCTTTGTGCGACTAACACGGAGCGGCGGGCCGAGGGCCTAAAGTCTCTAGGAGAAGTCAACAACTCCTCCAGCGGTAGACCAAGCTGCCGGAATGATTCGGACAGCTCGATCGATCGCGTGACCCGTCACCATCGAAGGATCACTGTCCATGAGCAGGCTACCCGTGGTCGCCGTCGCTCGCCAAGTCCTCGTAGTCATCGCGACCACAGGGGCAAACGCGCGCGCGATGATCACGGACGGTCCCCTCGTGAGGAGCGCGTCGTCGCCACCACGAGGAAGGAGCGTGGTGGATTATCACGGAGAGAGTTTCTCCAGGCCGAGTCCTCTCGTTCAGCAGGAGTTCCTCCGCGCAACAGGACCAACGTCTTCTCAAGATTAGGTTCTGCCGGGGAAGGTGGCCGGTCATATGCTCTGGGCTGCAGGGCTTTCTCCGACGAGCTCCGGGCTGTCCGGTGGCCCTCAAAATTCAAGCCCGGTCACATGGAGAGGTACAATGGGACTCGTAACCCGGAGGAATTCCTTTCCATCTACGCTCTGACCATCATGGCGGCGGGGTGACGAGCTTCGTTATGGCTAATTACCTCCGTGTCCTTGAGGTCTTTGCTCGGACGTGGTATTCAATCGGCAAGAGGGTTCCATCACTCATGGAACCAGCTTTGTGACGCCTCGATTGCTAATTTCAGAGGCATTACGTGCGTCGGGCAAGGAGGATGATCTGCACCGGATGATCCGGATGAGCGGGAGACCCTCCGCAATTTCGTGAAGCGTTTCATTAAGATCCGCAACACGATCCCAAATATCTCGGATGAATCATTGTCGCGCCTTCAAAACGGAGTCGCGACGAGCTGCTCACCCAGATCTCGAGATCAATGAGACTGGACCGCCAACGACTGTTCAAGGCGGCCGACCGCTATGCCAACGCTGGCAGAGCGCGTTCAAGATAAAAAGGCGTTCGACAAAGGCGAAGCCGCCTACCACTGGTGTGGATGAGAAGAAGAAGAAGCGGCGAAGAACGTTCTGGTGACAAGAAATCCCAGAAGAAGAAGAACAAAGGTGATGCGAACAATACCGTCGCAGGTATGGATCGCACACCTCCTCCCAAGGACGGGCAGAAGAAGCCCAACAATAATTACAAGGGCAAAAAGCCTGCTCAGGGAGACGGACAAGGCAAGAAAGGTCCGAGCGACCGATTTTGCAAGTTCCACCAGCACTACGGGCATGATATACGCCACTGTAGGACTTGGGCTGCAAAGCTCGAAGATTTCTACAACGGCAAGGGCCCAATGCCCACCCTGCCCGAACGTGGTGATGCCGGTAAGGCCAAACGCCAAACCGACGATGGTGATCGGGAAGATGATGACGAATATCAAGAACCCGTGAACCATATCGCCGTCATTTTCGGCGGCTCCTCGGCTTACACCTCTCGGCGCAGCCTCAAGGAAGCTGCTCGGGAGGTCCACAACGTCGAAAAGGCAAAACCTCAGCCTGAATCGATGAAGTGGACTGAGGTCTCCATCTCCTTCTCTAAGGAGGATTGCCCCACTGGGATGACCAAGCCTCGGCCGGCTTCATCGGTGGTCGCCCGACCATCGAACGCGAGAGTTGGCCGTGTCTTAGTAGACGGCGGGAGCGCTTTGGACTTGCTTTCTGCTAAAGTCTTGGACGAGATGCAAATTCCTCGCTCCAAGCTGAAGGAAGTCGCAATGCCCTTCTACGGAATTGTTCCGGAGAAGTCATCAAACCGTTAGGCGAGTTGTCCTTCTGTCACCTTCGCAACCCAAGCAACTTCCGGACGAGTTGATCACTTTCGACGTGGTCGACTTCCGTCGGCAGACAACGCAATCTTGGGCGAGCCATCTCGGTAAGTTCATGGCCGTGTCCCACCATGCTTACCATTGCGTGAAGATACGGGTCCTAACGGCGTGATCACGGTCAAGGGCAACTACAAAGTCTGACCTTTGGATTGCGACGAGCGATCCCTTGCCTCTGTCGACCAGCTTCCGCCGCGTGGTCTCAAGTTCCGATCCAAGTCTGACGCCCTAGGGTCTCCTTCACCGGGGAGAAACTAAGGAAGTTCATTGCCGCTGATGATACTTCCAAGATAGTTCAGGGGGGCGGTCTGGACCCCAAATAGGAAAGCGAGCTTCTTGCCTTCCTCCGAGCTAATGCAGATGTATTCACAGGAGCCATCGACATGCCCGAGTCCCAAGGAGGTAATCGAGCACAAATTGGTCTGTCCGGCGGACAAGAACTGTTCGCGGAAGCTTCGCCGCTGAATTCAAGCAGGGGATCATCAAAGATCGACAGCAAGCGCTTTCATTCTTTGGGTTCATCCGCGAGGTTGATCACACCGAGTGGTTAGCCAACCTGTCATTGTAAAGAAGAAAGGCGGCAAGTGGAGGATGTGTCGATCACCTGATTTGAACGCCGCTTGTCCTAAGGACAATTTCATCGCCTCGCATTGACGGTCGATGCGATCATGACGCCCGCCTTCGAGTTTTTAGATGCTTACTCGGTTACCACCAAATAAGCATCTCCCGAGGATGAAGAGAAGCGCCTTCATCACCCCTTTCGCACTTTACGCTATATCGACCATGTCTTTCGGTCTGCGCAATGCGGTGCCACGTTCCAGCGCCTAATGGAGAAGACCTTTCCGAGCAGTGCGGAAAAAACACGGAGGTCTATGTCGGCGACATAGTTGTAAAGAGCAAGCATGCTCCGGATCATGTAAAAGACCGGCAGAGACCTTTTGTAATCTCACGGGCATCGAATAAAATTAAATCCAGAGAAGTGTACCTTTGGTGTTCGATCGGAATGTTGCTCGGATATGTCATTGGCTCGCAAGGTATTTACGCCAACCCTGAAAAAATCGAGGCCATTGAAAATATGCGAGCTCCAACTACCATAAAGGAAGTACAAAGCCTCACCGGGCGGATGGCTGCCCTAAGGTGTTTATTTCCGTCAAGGCTTAACGCGGCCGCCCTTCTTTAAGGCCTGCGCAAGCACAATGGTTTCGAGTGGGACGGAAGAAGCCGATAGATCCTTCCGGGATGCAAGCGATACTGTCCAATCCTCCGTCTTGACTATCCCGCGGCATGGCGGCAGCTCCCATTGTACCTAGGTTGCACGCCACCTGGCGGTGGCGCGATCTTGGCGGTCGAAAGGAATGCCTACGGCGACCAATCTATTACGTGAGCGAGGTACTTCACGGATCAAAGGCGTTACCACGAGGTCCGAAGCTACTCTCGCCTTGCTCATGTCCTCCGGAAGCTTCGCCACTACTTCCAAGCGCATCAAATCTGGTCCCGACCACGTTCCTCCGGGAGAAATCTTACTGGAACAAGGAATCTAGCGGACGTATAGCCAAGTGGGCAATGGAACTAGCGAGTTTGATCATTATTTGTCGCCCTTGACGCTATCAAGTCACGTGTCCTAGCTGACTTTGTCATTGAATGGACTTGCCGCCCAAATCTCGTGGAGCTCCCGAGCAACGATGAACCCCTGGACCATGTTTTTCGATGGCTCGCGACCGAAACTCGGGCTGGTTTTGTTCTCATCTCCTCAAGGAGAGCAACTCGATATTCTATCCAAGTACACTTTGCGGCGACTAACAACGCTGCAGAGTACGAGGCCCTCCTCGCCGGACTAAGGCGTGCAAGTCGCTTGTCGTCCAACGGCTAAGCGTGAAGGAGATTCACGGTGGTCATCAATTAGGTTAACAAGGAGTATCGGTCTTGCGATAACTCAATGGCGCGATACGGTTGAAGTGAGGAAGTTGGAGCGGCATTTTCGATTTTTGAAGTGCTCTTCGTGCCTGGGAAGGACAACTTCTGGCCGACCCCATATCAAGTATGGATCCTCACGCGAACTCGCTCGGCAGGGTGCTCGTCGAGCACCTTCACAAGCCCTCAATCACGTCTCCGGACGAGGCAGCAGAGGCAGTGGTCTTTGTCTCCGTCATCGGCAGCAGTCGCGGATGGACAACGCCATTTGTCCGGTACCTTGCGATGGGACCGCCGACGACAGCCGAAGCGTTCTCGCCATAAGGCGTCTTTGCTCCATACAAGCTTGTGGGCGGCATCCTTTACCGCCAGGTGCTCGGGAGTTCTCTCCAAGTGCATCTCGCAACAGAGGTGTGTTCCTTCTTAGGGACATACACGAGGGTGCTGTGGCAACCACGCCTCCTTCGTAACTCGGTCGGCAAAGCGTTTCGCATGGGCTATTATTGGCCCATGCGTTACAAGATGCCCGGACATCGTGACTAAGTGCAAGGCTTGCCAATTTCACGCCGGAAGGCACACAAGCCCGCCTAAGAGCTCCAAACAATCCCCATCTTGGCCTTTCTCCACATGGGGTGCGGATCTGCTCGGCCCATTCCCTAAGGGGTACAAGGGCTATACACACCGCTTTCGTTGCCATAGACACTTTTACAAAGTGGATTGAGGCAGAGCTCGTGTAAATCTCTTCACGCCAAAACGGCTGTTCGCTTTTTCAAAAGCAACGTGGTCCGCAGCTCGATTCCCCATAAGGCGATCACGGATAGCGGTACCGATTCGAGCGAGCTATTCGAGAATATGCGAGCATTTGGGCACCAAGTCTGTTCGCCTCGTGGCACATCCACGAGCAATGGAGCGATCGGCGAGCTAACGGACAGATAGTCCAGGGTATCAAACGGCGGGTATTTGCTGCTCTCAGCGAGCACAACAAGGCCTGGGTTGACGAAGTTCCTTCCGTCCTCGGGCGATTCGCAGACTGACGGCCACGGGCGCGGGAAACTCCTTTCCAAGCGGTCTATGGTGCGAAGCCATCACGCCGCCGAAATTGTACTCGGTTCGCCTCGCACGAGCTCGGTCAACCTAGTTGACGACGAGCAAGAGCGCCTCCTCGATCTCGATCTCCTCGAAGGCACACGCGACCGGGCACAAGTCAGAATGGCGCGCTACCAGCAAGATCTTCGCCGCACGCGCCAAGTCGATTCGACCTAGGGCTTTGAAGGCGGGCGACCTCGTTCGCGCCGTGTCGAGAACTTGTCCAATGCCAACAAGTTAACTCCTCGTTGGGAGGGCCCGTTCACGAGTCGTTTCTTCTTTCGCCCGGGCCATTTCGCTGGCTATGGAGGACGGAGAGAGCGACCAAAGACTTCGAACATCGACCGGCCGTAAGTTCTTTGTGTAGGTCCTCGTTTGTTTGCTTAGCTTTGCGCTTTTTGTAAACCGGCGCCTCGGTTCGTCCAAGTCTCTCGGGCACCATGTAAAGTTCAATCCAATTCTTCAGTGAATCCTCGTGGCCTCTGTGCCCTTTTCACTGTTTGTCTTCTCAGACTACTTTCTCTCTGGTAACACTTGATGGCTGCCCGGTCTTGCGAACTCTTGGCTCCGCAATCTTAAGGATTGTTCCCTACCCGTATCTGGTTTCGACAAGTTCCTAAACTCGTGGTTGCGTAACACGGCCTTTCCACCTTGCGGCTAAGTCGCGCTTGTAAGCCCTCATGGCGAGGCACTTATCGCTCGGCGCGACCACTTGGTAAAGCTCGCTCGTAAGCCCCATGGCGGAGGCACTTTCCTTGTTCGGTTACTCTCGGAATTGCCTAACTTACGTCAACGAGCAGACTACGGAACGAATCGAGCAAGATACCGGTGTCGCTCTTTCTCCCTACGCACATGCTCGAGTTCGCAAACTTAGGTTCTCGAGCATCGTCCGTACCGGGGGCTAGGGTGTCGCTCTTTCTCTTGTGCACCTGTTCGGGTTCGCAAACTCAGGTTTCCGAGCAGATGCACAACGGGGAGTTAGCGTAGCGCTCTACCGTTTTCTTAAACTTCCTAGCGCTGCTCGCTTTTCTCTTAGTTTCGTCGTTCTTGTCTTTTTCTTTGCTCTCTTTTGCGGGGAAAAGGGTAAGTCTTTATTAACAAAATTTGCGGTACAAAAGTCCATCTCGGGTTCTGACCCTCTGACTACCTAGAAGCGAGTTGCTCCTTGAGCTCCTCGATCACTTCCTTAAAGCGCAGGACTTCCCTTGGGCTTTGAACCCTCTCGGCCTCGGCTCGGAGACGATCGGCTTCCTCCTTGCTGCTCTGGCCTGCTCGCCGCTTTCTTGACGGAGAGCCTCGACCTCTTCGGTCTTCGCCTTGGCTGGTCGGTCGAGCCTCGCTCGACTAACTTCATTGCGGGCGGTCTTGGGCTGCTTCGTCCGGCTCCTTGACCTTCTTCTCCGCTGTAATCGCCTCACCGCCATCCCACAGATCTCCTCAATCTCCTCCGTGAAGCCCACAGGTTGAGATCCTAGCACAGAGTCCCGCGGATGTCCGCACTCCTCCTTGGCGAGCCGGGCTTTAAGCTTCTTGGCTTCCTCCATGAGCTGGTTCCCGATGGGGCGCCTCGCCAAGCTGCTCTTCAAGCCACTTCGTGCGGCTCGGCATCTCCTCCGGTACTCGCCTTCACGGCTTCTGAAGCTCCTCGGCTTCCTTTAGGAGAGCTTCAGAGAATGCCTCTCCTTGGTCACTTTGGCCTTGAGCTTCTTCGCTTCGCCAAACTGGCTCGGCTTTGGGCAGCAGCAGAGCGCTTCTGCTCGGGATCCCCACCAAGATGCTCCTGAGGAGGCAAAGACGGCGTCCGTTCAATGGTGACCCCATCCTCGAAGTTCCGCCATGGTGTCCTCAAGACACAGGAGGGAAGAACAAGTTAATTACGCTGCGATGACGTGGCTAAGTGAATAAGATTCGCCTTGGTGTTTACCTTGCCAAGTCGGCGCTTGATCCGCGACGCAGCGGTCCTCGAGGCCATCGTCCACGAAGCCCGCTTCGTCAAGGGACGAGGCGGGGCGCTTCTTCTTGCGTCGCCGCTTTGTTCGCTCCTTCTTCTTATGGAGCGATTCGCCGGAGCTGGAGCGACAGGCGGGCGCTTCGTCTCTGCGCTCCTTCTCCTCTTCCTTTTCCTCTTCCGCCTCAACGTCTTTCGGCGAGGCCGGAGCCGCTCCGCTTCGGCGGCGCCGTTGTTTCCACCGGCGGGACGACACGCTTTCGGCTGCTCGGGCTTCTTCTTGTTCCCGGCAGCGGGTCTCACCTTGCTCGGCGGAGAATCCTGTCGCTTCAGGTGAGCTGCCCTGCGTCGAAGTGCTGGCGAGACCGGTGCTCGGTCTGCGCTCGGCAACCTCCGAGCCATCGCCTTGGCTCAAGTCCGTGGCGCCACCCGCCGTTATTTTTGCCTCCACCGCTTCACGCGTCTTTGGAGCGTCGACCGCTCGGCTGGAGCCCGGCGGCAAGCGAGCTCCACGCCGCCGGCTTGTCCTTGAGGCTTTCGCCACCATCGCCGTGACGCGCGTGCATATGCTCGGAACGCGAGACCGCTCAACCGCCTCCTCGGCGTCGTCGTGGCGGTCTCTTCTTGGGCGGTGATGAACGAGAGTTGATCGTTAAGTCTAATGCGGTCGAAGGTGGAAAGATCAAAAGATCGAGTTCTACATACCGCCGTGGAGGGCTTAATCTCGATCTTCTTCGCGGAACCTTCCGCCTTTTCCTCGGGGGCTCCTTGGCGGGTTCTCCGCTTCGGCCCTTGGGCGTTCGGCGATGAGCTCAGCTCTCGGTGAGTGAGCACTCCTCTCAGCAACGCAAGGAGTTTCTCCTGCGCGCAACCTCCTCCTCGAGTCTCCTTTGCTCGGCGACTGTTGAAGCCGCCATATGGCCAGGTGAGCTGAGCGTGTAACGCCTAAGCCGGAGGGCTATGGTCTTACTCTTCGTCGCTCTGCTCGGCGAGGAGGGAGGGCTTGGTCTCTTCTCATTGGCTAACAGCGCCCGCTTGATTCGCCTGGGCGCTCTGTCGCCTTGTTGGTTTCTTGGGACGGTGGCGGCCGCCATGGCGTGGCGAGCTCAGCGTCGGCTCACCGCCACCTTGGGCTTTGTGGTCGCCTTGGCCTTGTCCTTCTTGGCTTCTCCTTCTCAGACCAGAGAGATCCTCGACGATCCTCCGAGGATCGGTGGTCCTCCCACGCATTTTGAGAAGCTTAACGTCAAGATTAAAACCAACAAGTAAATCTAGCAACACGGGTGGGTGTAAGTGATTTACCTCAAATCGTGCGGATGAGCACATTCCTCGGACAAGTGTAGGCCACCTCGCCGGTGACCTCGCTGTCCTTCTTCGCCGCCTTCAGCATGGCGTCAACCCGCTCGGCCACCCATGCGTCGGTCGGCATCTCTGCCCGAGCAGATGGAATCGTTAAATTCTGCTCGGAGAAAACGATCAATGAAGAGGTTGAGTCTTAAAGGCACTTACATGCTCTCCTTGTGATGTCTTCCCATCCCTCCATCTTGTAGAAGGGATAGGACCTTCTCCGCAGCGGGCAGGCTCTGGTCGCTGTGAAGTCCCGGATGATCTCCCTGCCCGTGAGCCCAAGGCTCACGAGGGAGGCGATCTTCCTTGTCGCGCATCAGATCCTCGGCACTCATCTCCGGCCGAGGCATTAGCGTTCCTTCACGCGCTTTTCCGTGAAGATGAGCTTCTTGTCGCCACTCCGCTTGTCAGAACCACCTCACCCACCATGCGCCCATTGAGTCGAGCGGAGGTGGGCGAGGGTACTGCGCGTCGTCGGCGGTGGCCCGTAGCTTGAGGTAGTAGCACCCAGCTGCCCGAAGCGGCGGAGCGCGCCTCTCACATCAGATAATAGTGGAGGAACAGCGCCACCGTGGATCGATTCCCAGATAGCCTTCGCACAGGTGTGCGAAGACGGCCATCTGGAGGATGCTGTTCGGATTGAGGTTCGCCACCTCCAATCCGCTAATGTTTAAGAAGGCCTCAACGAAGTCGCTTTCGGGAGATCGCAACCCGAACAGAGCGAACTGTTCGAAGTTAACGAACTCTCCCTCCAGCGGCTCCGGAGTATCCTCCTCTCCGGGCAGCCTCCAGCTACCGGTGTCGATGTGGCCCTCCTCCTCCCAGATCCTAAGGTCCTCCTCGGTCAGGCTAGTGCCGGTGAACTTGGCCATAGCGGTTCCTGTGGATCGGACGAAAGGTTGGTGGTGGAGTTTGGGTGCTTGATCTTTGGTAGCGGTTGATCTAAGGCTTAGAGAGGAAAGGCGTGAGAACAGATAGTGGTGGCATGGCGGCTTTGGTGCTTTTATAGTCCCGTATAAGCAGCTCAAGAACGGTTCGATCCCAAAGCGGCTAGTTTTTATCAAGAACGGCTAGGTAAAACGGTGCACTGTTTTTCTTCAAGCAATGACAGGAAGTTACCGTTGGAATCTGTCAACGGCTATTTTTTCCAGTGTTCGCACTGAAGGCTGAGTGCCCTGCTCGGACAGATGTCGTTCCTTGTTCGACGCGACGGAATTGCTCAGCACTGATCGGGTTTATTTGGTCCCGGACAAGTCCTGTTCGGTTGAACCATGACCTGTTCGGTCGCTTGTTACACGCTTTTGTAGCAGGAAAAAATACCCTCTTCGTGGCTTAGAGTCTCAAGAGGAAGACCCCACTCTAGTGAGTCCTTCCACTTGAGTCTCGGGGGCTAGCTGTCGGGGATTAGATCACGGCCCATTGCTATGGCCCACTCCCTGACGGCCCAATCGAACAGCCTACTAGGGCCCAGCTCCCTGGAAGGTTCTATCAGGCCCATGTGCATCTGCCAACAGCCTCTGGCCGCACGGTCTTGTGAACGGCCTAGGATTCGTGTTTGAGTCGACTCGAACAAGAGTTCTGTGACTACGTGAAGACCCGGACGTGGTTTCGGATTGGATTAGGAGCCGTGATCCCCAAGATTAGAGATTATTTATCTACCTCGGCGATATCTGGCGTGTATGAGTTAATTACGATCTCATAGTTAGCCCGCCCGATATTCCTCAGAGGTCGGTTTGCTCAAGACTATATAAACAAGGCCCCTACGGCGTGTAGGGACTTGATCGCTTTTTGTACCTACTAGACACCGATCTTCGCCAGTACATCATAATCTCGCCGAGACACATTCGTCTCGCCGAGCCATCTCTTGTATTCATCTCGATATATAAGAAAGGCCGGACGAGGGCTATTATCTCTCCCGAGAGGCCCGAACCGGGATAAAACTCGTCTCCTCGTTCACGTTGTTCGTGGTTGTTTGGCGGTCTCCTATCTCAATCTTAAAGAACCTTAGCGACTTGAGATCGATATCTCAACCGTCGACAGACTCAAACACAAATCTTAGGCCATTACGCACCGTGCCAATCAGGAAGCTGTTCGGCAGGAAGCACATGGGACTGATAAAACCTTCTAGGGAGCCAGGCCCTAGGAGGCTGTTCGACTGGGCCGTCAGGGAGTGGGCCATGGCAATGGGCCGTGATCCAATCCCCGACAGTATCCATATCGGACTATCCGATATCGACATCGGAACATCCGATATTATTTTCCGCTGTGATTTAAAAGGTTGAAAATTTGTAACGCCTATTCACCCCCCTCTAGGCGACATCCCGATCCTTCAGACAAGCATATGTCTCAATGATCTAGAGTAAACAATCGAGAGAGCTAGTGCCATATATTGTCGCCTGTCACATATGGGGACTTGGGCATTTTCACCCAAGTCCCCAGTCGCCTTCGTATCTACTCGTGTAGCCGCTGTCGTCTCACCAACCTCGCCGTCGATGCCTCACCGCTGATGCTAGCACCTCACCGTCGCCTCGGCCTCCTTAGCACCGTCTCCCCGCCAACTCGACTGGTGTCCCACCACTGCCTTTCTGTGTCCTCCTTGCCACCTCGAAGGCTGCCTCTCCGCCACTTCGGCCACCGCTGGCATTGCCACAGCCAAGTCCTCCCTCCTCCTCCACCTCCAGCCATCCTCCTCCCACCTCCCCTGACCACCCTCGTCCGCCTTCGACAACGCCATCTTTTCCCACCGTTGCCGCTTCACCGCTGCTGCCTCCCCGCTGCTACCATCCCATCGAGGTTGTATTTCCCGACCAAGTAAGTTTCCCGTAGACTTTCAAAATATTGAATGCACTTTTGATGGTGCAAAATATGCAAACAGAGAGTAGAAGTACACTACTAGAATTCTAACTTTTACCGAGTGTGCAAATACTGTCGGCCATTAGAAAATATCGTAGGACATGTACATGGCCGAGCGTATACCGTTGGTGACTTCCCCTCGGCCACCCATGGTGGGTAATTCGTGCAATTACCGACGAAACCCTCGGGAATGAATTTAGCGATAGTTTTTGAAGCACTTGGAAAATGCATGGGTGAGTGACTTTAACTTATCGTCGGAAATAGAGAACACTCGAGAAAAGTATGAGTGAGCAGCTTTAACACACCGACGGAAATGGTAAACACTAGGGAAATGTGGTGGAATTAATATGACCAAATTTAATGGATGAAATAGGAAAAATATTTTCCTATCAAGATGAACCTCTCTATACATACTTGAACTTTGACATCATTTTTTCCCATTAAATCAAGTTAATTATAAATGTGTGTTGCATAGGATTCGAACCCATGACCTATTGAATAAAACTCTCCCACCTAGCCAACTCACCACATACACTTGTTGTTTAAAATTGTACATGCATTCCTTTTTAACTCCTATCATTTTGTATACAATGGTCGAGTGTTTTGCTTTAAACCTTCGGTCGGTTCTCTCAAATGGCCGAGTGTTTTATTTTAACTGTCGGCCATCACCATGAATGACTGAGAGTTTTATTTCAACCGTCGGTCATTCCCTTGAATGATCAAGGGTTTTCTTTTAACCATCGGCTATTCTTTTAGATGGCCGAGAGTGAATGGCCAAGGGTTTTCTAAAAACCGTCAGTTATTGTTGCACCCACTCGGTTAAGCATCTAATAGCCGACCGTTTTTTTTCTAACACTAGGGAAAGTATGCACCGTCGGCCACCTTAACTTGTATCGAAGGTTTGCAGGTAATTGTTCTTCACACTTGGCAAAAATTAGATTTCTAGTAGTGGTAATAGGAAAATAGAAAATTGTTGAAAATTTTAGAAAAATTGTACATGCCTTTGGATTTATATCTATGTAGATAAATATAGGAAAAAATAGATAAATGCAGGTGATATACATTTAAATTTAGATGTGCAGTAAAATATGGAAAATATAAAAAATGGTTGTAAAATCTGAAAAAATAAAAAATGCAGAAAAACTTGAAAAATGTATAGATATATGTTTTTGTGTTTTTAGAAATGCTTTATGTTACTTCTATCATTCAATACATGCATGCATTTATTTATATGTTTTTTGAAATATCGTGTAACCAAGCCACGCCTCACCTGTTCGAGAACAACACATGTATGAAACTCGACGGTGAATTATTGGGTGTCAAATATGAGTTTTCACTAAACATTACTAACCGTGTGTCACCAAACGTTATACATATTTACCACATAATGATACTAACATAATCTTCTACCTATCATGAACTACGCATTCCTCAGTAACCTATAATGATACATTAAATTGTATATCTAACTACACTACCAGTTTTCGTGGCCATCCTTTCTTTTCACAATTTATAATTTAAATTTGTAAAAAAATTTACCCTAGAGGTTGCGGACGGAAGACGACACTTTTTCTTATCTCATTCCGTCCCTCCCTCTCTCCTTCTCTCCCTTCCTCTCTCTTTTCTCACTCGCTGCCTGCCCAAATACCAAGAGTATCACGCTGGGGTGGCGCTTGCGCCTAATATGGTTGGAAAAACCCATTGCTTGAACGACGGCACCTGCCCGCCTTCAAAATTTTATCATTTGAACTGGCCGGCCAATTCCCTAGCACAATTGGAGTATGGTAGAAATCTGCCAATTCAAATGACGGATTTTGCCTTTAATTGTTGCGGCTATAGCCTGCCAAATGCTTCAGGTAAAATTCAAATCCCCATCAAACCAAACGGCGGTTTATAGCTTCTGCCATTTCAAACAGAGGGAAAAAAACTATTAATTAAATTTATTTATATCAAAAAATATAAAATATAAATATTAAAAAAATTCTCCCGATCCTACGTCCGAACGAGAGTTGCGCCCAAACAAATGTTGGGCCGGAGAGTGGCCTCCGGCTCACTCGGTCCATCAAAGTTTTCGAGGAACTACTGGTGGAACATTTTTTTTGAGGATATATAACAGGTTTGCTAATTACCGTTCGATTGAAAATCGCTTCTTATTTTGGTCATTTTTTGTAGTGTTGATTTTGTTTGAGATCTAAGCCGTAAGTTTTGGTTCCGTGTGAATAGTTCGAGGCTAAACCAGTGATAAGTCGATGGACCGTAGTGTGGCAATGTGTTTGTGACCGCACCATGAGTAGCCATGCAAAAACCGAGGCATGGTAGTTGACATTGATTACTAGTATATGTTAACAAAATGTTCCGAGCATAATTAAGGGCATCTTCAATTATACCATGTCAGCTAGTTATAATAAGTTCACCTCATCTTTTTGTCTACAAGGAGGAGAGAAGGAGCGGAGAGAGGTAGCTGTTAACTAATAGCTCGTCTATAGCGGATTATAAGGTGTATTGCATCTATTATATATGGGCCCATATTAAATTTAATAGCCAATGTTATAGCTAATCCATTAGAGATATTGTCTATAAGCTATCTATGTATGACATGGAGCTTTCTTATAACTAACAGTTGGCTATACCATTGGAGATTCCCTAAAGGTATCAGCGTTTTTTCGTATGCCACATAGGATGGAAAGCATAATTAATAAAGAAAAAGAAGGAGATGGTTTCTTCCTTAAGAAATCATTTCTACGCTCATCCCAAAGCTATAAAATTAATGCGCAGAGAGAAGGTGGCTTTGGAAAAAGAAAAAATATTAATGATATAAACAATTTTAAAATACAATGCAATGGAGCCACCATTTCTTCTTAGTTTCTAGTTGACATAGCACCTATACAAATAATATTTAGAAACCTTGCATTGGAACTACCATAATTGTTCTCTTTAGTACATGTTTGCTGGTCCACAAAAATTTTATATTAGTAAACTTGAAATGCATACTAAATTTCTTTTATTTTGCATGGCTCATTGAGGCTGAATCTTTTTAATGTCCATGCGATATTTTTTTTTTTAGAATCTTGTATTAATACATCTAAAATTGCAGCACAATTAATATGCAATTTTAGTACATTCAAAATGAAACTTTTAGTTCATTTGTACAGTTCCCTTTTGTTAATAAACGTACTAATCTTTTTTATTTTATATGTGTTGAGTAGAGGTAAACATTTTTTAGGCTATGGTTTTTGTTTTGAAAAGTTTTTTTTTATCTACGCTATCGTTTTCTATTTGCTTTTGTAACAGCTTAGCTGTTTTTTTAATTGTATTCACCTAAATTACACACTTATAAACCTAAAGTTGCATGCTACTAAACCTAAAATTGTAGTCCTTGTTCACGTGCAATTTTAATAGAGTTTTATTTTAGCTATTAGAGTTTTTTTTTTTCATACGTGGGGTTAAATTTGTTACGAATTTTGACTTGTTGATTTTAAATTTAATTTTGTATTTGTATTACTTTCAATATTATTTTTTTATTTTATAGGGTTGAATAATTGTTTGTGAATTATAACTTTGTTTTCTCTCTGCAGATTCGTCGAGTTATACCTTTTATCTATGCTATAATGTTTTTTTTATCTTATTTCTGCATGTCGGTGAATCCAATCAATTAGCTCTAAAACAACATAATCTTTCTTTATTTGATTGCAGTCCACTGCTCACGTAGCTAGCAGCCTGGAAGCATGTGCACCTACCTCACGGTACTTTTGTTTTGCGGTTTAGCTTTGTTTTATTCAGCTGAATTAATTTTTTTATAGAATATTCAACGTAACATTTTGTATTAGTTTTTTTTATTTTTGTTGGATTTTACTCAAATATTTAAAACTATTTTAAAATTTTTTAGCCTTTTCAGATCTCTTATTTAAGACTCTTAAAATTTTAACTCAACTAAACCGAATCGTATCGAACCACGAATTAAAGAGGACCGTACAAGAAGCCGCCTCAAAAACGTCATCCTGTAGCCTGAACGGATGGCAACCAAATGGTAAAACCGAACAAGATGAGGAGCATCCCTATCGCCCACCTCGATTCATCCCACATCGACCCAAATAGCATAGTTCGTGTAATTTAAAGTGTGAAGGATTTTAATAAATGCTTCTGTGTAGTCAATTTTTGAACAACGAGCGGTGTGCCACCAGTGGCGTAGCCAGGAATTTTTTGTTGGGTAGTCCTGACTTGACGCTCCAAATTTTTGTAATACCGTAAAAGTAGTACACAAATATTGACATAAAACAATAATATCTCATAACCAAGGATTTTTATTTCGGTAGAAGAAAAATTTCATTCCTTAGCAAAAATACCGAAATCCGCGAAATCCGAAAATTTCGTTCGAAATTTCGGTCAAAAGACGTTCAAATTCAAACAAAATTTGTCCAAATTTTGATGAAATTTGTCTATAAGACTATATCCAACATCTAGCACCAAATGGCAACATATAACATCACATTCATCATCCATTGGAAGAGATTTGGAGCAGGGAAGAAGGGAATACCTAGGGGAGAGTTGGGGAGAAGAGGGGGAGCCGCTGCCGCCGAGGTGGAGCCGCCGCCGGGGAGGAGGCGACTGGGGTGGAGCCACCGCCGGGAGGAGGAGCGCCGGGTGGAGCTGCCGCCGGGGAGGAGAGCACTGGGTGGAGCCGCTGCTGAGCCGGGGTGGATCTCGCAGTGGTTGAGTCGCCTGCAGGGTGGAGGAGGCGCCTGTGGGAGGGAGAGGGGGCTGAGGAGGAGGGCCCTGGGAAAGGAAGGCGAGCCTGGCTGGGCTCGGCCTAGGGCAAGCACGTCACGTCATGACTGTGAACGGAGGCGAAGGGAGGGAGCGAGGGGAGGAGGGAAGCTGCGTGGTGGGAGAACATAGTTAGCATTTTTGTTTTTGGGCCTTGTTAGGCTGAGAATTGAGACATAGGGAGGGGGGGTCTCTAGGCCGAAAATCTGGGTAGTCCCCGGCCCACCCGGACTACTGGCAGCTCACGCCCTTGTGTGCCACTAACACGAAAACAACAAAGAAGCTACTCCGTCTTTTCGCGAAAAGAAGTCGCTGTTAGCTTTTGGACACACGTTTGACCATTCATCTTATTCAAAAATTTATTACAAATATGTAAAAATATAAGTCACATGTAAAATACATTTAATAATAAATCAAAGCACAACAAAATAAATAATATTTATATAATTTTTTTAAATAAGATGAATCGTCAAACATCTGTTAAAAATCAACCGCAGCTTCTTTTTGTGAGCTAGTACGTGTACGTAGCCAGGTTGAAGCCATGGCTGCCGTGTGCCGACACCGCCGCATCAATTCTGAAGCACACGCGGCCGCTTGGAGACCAGTTGGAGTACGCATGTTCATCGCCGTCGCTGCAGCCACCATGATGGATAGCAGCAGCCGTCGCCGCTGCCACCGCGGCCCTTGTTTGTTTCAGATTAACGTAGAGTTGCGTTTTACTGTAGCAAATTTGTGACCCCTTCAAAATATGTTTTAACGAGTTCAAAAAATTATAAAAAAAATATTTTACAAACTTTAATAAGTACTATTTAAAACCCTACAAGAATAACTACAAAACATTACATCATTTGGGTTATACAAAAATAACAAATTTTAATATAATTTAATTTAATCAGAAACAAACAAGGCCTTGAAAAAAAGTTCCCCAGCGACGAGCCACCGCAGTCACTGTCGTCACACGGAGCGTAGCATCTGAACATTTTTTCCACTATAACAGATTGACAGTATTGTTTTTTAAGAAGAAAAAACGTGGAAAAACATGAGAAATGAATTGGAAAAGCTAAAAAAAAAAAGTCTGAGCAGTGACAAGTTGCTGCCATCGCCGCCATCGTGCGGAGTGCGACCACCCGCCTTAACGAAGCATTCTAACCTTATCAATATAATTTTTCCAGTTCAGAGATTCATTTTTTCCATAAAATAAAAAGTGAAAAAAAGGTAAGTGCACTAATAAAACTATAAAAGTACGAAAAACGTCATCACATATTGGTCCTGCGTAGGCATGTGCGAAATAGCCATAGGCCCATGCCTAAGACTATAGGAAAGAGCTTTATTTTTTTCGGAACAAATACGCATGTGGTGTATCTAATGTAACGGACGAGCCAGAAAACCGGAACAGTTCCACCGAGCCGTTCGGAATTGTCTTAGAAACCATACATTTGTCACGAAATTTTTTTTTTTTGGAAAAGGGCCACAACCCCACCCCCATTTCTATTGACTAGAAACGAAAGCAAACACGGATGAAGTTCAGTTACAGGGAATCACCGCCATACACAACAGCAGGGAGGAGATGACACAGCATCAGGCTCCAGGCTGATCATGCCAACAACAGTTCCAAAACACCACAAATGACAAAACATCCCGCAAAGGGGCAGGGAAAGCTGACTACGGCTAGAAACAATCCCAAAAGAGCAAAGAAGCCAGTCACAGAGACATCCACTGCAGCAGCGCCAGATCTTCTACTGATGCAGATTGCTGATAGACTTGAAGATCCCTTCAATGCCCATGTCCAGAAGCTCCTTATCGTCAGCTTTCATAAGACCTGCCCAGTATTTCAGAAACGAACAGATAGTGTTTATTACGACAAGGGGGTTTTTGATTTTTCTCTTATCAAAACAGGATTGATTCCTAATCAACCAGACAGCCCAGCAAACGGCTGCAAGGCCCATGAACCTTAGATGCTTTTTAGCACTCAGAATTTCCTTCTCCCACTTGACATATTGCTTGATTTTTTTTGGCACCCAGTTCACTTGAAAAGTGTCGGCTATCAACCCCCAAGTTAACTTTGCCACATGACATTCAAAGATTAAATGGTTGGAAGTTTCAATGTCATTACAAAATTCACAGGTGAGATCTCCAGCCCAACCTCTTCTTCTCAACTGAAATTTGGACAACAAAGCATTCTCGTTAAGCAGCCACATGAAAATTTTTATTTTTAGGGGAATTTTGGTTCTCCAAAAACCCTTTGCTTTGCCACACACACTAATCCCATGATAGCTATGATAAGCTGATTTAGCACTGAAGATCCCCTTGTTATTCAGAGGCCATTTAGAAGAATCTCCCCAACACTCAGGGTTACAGTTTTAGCCTCCTCCAGAATTTTTGACCACTGCGCCCTTTGACTCTCAAATAACCATCTTCTAAAATTAACATTCCAATCTTTATTTGCGCAATACCAATCGAAATGAATTGATCGAGCAGACATCAGAATTTTGAAATTTCACAAGAAAAGAAGATTCTCCCCCCAATTATCATGCCAAAAGCTAGTATTAGAACCATCCCTCACCATCCTAAGCCTGTGCCTAGTGTACAAATCTTTCACTTTCAGTAAGTCTTTCCAAACAGCCGAATCAGACTGCTTCCTAGTATAATGAGATAAAATATCATTTCTCATGTACTTTGCCTTCACAATCTCCTGCCAAAGCCCATTCTCCATTTCCAATTTCCACCATCATTTACACAGGAGACAAACATTCATAATTTTTAGGTTGGACACCCCTAATCCACCAAGAACTTTAGGGGTAGTGATCTTACTCCATTTAGTAAGGTAATATTTCCTTTTGTTATTGAAAGAGTCCCAGAAAAAGGCTCTTCTAATTTTATCAATTTTCTCAATGATTGTTTTGGGCAACAGGAACATAGACATGGTATATAGGGGAATACTGGAAAGGCAGGCATTTAGCAGGGTTAATCTCCCTCCTTTGGATAGGACTCTGCTCTTCCAGGCACTTAGTATCTTTCTTACTTTGCTAGGCAATTCTTCCCAATTATTAACCAAATTCCTCTTATAACTGACTGGCATACCTAGATACTTAATAGGAAACTTTCTAATTTGACAGTGAAACATATCAGCAATTTGGTTGGCCCTACTATCATCTCCATTTAAAAGCACAATTTCACTTTTAGCAAAATTGATTTTTAGACCAGACATCAGCTCAAAAAGATGGAGCAACATTTTTGTATGGAAAAGGCTGCTTGGATCATCACTTACAGTGATGATGGTGTCATCCGCATATTGCATGATAGCAATACCATTCTCAATTATGTCCCCAATTAATCCCTTAATAACTTTTTTTCCTGAGCAATTTGAAACATTTTGCTAAGGCAGTCCACCACAATATTGAAAAGGTAGGGCGACAAGGGATCTCCTTGTCTCACCCATCTTTTGCTCTGGAACATCCCCCCTTGCTTCTCATTAACACATATGCTTAGAGTCCCATTTTTCAGAATCTGCCAAATCCACTCACACCACCTTTTGGAAAAACCCCTCCATTTAAGGCACTGCATGAGGAAACCCCAATCCACCATGTCATTAGCCTATTCAAAGTCCAGCTTAAGCACTACCCTCGGGTTTTTTTGGTTTTGGTGTGATGAAGAATTTCATGCAGGGATAGGACTCCATCCATGATGTTTCTTTCAGGTTGAAAGGCATTTTGACTCTTGTTTATAATCTTACACATCACTTTCTCCATCCTCATGGTAAGAGTCTTAGTAAACCATTTATAAAGACTGTTCAGCAGACAAATTGGTCTAAATTGTCTAATATTATCTGTCTTTTCCTTTTTTGGAATAAGAATAATCATCCATAGTTCAACCTCTCAATTTTCAAATTATTTCTATGGAAACACTCAAAGCAGCTTAGAGCATCATTCTTAATAATATCCCAACAAGATTGATAAAACTCAATGGGTATACCATCGGGACTAGGGGCTTTGTTTTTACTCATGTTAAACAGAGATTTTTTTATCTCTCTTATGGTAAAAGGGATAGTCAAGCTTTCATTATCTTCTAAAGAAACTTTTTCATAATCTTTCCAAACATTCTGCTTCATTCTAAAGCTGCTACCATCTCCTTTCCCAAACAAAGACTTGTAAAATTTGGTAGCATGCTCCAACAAACAGTCATCCCCTTGAATAATGTGACCATCATCATTCAAAGAATCAATTAATTTCCCTCTCCTTTTGCCGTTGGCCACCATGTGGAAATATTTGGTATTATTATCCCCCTTTAATAACCACCTACTCCTGGAGTTTTGGTGCCAATTTCTTTCTTCCTCAAAAATTTTCAGCACATCCACTTCACTTTCTAATTTGAGTTCGCTTTCCACAACACTTATAGTATTATTGTCTTCCTTCTCCTCAAGCTTTTTAATTTTCCCCAACAACTCCTCTTTTTGTTTTTTCCTAACTCCATATACATGACCACCCCAACCTTTAAGGGTTTTTTTAACTTTTCTTAATTTGACAAGAAAGTTTTCAAGAGGATCCAACTTCCTAGTGGGCACATTCCAAACCTGATGTACAATCTGCAGGAAATCCTCATTATTCAGCCAACTAGACTAAAACTTAAATTTTTTTATTTTCTCCATATCCTCCACCCCAGCCTTCACAATCAGTGGATTATGGTCTGAAAGAATTCTTGCAACTTTCTGGATTCTTATTAAAGAAAATAAACTTTCCCACTCAAGGCTAACCAAAATTCTCTATCCAGTTTCTCTTTAGTGGGAACAGCATGATTGTTGGAGCAAGTAAATTGATTCCCATTGTTACTGAGCTCTTTTAGAGCGTACTTATCAATGATCTGGTTAAAACACAAGGAGTATTTGTCCAACGAATGAGCTTTATTCTTATCCCCCAGACTCCTAAGGATGTTAAAAGCCCCACCCATCACCAAAGGGGTATCAACTCGGCTACAGAACATGTTCAATTCCTCCAAGAAGTCCATTTTCTCATTCATTTGAGCAGGACCATAAACTCCTAGCACAGCCCACCTTTTATGACTTTTTTTTATCCCAAATGTTTAGCAGAATCATATAATCTCCTTTCTTACAACTGGAGATTTCAAACTTATTTTCTTTGAAACCAATTAAAATGCCACCAGATTTACCTCTAGAAGGCACCCAGTTCCAAGCGAACAGCTTACAATGATCAAATTTATTGAAAAAGGTATCCTCATAAGTCATCTTTTGGGTCTCACACAGGCAAATAACATCCACACTATGTTCAGATATTAGGTCTCTAATATATGAACTGATACCACTTTTATTGACCCCTCTGCAATTCCAAAACAACATATTTACTTTATGCATCATCACCATGTTTCACTTTTGATTTCTTTTTCTTTGGAAGACCCCTCAATTGAATGGTTGATCTCAACCCTTTCAATTGGGGTCCAACAACTAGATCTCTAAGTTGTATATTAGGTTTCCTACCACGAGTTTTGTTAAAGACAGAGAAAAAATCACTCCCTCCTGACCCATCATCCTCCTCCCATTTCAACATAACCTCAGTGGCATCCTCTCTATCCACCTCTTGTGCACTTAAAGATATCTGATCCTGATTTGACTTTGTAAGATCTTTTTCAGCATTTTTATTACATAACAACTCTCTAGATTTCTCTAAAGCTCTAAGCACATTAATCTTTTCTTTATCTTTTTTATTAATTTTAACTCCAACATTTTTAGCTATCAAGATAATATCCTCATTACTAAGCATAGCAAAGGAGTTAGAGTTTTGTATTATACCTTCCAAATTCTTTTTCTTCACCATCTGGGCTGCTTTATCCAATATATGAGCATTAGAATCCTTAAGTCTGGAGCTTCTTCTGACAGGTTCAACTACCTTGTCTTCTTTTACAATTACATGCTCTTTATAATTGATATTTTCAGATCCCATATCCTTCTCCTTTGATTTTTCCATATCTTCAACTTGTGATTCAGGATTTTCCTTGATAATCACATTGGAAGATTTGTTGAGAAAGGACGCATACTCATTTATATGATCTTGCCCTTTGACTTTCATAGTGTTCAAGCTGGAACATTGCTTTAACCAAATGCTTTTTAGAGTGTTGAACCGATCCAAATCACTTTTTGTTGTCATCATCTTGGATAAAGCAAGCGTTTCCTGCAGAATGGTTCCCTCTTCCTCCACACTCTCTGATTCTTGAGAGTTGTCAAATTGAATATCAAAATTTTCTTCCTCACTCACCATAGCTTTGCCTTTACCCAAATTAACCTTAGGGGGGCAGATTGAGTGCCTCCCAGCTCATCCCCCTTTTGATCTTGTTCCTCTCCCCCTTTTATGCCTTTATCATACTTGGGTCTTTTAACCTGATCTTTTTCCCACTATTATCCACTTTAAACCCATCATCAGGGTGATCACGCTTTACATAACCAGCTGGCCACTCAACTTCGAAAGAGAAATCATAAATCAGCATTTCAATAGTCCCCTCAGCATAATCTGGAATTTCTTCAATGTCTCTACAGGCAATTTTCACCCTGACATACTCCATTTTGAACATTGTGGCCATGTCAATTTCCAAAGGTTCTCCAGCCAGATGGGTGACACTGGTGACAGTTTCCTCTCACCTTTTATCCATGGGAATATTGCCCACTTTCACCCAGACTTCTTGAAGTTTCCTTTTTGCTCCAATATCTGGTTTCCATTGTTCAACCAGAAAAGCAGCATCCACCAATCTCATGTTCATCACACCCATGGCACTAACCTCTTCGATTTTCTTTACAGTGGGAAACCTCATCATAAACTGCCCTTCCTTGACAGGTTTAGCTATATATCTCCACACATTTAAACCCATCAGAGTGCTAATGTCTAATTCCACATCTTTAACCGTAGCCTCTCCCCTTACAATCTTAATGATAGCTGTGCAGTTCTGTTCTCTACTATTGGCTTCAGAGGTCACATTTTCTATTTAAAAAAATCCCTGACCCTTGCCAGCAAAACCACAAAGTTTAGGAGCATAGTCTGTTCTTTTCTTTGTCAAACACCACTTGGCAATATGACCATCCATACCGCATCTACTGATCTACCACAGCCTTTAGAGGCCTGACAGTTAACTGCGATATGACCCATCTTCTTGCATTTGAAGCAAGGACCAACCTGCCTTCCCCCTAGATTCATACCAAGATTTGGCTCTTCCCTGGGATGTTTCCAGTCCCCCTCTCTGTGGAACTTTGGGTTAGAGCTACCACTTTCGTCTTGATTCTTACCCATCCAACCCTGATCCCTATCGTGGGTCATCTCCTCTCTATGGCCCCATCTATCAGCACCATTGTGGACCTCTTCCACAGATGGCATCTTAGAAATCTTGGATTGCCGTTCTCGGCGATCCTCGATCGAGAGATTCAAAGAACTGGGACCAACAGAGTGCAAATCTTTACCTGGGGTTGATTCTTTGACGGAGGCATCAACATGCATTGGATCTTTTCTGACTTCTTTCCATTGACCTCCTCCCTTCGCCTCTTCTTTGTTCATGTTCCGCTTGATCTCCATGACAGATCCTTGCTCCAGGTCATGCGGGGAGGAACGAGACCAAGAAAACCTCCCCTTATCACCTCGACCTCTCCCCCAAAAACCACGGAAGCGACCCAGATCCCCATGTTGGAATCCCCTTCCCTTCCCCCTCTCACCACCTCCCCACATCCTCGCCGCGTGCGAAGGTGGATCTCGCACAACCGCCGCGAAAGATCGCAATCCAGGATAAGGGAGAGCGCCCTTCGAAACCCTAGAAACGCTCTCGTTGCTTAGGGACCAGAGATGAGAGAGGCGATCCTTCAGATCTAAGAACTGCCCCCTCCCTCCATGCAAATCTGAAATATCCCCCGTCCGCGAGGGTAAAAGGGGAAACTCACCTTCCAAAGCGTACAACAGACTGCCCCCGCTGCATCCCGGCCGTTGGGATCCCGACGTGTCGCCATTAGAGCCTTTCCTACCGTCAAGGGGCGGTTGCCATCCCAGAGGCCCCTCATACACGCGCCAGCGACGTGTCGCACGACCCCCAGACTCAGCCATCATCAAGGAATCTCCCTTGTTCTGTAACGTTACATTGAGCAAGCTACAGGAGATATTTGTCACGAAAAACTATCACATGTTATACACCCTTTTACTTACATCAACCATAGTTCTAGGAGCTGCCTGCCGTACTGCTAGGATCACTCGGCCTTAGGACAGAGGATACACTTCCGTACTACCAGGTAGGGCAAATCGTAGGGATCGCAGCTCTGGGAAGAACGTCGCAAACTAAACAGCAACTTTTTTTTTTTTAGTAAAACTAAACAGCAACTTGTACGAAACAAACAAACACAAACGTATTAGTATCAGTTAAGCACTCGGCCACTATTCTGCACCGCTCGTGGCAGTTGGCACTATCTTTATTCTCTTCTCTTTTCGCCGACCCTCTGCTTCAGCAGACAGGCAGGGGCTCGCCGTTCCACTCCTTGAGGCACTCGAGCAGGGCGTCGATGTGCCTGCCCTGGTTCATGGCGACGAACACCTTGTTCACCTCCTCGCCGGGGGACCGTGTCTTCTCCCCGGTCAGGTACTCCGTCCCGAGCTCCTCGCGCACGAACCGGTAGAGCGGGTACGACCGGCACTCGGCGACCCTGTTCGGCCTCGCGGCGGCGCCGCCCTCTACGGCGGCGCGCGCGGCCCCCACTTCCCTGGGCAGCGCCGCGCGGAGCTCCGCCTCGAACGCGGCGACCTTGGCGAACACCGAGGTGTCCGCGTCGCGCTCGGCGTCACCGTTGGCCAGGGCGTGCTCGACGAGCACTGCGCGCATCTTCTGCATCAGCGGGTAGGCGGCGCCGCAAGGGTCGTCGGCGTAGGTGAACACGGCCTCACGGTCGATTGCCGTGAGCAGGTCCTTCTCGCAGAACCGCGCCCTGTGGAGGTCGCCGGCGGCGGTGGTGCTCAGGGTCTTCCTTGCCACGGCAGTCACGCAGCTCTTGACGGCGTTCTTGACGTTCTCCTCGAGGTGGCGCAGGTCGACGGCCTGGCACAGAGCGACCAGGAACGTCGACGACATGAGCTTCAGGATGTCGACGGCCTCCGCGGTCTTCCGGGACGAGATGAGGCCGAGGGAGTTGACGTCTTGGTTGTGCTGCTCCGCGCTCTGGACATGGTTAGTCACGGGATTGCCCAGGAACTGGAGCTCGGAGCAGTAGGAGGCCATGGCGATCTCGGCGCCCTTGAAGCCGTAGTCCAAGCTCGGGTTGCGGCCGCCGGACAGGTTGGAAGGCAAGCCGTTGTTGTAGAAGTCGTTCACGAGCTCCGAGAACTGCGCGAACATGAGCTTGCCGATCGCGGCAATGGCGAGCCTGGTGTTGTCCATGGACACGCCGATGGGCGTGCCCTGGAAATTGCCGCCGTGGAGCGCCTTCCCGCGGGAGACGTCGATGAGCGGGTTGTCGTTGACGGAGTTGATCTCACGCTCGATGGACTTGGTGGCGGCGCGGATGACCTCGATCTGGGGGCCAAGCCACTGTGGCGACGTGCGGAGCGCGTACCTGTCCTGCTTCGGCTTCAGCAGCGGGTCGAGCTCGCCGAGCTTCTTGGCGTGCCTCATGTAGGGGCTGCCCTCGAGGATGTGCTCCATGATGGCCGCGGCCTCGATCTGCCCCGGGTGGTGCTTCAGCTTGTGCGTCAGGTGGTCGGTGTACTCCGGCTTGCCGTTCATGACCTCGCAGAACACGGCGGACAACACCTCGGCAAGGACGCCGAGGATGTTGGCCTCGAAGAGCACCATGGAGGCGAGCCCGGACCCCACGGCCGTGCCGTTCACCATGGCTAGGCCTTCCTTGGGCTGTAGCTCAAAGAAGCCGTGCTGGATGCCGGCGATCTTGAATGCCTCGGCGGCGCTCACCTTGATGCCGTCGGGAGCCACCGCCACCGAGTTCGGTCGGCCGGTGACGAGCCCCGCGATGTAGGAGAGCGGGACGAGGTCGCCGGACGCGGTGATCGTGCCCCGGAGCGGCAGGCACGGCGTCACGTTGGCGTTGAGCAGCGCAGCGATCGCCTCCAGGATCTCGAAGCGGATGCCGGAGTAGCCCTGGAGCAGGGTATTGATGCGGACGAGCATCGCCGCCCTCGTCGCGGCGCCGGGCAGCACGTGGCCGTCTTCACCGGTGCCGAATGCGCCGGCGTTGAGGAATCTGCCAAGACGAGCCTCCCATGTTTCAGATGCACAGATGATGCCTAGCCATTGAAGATTGAAGAAGAATTCTCTCGCGGGTTCTTACCGAATGAGCTCTCGCTGGAGGGCGCCGCCCTCCTTGGTCCTCCGGTGAGAGGTGGCGCCGAAGCCGGTGGTGACGCCGTAGCTGTCGGTGCCGTTCATCATGCTATTCATGACCCAGTCGCTGCTCTCCTTGACGCGGTGGCGCGCGGACTCGTCGAGCTCCACCCTGGCCTCGCCGGCGGCGGCCACCGCCGCGACCTGTGCGATGGTCAGGCTGGCGCCCTCGATCCTCACCACCGGCCTGCGGTACTCCTCCACCATCCGCTTCACGGCGTCCAAGTGGCTCCCGGAGATCTCCGCCGCCGCCTTCCCCCAGTTCAGGGGGTCGGCCCTCGGCAGCGGCTTCGCCACGCACATGCCACCGCCATTGGCGGCAAAGTGCCCGTTCTCGCCCTCCATCGTAGTGGCAAAGCAGCACTGAAAAACGCGCGTAAAACAGATAGGCTGGCTCTGGATGCAGCTTCACTGGGAGCCGTGGAGAAGAAGAGCTCGAGTTGCAGAGGAGGCAAAGGGGACGGATTTAAATAGGGCGCGCAGCCGCGCAGCCAGGGTGGGTGTGGCCGCCGTGTGGGGGTTGGTGCGGACGTGGAGGGTGGGGGTTGACGGCCGGACTGGTCATTGGACATTTGGGAGTTCACCATGGGTGGCACTGTGGAAGCGCACGTACCACGTGCCCGTGGTAGTGGTGTTGCTAGAGAAGAGACGCGCAGTGGCGGCGATGTATGTCGTGGCGGTTGGGGTCGCCGGGTGCGTGGGCAGTGGGAGACGGCGATGGTGGGGGCGCGCCGCGCGGGCAAGGGAATGGGGTTTGGTGCGGGGGAAGAGAGCGCAGAGCGCGCACGCGGCAGCCGCTGCGGCGCAGAACGATGCTGGGCGTGGCGCGAGAGGGGCAACACGCGCGGCCTTCTCGGGGGAGGGCGGCGCGGCGTCTTTCCTATTCAAACCGTTTGTTTGGTGGACGTGGCTTCTTATCAATCGATTGAAAAATAACATAAATTTCGGTCGATGTCTTTTACATTAGTTAATAACTAAATTTATATATAGTTTGATGGTGTGAAAAGGCTTTTTAGAAAAAAAAAACTATGGGCTTACCCACACATATATTATTCAAAAGGATATGTGCAAGCTGGCATGACCCGGATCAAAAGAAAAAATCAAGCAACAAAAAACAATGCATTTACTTATTAAACACAGGCAACTAGAAGCCGGAGCTCGCTAGATGCCGAGTTTACTTGTGAAATGGGGATCAACAAGCCTGACTCCGCGGCGTACTAGAGCATTTGTAGGTGAGAGAGTTCAAGGTGAACCATAGCAAGCGATACTGAAAAGCACAAAATTTTTTTTATCCTGATTCAAGCCTCCCATCGCTAGGATAACAACACTACATCCGGCTTTTCCATTAACATGGTGGAGAGGGTAAAAGGGAGAGATCACCCGTTGAAGATGAAGCTCACTTGAGGAGTGAGGTGTGTGTGTTATAGAGATCGAGTTCTTTTTTTTGTGTCCACCCTTTGCTATGTGTGTGGACCTCCTCTTTGTGGTCGCTGCAAGAAGAGGGGCAAGCTTCTTCTGCAAAACACATCCTGTTGGTTGTCATGTCTTGTCAATCGCTGCGTTTCCTGATAAAAAACGTTGTGTTTTGGCTGGATCTCTACAGGTGGCGCCACCTGGCCAACCCCTAGGCCACAAGTTGCCCCATGCTGGCAAGCAGGGTTGCTAAGTTTGGCTTGTTTAGTGGCCCATGAGACCAAGTGATACCGGGTCATGCGATCCAATCCCCAATAGTTAGCCCTCGAGGCTTAAGTGAGATGGGGGGCCTCTCCTTAAGGCTATGAACCACAGAAAGGAGGAAGATTGACCTGTTACTTGAATTGCTAGCTGCGCTTTCAGGGGTGTACTTGGTCGAGCACAAGTAGGATAGTGCCACTGCCTCCTAGGTGGCGATCATCCACTCATGGAGCTGACATACAAGACGAGCTTGTGCGTATCGAATTTCAGACAATAATCGGATGCCCGAAGGAAACGACAATGCGTGGAGACTGTCGATGCTCACTTTTAGAACACTCTTAACTCAAGAGACAATTAGAGATGCAAGTCATTAGAGATTCAACAGCCGGGTCTAGGAGGGAATCTTGGAGTTCTCTATGGAGCGTGCTTCGAGGGATATTGGGTCAAGAATTTCATGGAAGGCTAGAATCCGACATAAAAAAAAACTAAATGGAGCCCTAAAGGACGAGCTAGGGTCAGAGGATGAGACAAGTCCGCCTGCAACTCATATATAGACCAAGGGAGGAGAATCTTCTATAGGCACTAGCACCTTGGAAGATTTATGTGGGGATTTTGTTGGAAACTCAATCTTGATAAGGAGTGTAGGTTGAAACAAGGCCAAGGAGGGGGCGGAGGGAAGAAACACCTTGATGAGGGATGACAAAAAGAAGGTGGAAGGCGGCGAAACAAAATGGTGGCAGAGGAAAGAGGTGAAAATGGGTCATAAATTGGACGCGGATGGGAATGGCCTTGAGAGTGGTGCCTTAGACGGGGTAGAAAGGGGGTCAATACAAATTGGTACTATGGTACCACTGGAGCGGACATAAAGTTTTGGTTTGGCTTTCTATCGGAAGAAAGGGAAATTAGCTATATATCAAGTGGGAAAATTCTCGACAAGATCTGCAATGCCCCATGGCCGCCAAACTCAAGGGAACAACAAATTTTTTAACCCTCCATTGGAAAGAAGCACAATGGTTGTCCACTATCCTTTATATTTGCAATAAGAACAGAGGGGCAAAGCGACCCCCTTAAAGAGGAATTAGAGCTGAGACAAGACCTTGAGAGCCTGATTGACGAGAAGACCTTGAATAAGAGGGCAAATTTGCTTGACCCAAGTGAGTAGACACAGGTTTGTGGGCCACAACATTCGCCAAAGATCTCTGAGTGAGTTGGCCAGAGACCACAATTTGGAGTTTGGAGGAGGTGATCATGCAAGAAGGGCCAGAATCCGCTACACCAATAAGGGGTGTTAGGTGGACAACTTGGTTGACCTTGTCGGACATAGGGCCTCATCGAGAGCGAGCCAATGTGAAGGCATCTGAGAGGGCTTCCGATGACAAGAAACCTTCATCCAAATCAACTCTTCCTCCCTCTTGCATTTTTTGAACTCAGTAACATAGTTTGGTTCACCATCACGCGATAAAGAGAGATGGACGACAAAATCAATATGAAGAAAAGGGTCAGAAAGAAGCGCGGTAAAGGCAATTTATCTAGATGAAATCGCAAATTGAAAAGATCGATCTGTAAGTATGGAGGCTACAAAACCAGAAGGATATCCTCCTAGGAAGTCCTATAAACAGCGACTAACAAATTGCATGAAGCTCGACTAAAAGAAGCGAACCCCTTGAATGGGTGTTGAGAGATATCTAGGTTATGGTTAACAAGATGCTTGCACCGCTCTCCAAAGGCAGAGTTGACCTCAAAAGGGAGAGGCCGATGAAAGAAGAATGGATGGTATCTATAATGCAACAATCAACTAAACGATATTTTTTTTAGTTGTTGCATGTTAATTGAAAATAAAAAAAGATACACAAGAGGGTATCTATAAAAATGAAGGTAAATGCCAAATTAGTACAAATATTTTTTCACAGTTAGATTATACAACAACATCGAACCATAAAACTAATTTAGCTACTTATAAGTGTAAATATGTTGAATAAAATTGTATCTATTTTCATATGACTAATAGAGAGCAATTTCATTGTTTGTTTTTTCTAAAAAAAATAAATTTCCTTTACCGGTGAGTTCCCAACTTCCCATCCTATTTGTGACAATTAGTACGTCGAGATCCATGCACAGCCCTCCTTCCCTCTAGTTTAATAAAAAGATTTCTGTAATTTCAAAATAAAACTTATCGGATCTTTATTCCTCCTCTCTCCTTCCCCTCTCTTCTCTACCACCCCGGCCTACTTGGTTCCTCTCCATGAATGTGGCCATCAACGGTCATCGTCCTCCACGTCGACATTTGCGGAGCCTAGCGATGACGTGGTCGCCTGCGTGGAGGATCGTCGTCATCATTGATCATGCCCAAGGGGAAGAGAGTGG
This sequence comes from Raddia guianensis, assembly GCA_036346415.1. NCBI lineage: Eukaryota > Viridiplantae > Streptophyta > Magnoliopsida > Poales > Poaceae > Raddia > Raddia guianensis. Next base: position 40,666,511 of record CM070537.1, read on the forward strand.
AGGTGAGGAGATGAAGAAAAACCAAAATTTAAAATTTTTTAGGATATTCTTGAAAGGCTATACGAGAGGGTGGAGATGGGCACATGTCTCGCCGCACGATCAACAGTGGAGATGAAAAGTTGAGTAAGCAAGGGCAAAAACCGTTTGCTTTTGGCCTTGTACATTTCAGCTTAGTATAGCGTAGCGTAGCGTTTCAGCAAAATTTATTTATTTTTATATAGCCTATTTGGTGTAATAATTTGTAATGATTTTTCTCAGGTTTTTAGTAGTTCTCAGAAAGATCTTAAAACTATTTTTAAATTATTTTTTAATAATATTTAAACTACTTTTAAAATGCTCTCAAATTTTATTGAAACGCTACGCACTTATGCTACGCTACGTTAAGTTGGAATGTACAAGGCCTTTATTTTGGTTTGGGTGTTTAACTGTTTGTCTTTTTGAAGCGTGCCCCCCGTCACTATCCACGTTGCTTGCCCGTCTGTTCTTGCGGTTCGAGTGATGCATTTGCGCAAGCTGAACGGTGCTAACGTACCCATCTTTGCTCTCTTTTTTACTAGCGTCGACTCCTGATTTCATTTCGTGCCTGTAAAATTAAGGTTTAATTTGCTTGTGCCAGTTTTCGATTCACTTCGATTAGGCGTGTAACTCTTGGGCATGGGTGTGGACTGAGACTCTGTGTGTAAACTATACTATTGCTGGGAGTTGTGCTTGTGACATGTGATCCGTGGATATATCGAGTGGATGACGGTGAGGTTTCACACGGCTCCCGACCAAGTTTTATATTTTTTTTGTGATTTTTTTACTATTTGTTTCATATTTTCAAAAATTAGTTTCTTTGAACGCGCCACTACTACTTGAAAGGCTGATTTTTAAAAACATTAAAAATATAGTAAACAAATTTAAAAAATGAGAAACTTGATCGGGAGTTAAATTTCAATGAGACGAAGAGAATCAACAATTCAGATCGGTCGATAATAACGTTGGATTGCAAAAACTCGTCGGAATCCGTACTCTCGAGAGTATGCTAATCTTGGAATGTACGCACAAGCTATTGATGCCAGAATTGATACCAGAAGCACTAAAACACTATTTATCTGTGAGGCGCTACCTAATTGATGCCAGAAGCATTTTAATCTGAGTTATTCATGTACGTGCAAGCTGTACCGGTGACAACGGGATCTGTTAATAGCTAGTGCTTGAGCCTCTACAAACGTAGCGAGACACTTCCACAGTATTTTCTCCAACTTTGGCTCCTTGTATTTGGCGCCTTTACACGCGCACACACACACACACACATACATACATACATACATATATATATATATATATATATATATATATATATATATATATATATATATATATATATATAGAGAATAGCGTACACATCCATGGAGATCAAATTCTAGCATTTCGTTTTCGAAATCTGAGATTATTATCGATCGATCGAATCGTTGATCTTGTTCAAATTTGAAATGTAGCGGTGATCAAATTTCGTATTTTTTGAATTTGTTTACTATTTGTTTCAGATTTTCAAAATCAGCCTTCCAATTAGTCGTAGTGCGCCCAAAAAGCTGATTTTGAAAATAAAAACAAATAGTAAATAAATTCAAACAAATATGAAACTTGGTCACCTGGCTACATTTCAAATGGAGATTTAACAAGATCAATGGTTTGATCGATCGATAGTAATCTTTGATTTTAAAACAACTTGGAAGATTGAGAGATCCGCTTCCTGCTACAGACGCTAATTTTTCCTCTCTATATATATATATATATATATATATATATATATATATATATATATAGACACACACACACAACCTATCTTCCTACTATTTCCCTACACAAAAATACCAGGCGGAGAGTCGACACTGCATTTTTTTTTAGAAGCGCATCGTCGTTTGGTAACCAGTCTCACGAGCACGTCGTGCTTCACGAGCAGTTTTTATCAGGACTAGACGAGAGACCAGCAGTCTGCCGTCCTGTGGCGGTCAGTCAGCCATAGGAACCTGTTGTCGGAATCACATTTTGTTCCTTCAGCAAAAGCCACACCGATCTAGCTATTGGAGGTTTTCATCCCCAAGAAAAGGAAACAAAGTTTTTTGTTTTGTTCTTTGCCCGTCTGTGCTGTTCACATCCAATCAGGACAAGGATTTCGGTCTTCATATGCATTCTGACTCACAAAAAAAAAGTTCCTTCCTCGTTTCTCAGACCTCGGTGCACACATGACTTGACACAGACTTGACTGAGAGTAGTGAGTACTGTGAGTTGGAAATTCTGGGATGCCTTCTTAGAAGCTTACGTGCATATTGCAATGCTCTCCGTTCAGCGAACAACTCGTCAAAAGACTGAAGACATATATATGATGGTAACCGTAAAAGAGTTGCATTATTGTTTCTGTGATTTGTGACTGCAGTGAGCACGAAGTTGCAGCAGATTTTGGTGGTGGATGCGGTTTCTTCTAGATTTTGTCCCCCTCAACTGGACTTATCAATCGGTCTCGCACTCTGTCCTGCAAGTAGGGGTGGAAACAAGCCGAGTTCGAGAGAGCTCGCTCTGGCTCGTTCGTGGCTCGTGAAACATCCGAGCTCGAGGAGAGGCTCGGCTCGTGTTCGTGAAATTCTGCGAGCTAGAAACTCAGCTCGGCTCAAGCTCGGGAAAGGCTCGAGCTAGCTCGTGAGCGCCCATGAGCTTTACATATACAATGAGGGGAGGAGGCGGGCAAGCAGAGCAGGGGAGGCGGGGAGGGAGAAGCAAGGAGGAAGGCGGGGAGGCAGGAGGAGGCGCAGGAGGGGCCGAGGAGTTCACGGCAACGGGGAGGCAGAGGTTGCGGGGTGACGCAGGGAGGGATGGCGTGGGAAAGGGACAAGCGCAGGGGGGGCGAGCGGGAGGCCGATGGTGGTGAGGGCGACAGGGGAGGGTGTCGGCGGGCAATCGATGGCGCCGAGAGGGCCGGGGGAGGCGATGGCGGAGGGGATGGCACGGAGGAGGACGGGCGGGCAACCGATGGCAGCGAGGGGGCAGTGGGGAGGCCGATGGCGGCGGGGATGGCGGGGAGGGGGACGGCGTGGTGGCCGACGGCGGCGGGAGGCTGGAGGCGGCGCGGCTTGGGGCGGGGAGGTGGCGGCTGTGGGGAGACCTAAGAGAGAGAAGGGCAGGGAAGAGGGAGCGGGTGAGATGGGCTAGGGTGTTAAATGGGCTGACAGGTGACCTGTGGGCTTTAGGGATGTGTTGGATATGCATTCACTTGTTCAGCTCGCGAGCTACTCATGAACGAGCTGGACTCGGGCTCGGCTCGGCTCGTAAAAAGCCACGAGCTGGAAACGAAGGTCGGATCGAGCTCGTTTTGTAACGAGCCGAGCCCGAGTTGCTCGCGAGCCTCGAGCTCAAGTTCCAGCCCTACCTGCAAGTCGAGTCGCCCTCTTCCTTCAAAGGAAATCATTCAAGAAGATGCACTTCCTCCAAGATATGCACTCATGTAGTATTCAACAGACAGAAACAAAAGGTCATGAAACCTTAAGTTGACCATCTCCAACTATTTTCTCTTCGTTCCATTCCCATTCTCATTCCCCTATCCACATTCTTTCTCTTTATTTTCTACCATCTCCAATAACATCCATTCGAAGAAATTTGCCAAGAAAACAGAGAGAATTTTTTTAAAAGGAAATACATAAAAAAAATCTTTTAAAGAGAACCGTGAAGAAATTCTGTTGAAACATCTTGAGTGATTAGAACTTCTTCGCGAAGGCAAAATGACCCGTGAAGAGTTTTTAACATTATTTATTTATTTGTTTATTTCCAATTTAAATAAAATAAATGTTTATTTATAAATAAAAGAAATAGCCTCCACCCACCGTTCGAAACGGCAGAAAAAATGACCGAGCCAAATCCTGTCTTTTTGTCCGACGAGTATACAATCCCATCGTAATACTGCCATTCTGCCTAGCACATATAAAACCAGTTGTAACTCGGCCTGACCGAACAGTGAGAAATATGGTAGATGAAATGCCGTCCTATTAAACGGCGGGAAATATCGGTGACGGAAAAAACACCTTTCAGATTGCGGGAAATAGGGCGAAAAAATCCCGCCCTTTGAACAGACGGCTAATAGGCCTTATACATCATGCACAATGAAGGATATTGTGATCATCATTTAGACTGAAATTGTTAAGTAGTTTTCAAGTTCAAAGCGAGGAGTGTGTAATTTTTATTATGCGCGGTTAGCGCCTTTGACGTACATGGAAAAACTAGTTGCTTTGTTCAAACAATTGTGGAAAAATTCAACAACTTGTGTAATATCAAGTTCTTAGTAGGGTGTTTTTGTTGTATTAGGTCATTTAGGCCCCGTTCTTTTGAGCTGATCTTAATAGCTGAACAGCTGAACGGCCGAAATGACCGAATTTCAAGCGCTTCTCGAGATAATCTCGAGATTCGGATCCATTTCATTTGACTTGTTTTTTAAAGCGTTAGCACCCACCTTCAAAACAGTGAAAAACAGACTCAAAAAAGTCAAATCATATGTCTTTTTAAAAGTAGATAAGTCGTTAAGCTATTAAGCCGGTAAGCTGTTAAGGTGAAAAGAACTGAACCTTAGTCTCTGTCAGCCTAAATAAATTGTAAAACAGGTTCATGGTCATAATGTGTTGCCTTTATTATGACCTGTTAGCAGGTTTTGTTACGTGACGAAATAACCTAACATATTTAGTGCAAATATTTATTGGGTGCTAACATGCTAATAACCATCAGATTTAAGAGGAGTGGTCCATATCTAAAAAGGTGGAAGACTACTCTTTTCTCAACACTTACGAAAAACCCCTTGACTTTCTAAGTGGGAAATGAGTTTTCAGCTTTCCAGATCTGGACCTCTTCTCATAGATCTGATAGTTCGGATATTGTTTTAGCATGGTAGCACTTAATGAACATTTGCACAAGATATGCTGCCAATTTGAATAAGGCTAGAAAATTCCCTATTTATAGCGAAGATCAGGGTATCAGATACAACTCTCCCTTGGTACTTATATTAATATAATTCAAAAGGGACTGACTTATCATAAGGCGCCTGAAAGTTATTGATCTCTTAGTCGATTTTCTAGATCGTTGATCAAAAGTCTCTATAGGACATATAAAAGATCTAACGGTAGAATCTAGCTATGTAAAAATCGACTGAGATTATTTAAAAATCAGTCGCCTGAGAAGCAACAAAACCGAATTCAAAATCCACGGAACCGACCACACGCACGTCATCCACGCAAACTCAAAAAATATTTTACCGAGCGATTTCGTGGAAATCCCTCTCGTCTTTGGCGTCAATGTAGCCTTTTCCACGCACAGCTTTATTAGTTCCTGGCATTGCAACATTTGCATAGAAATGAATGGTAGTGCTCCCACTGATTCCAGAGTAATTTACATCAGTGCAATTGCACCGAAATCTGACATTCACGCAGCATGCCTCCTCCTCTAAGGTCTGAGACTAATTGGAAACATTCTTGACTAATCAGGTCTTCTGTCCGTCTTAATACGCACGTCAGACACGAAAGGCTCACGTAATTTTCTCCAGATTTGTTCTTCCTTCCAGAAAGCACGCACTAGGTTTAACCGTTGATCAACAAGAGTTTACCTTTGTTGACCCCGGGATTACTGCAGGTCTATGCAGTAGTTGTCTGCGTACTTACCATGTAGATGGTCATACATGAATGATGAATCTCCGCCTCTCCGGGCCAAGTTGGTTGGGATGACCGCAGTTTTCTTGTACTGGTAGCTTAGCCTTGGTTCTTCGGAAGAGTGCCGCACGCCGGCACTGAACACACAACTTCGGCTCAGTCCGTGCTAAAATTTGACTTGAACAAAATTGCCAGCAACTCTGATTATCAAATCATATGCGCTCGATTTGTTGATCGTGAAGTACATTTGCATTGCCCAAAGACTTCCGATTTGTTGATTGGGGCTGTTTGATTGCTTGGGTCACTTGAGCCTGGCTGGTACGAGTTAAGTTGCTAGATGGGGTTTAGTTCATTCAAGCTCTCATGTTTGTTGGTTGCCTGTGCATGGCCAGGGTTATTGGTCAGTGTTTGGTTACATCTAGCTAACTAGCTGTCGCTAACTTGTGTTTGGCATTTCGTCGAACGGTCTTCGTGCGTTGCTCAAGCCTCTGCATTGCTGCTCAGAGCCACGGTTGGCACCGCCACAAGCCACGGCCATCTCACCCCCAAGGCCCCAACCTCAAGGCTAGGTCCAGCACGATACCCGAACCTCTCCGGCGGGCATAGCCCCAAGCAATGGCCATGCCGCTCAGCTGCCCCAAGCCAGCGCGTCGCGCTAAGCTCCGCCAGGCGCCGCCCAAAGTCAAAGGCCTTTTGCTCCCGCATAGAACTCTGCTACCACTGTCGAGCTCAATTTCCGATCACACACCTCTGCTTTTGGTGGCCGACCCCCAATTTAACAGGCATCTGGGCTTTCGTTTTGAAAACTTTTGGCCCAAGGTTCCAGGTTTTCAAAATGTGGTTCTTGAAGCTTGGGCACCTTCAGCTCCTCATCCTTCGCCCTTTGGCAGGCTTCACCTTAAAATGTGTAGAACAGCAAAGGCTTTGCGGCGCTGGAGTTCGCGTCTTTTTGGAAGAATCAGGTTACAACTAGCTATTGCCACAGAGGTCATTTTTCGACTGGACGTGGCCTCGGAGCTTAGGTCTTTATCTGATGCAGAGCTGGCTCTCCGAGGGGTCTTAAAGCGCAGGATCTTGGGTCTTGCTGCTATTCAGAGGATTAGACTGCGACAACAATCCAGATGCAAACTCCTAAGGGAAGGAGACGCAAATACAAGATACTTCCATGCGAAGGTTAATGCAAACAGGCGGAAAAACTTCATCAGATCAATTGCAACAGAAAGTGGGCTGCTCTCTTCTTCTTGCGAGATTGATCAGGAGGTTCTCAACCATTTTGTCAATCGTTTTGGGACCTCACAGCGGCGTCAACATGACCTTATCTGGAGTAGGTTGGACCTACCCTCCCTTGACCTTCACGTTTTGGAGGAGCCGTTCCAGGAGGATGAAATTTACCATGTAATCAGTCATTTGCCGGCGGACAAGGCACCAGGTCCGGACGGTTTCATAGGCACATTTTTCAAGAGTTGTTGGCATATTATTAAACCAGAGTTTATGGAAGCCTTTCAAGAATTGTGGAATGGAAACCTTTCTGGTTTCCATCTTGTTAATAACGCCTTCATTGCTTTGCTTCCTAAGAAAAACGGTGCAGTAACGGTCTCGGACTACAGGCCAATAAGTCTAGGTCACAGCGTGGGGAAGATTGTTTCCAAAGTACTTGCTAATAGATTGAGGGCATGTATTCAAACTTTGGTCTCACCTAACCAAAGCGCCTTCATTCAAGGAAGATCCATTCAGGATAATTTCCTCACAGTGCGCCATTCCATTGCGACCCTTCATAGCAAAAGAGTGCCTTCCCTCCTCTTCAAATTAGACATCGAGAAGGCATTCGATTCAGTAAGTTGGGAGTATATTCTACAGGTGCTACAGGGTTTTGGTTTTGGCCAAAAGTGGAGAGACTGGATTGCCATTTTGCTAGCCTCCTCTTCCTCGCAAGTTCTTCTGAATGGTCGTCCAGGGTATAAATTTAATCATTTAAGGGGCCTTCAACAAGGAGACCCACTATCTCCTCTCCTCTTTGTTCTTGTGATGGAACCTCTCTCCAAGCTTCTAAACCTCTCAGAACAAATGGGGCTGCTTTCAAAAGTCCAACATAACTTGGCAAACTTCAGGATCTCCCTATATGCTGATGATGTAATGTTGCTTTCCTCGCCTTCTCAGAGAGATGTGCAGGCCACTTTGGAGGTGCTCTCCATCTTCCACGGCGCTTCCGGTCTGAATGTTAACTGGCCAAAAAGTGACATTTTCCCTATTCGATGTGAGCACCAAGACTTCAGTTGGATGCCCCCGCATATTGCTGCACAGGTCAAAGACTTCCCTTGCAGATATTTAGGACTTCCGCTCACACGTTCAAAGCTAAAAAGAGTGGATGTGGCGCCGCTTATTGAAAAAGTTAGAAAGAAACTCGGCAGTTGGAAAGCAAAACTAATATCCAAGGCAGGTCGTCTCGTCTTGATAAACGCGGTGGTCACCTCTATGTTGGTTTATCATCTCATGGTCTTCCCATTGGATAGGTGGACCACCACGCAAATTGATAGGATTAGGAGGAGCTTTCTTTGGAGAGGAAATGAACATTGTAACGGTGGGCACTGCTTGGTCAGCTGGGCTAAGGTTTGCAAGCCCAAGGAGCTAGGCGGCCTGGGTGTCAAGGACATTTCCCGATTTGGTTCAGCCTTGAGAATTCGGTACCTTTGGCAGGTTTGGGATGTTGCGCCGAGGCCTTGGTTAGGCCTGCGACTCCCCTTCTCTTCTACAGATCAGTTTCTTTTCCGGGCCAACACCAAGATAACGCTAGGAGATGGCTCGAGGACCTCTTTTTGGCACTCCCCTTGGATTCGAAACATCCCTTTAAAAGAGGTGGCTCCATCCTGTTTCCAATTAATCCGGCGGTCTGATCCTTCAGTCCGTGATGCGTTGCTCAATGGATCCTGGATGCGCCCTCTTCGGCGCAGACGCTGACGCAAGAACAAGGAATTCCTTTCACCGAATGAAGTTAGGGATGGTGCCGCTTTGTTATCTCAGGATCCTGACTCTATAGTGTGGACTTCGTCGCCGACAGGTCGTTACTCATCTTCATCAGCTTACCGTATGCAATTCATTGGGTCTTTCACGATCATCAATACGTAAGGATTTGGAAAGCCGTATGCACCAAAGTGTCGCTTTCTTGGTTGGCTAGTTATCCAGACAGATCCTAACGGCCGATGTGCTTGTTCGTCGGGATGGCCAGCCCTCGGATGTGTGCGTTTTTGCGAGCTATCGCAAGAAACATCCTCTCACCTGCTTTGGTCCTGTCCGTTTGCTAGACAGGTTTGGCACATCATTCAAAGGCACTTGCTGATCACCGATGTCTTCACTTTCCAAACTTCTCCATTTGCTGTTTGGTGGGATGATCGTGCCGGTCCTGGGAAACTAAGAGCTTTGGATGATGGATTAATATTACATGTTATTTGGAACATCTGGAATGAAAGAAACGGAAGAATTTTTAGAGATGCTAGTACTTGGCCTTCAGATGTCCCGGCAATCGCTTTGGGAGATTTTAGGTTAAGAAACAATGATGTGTAATTGGTGTTAGAGGGAGTGCATCGCTCCGTGTTTGTCGGTGGCTGTGATTTTTTCGTGTTTTCAATAGCTGTATTTTCTCCTTCTTAATTGAATGAAAAGGCCTCTCGCCTATTCTTCAAAAAAAAAAAGTCAAAGGCCTAGCTCGCCGCCAGACATCTCCGGCCGCTAGTCCACACCGTCGATCCGCGGCACCGATCCACGCCGTCTGTACGCGCCGCTGGAAACAGCCGCTCCGCCACGAGCTTGGCCCCTCCACCCCGAGCACGGCATCCGCCGTTGCCTGCTCTCTGATCTGATCTATCAAGAGGAACGGCAGCAGGCATCCGGCGCCGCCGTCATGTGCCCTGCCGCGAACTCCCCGGGGCGTCACTGGCCTCGCCGGAGCTGACGAACCACTGGACCACGCGGCCTTCGTTTGCGTGCCAACCATAAGCATGCCCAGAACTCTAGCGCCTCTCTCTCTCTCTCTATTTCAGTACTCGCCTAGGAGTCCTATTAATTTCGGTAGCGATCATGCACCGGAACAACAAGATCTGTCACGTCGGCATTGCAGTACGTGGTCACAGAGCTTAATAATGCATTTCGCCTTAATAAGAATCTTCATGGAACAAGGAGAGCTTGTAATTTTAGCTCTTATCACTTTTTTTTTCTCACCTCCCTGATCAATGATATGCAGAGCTCCTGTTATTTTTTTTTTTTTAAAAAAATCCTTCATGGAACAGAGGCCACGTTTTCTCGATATATACCTCCGTGAGTAACCGATGCCATGAACACGCCCGGTGACGCATGCACGACAATTAAGCTGGCCACACAATTCAAGTGGTTTGCTACCAGCCAATCTAAGACGTGAACTATATAGTAGCGTTCATGGAGAAACCTGCATGCATGCATGATTGCATGGATTAGCTAGCCTGCAGTGCTGAAGTACTCGCACTGCTCTTTACGTACGTGGTGAAGTAGCGCGTGCCGGCCGGCAAGCAGGACGGCGACGTGAATAGTATGTCGCTGCTAGACCGCGAGGTAGGTAGGTAGCAGCGACGACGGTGGGGTCGCGTGGTTTGGCTTGGCGAGGCGAGGATCCACAGGTTCCACCAACCCATGCGGCGGCGGCGTACGGCTGCCGTTGCGCGGACGCGCGCGGGTAGGCGCCATGGACCGGCTGCGATCGGCGCCTGCTCCACATCTTCGCACTGCACGCCACACAAATTAAGCTAGCTGCAATGAGCCAACGAGCCCCGCGCGCGCAGGCAAAAAACGCTCGGATCCACGGGCAGCATGGCGGTTGGTGCGCGCGCGCGCGGGCGTCCTGCTCTGGTTTGTGCTTGGTGTCGGGGGTTCAGTGGAAATGCGATTCCACACGTGACCGGCGACTAATTAATACTTCCTCCATTATGATATAGTAGTCGTTTTATACTTGTTCTAAGTTAAAGTTTTAAAATTTTATCCATTGAGAACATTTAAACTATTTAGATCGAGAACATAAAAAATCATATAGATAGATTCGTCTTTAAAAGAACTTTCATAGTATTATAATTTTCAATGCATTGTAAATAAACTTTAAATAGTTTTGTATGGTCAAAGTTCTATTTTATAGACCGTGTTAATGTCCAAAACGACTACTATTTCATAACGGAGGGAGTACTATATTGCGGACACAATTAATCTAGAATCTTGCGATCTATGGTAAGGGTCCTGGGAAATCATAGCGTTTACTCTCTCCAACCTCGATCCGTATTCTTGGATTACTATCGATTGATTCTGGTTTCAACAAGGCGATAGATTATACGTAGTAAGAGGCAAAGCATATATCATATTTTTTGAAAGATTGTTTTTAATGTTTCCATGTTTTAACTGAACCATCAAGATGAGACCTAACACTACAGGAATCGCTCGCAGAATCGACTGTCAATTTCTGTATCGACGGCCAACAAGAAACCATTGATATACATAACCTATTGTCGACGGCCAGAAGCTAACCGTCAATACTGAGTTCTCAGTGGTGTAACTCTCGACGGCCCTGTATATTAGCCGTCGAGACAGCTAGGAGGAGGCCCCGTGGCGCCGTCCGAGGCGTGACGACGTCTGTTTCTATCGACGGCCCATCGTTAGCCGTCGACACAAGTTTGACCTGAGAACCTTTATCGACGGCAAAAACGGGCCGTCGATATTATGTACTATGAAAACATTTTATGTCCTGTTATATTTTAATTTTGTGCTGATTTATATTTCTATTCAAATTTCTTTTATATATATATAATAAAATACTATGAATGTCATGTTGATGTTATTTTTTGCTATGCTATTTGTTTAACATACGACTTAGCCTTTGAATAATACGACGTAGCCTTTGAATTTACGAAAATAATTTTTAAATTTCAATATTTAAACTTGAAAAGCTAAAAGTTTAAATTTTAATCCGATGAGGTTATCATTTAGTGTACTTTGGCATACATAATTGTAATCCGATTAATAAAAATATGTTAAATTAAAGCGCACGTTTGAGGATCATGAAAACGCATGGAATAGTAAACATATACTTCGAATTCTCCGGAAACCTTCGATTTACAAAGGAGTGACCGCACGATAAGGTTTAAAAAATTTGTTTTTTTTCTATACGTGTAATTGTTTGTAAGAAATAGTATGGAGTGGTCTGATCATTTCAAATGTTTTATTTAAATTTTAAAAAATTGAATTAGACTCGTTTGACCGATTAAGCCCTTGGGGGGAAGCTACCCTCGAGACTAAAGGCTCTCTCGACGGTTATATGATAAACCGTCGAGACATAGCAGCTAAATCGACGGTGGTCAACAGGGACCCTCGGCATAGACAGTGTCGACGGCTTCCGCATGGCCGTCGATACAATCAGCCACGACGACAGTACCGACGGTTAGGGTCCAGGCCATCGACACAGTCATGAGGTAGTACCGACGGCCACTGTGTGGCCGTCGACACAATGATGGCAGTTACGGGCGTAGTGTCGACTGCTTATGTTGGCCGTTGAAACTGATGCTTTTGTGTCGACGCCATTGCGTTGGCCATCGGAACTGAGGCTGCTGTGTCGACGGTTTAGTCGTGGCCGTCGACACTGTGGCTCTTTTAGATCCCGCTTAGGGCTCGGACTTGGCATTTGCCAAGTCCCGAGCCCCTATCACCTCCCAATTGCGCCGCCGCCACCCTCGCTTCGCCGACGCCGCCGCCGCCACCACGCCGCTCCTCTCCGACGCGCCGCCGCCGCCTCCGCGCCGGCCGCTTGACGCCGCCTCCCGTCGCCGCTTGCTGCTGCGTTGCGCGTCGGCCGCCGCCGCCACCCACTCCCGCCGCTTTCCCATTGCCGCCCTCCTGTCTCCGCCGCTTCACCTCGACGCCGTCTTCTCGTCCCACTCAGCACGCTGGCCCGGCGCTGCCGCCCATCACCGCCGCCTCCGCTTCTCAATCAGATCGCCGCCGCCTCACGCCTCACCTCCATGCAGCCTGTCGCCAGAGAGCCTCACCGCGCCTAATCCGCGCCCAGACAACGTCATTGAGGTATGAACATTCCCGGGCCTTTTTTTTAAAATGTTGGTAGTGTAGTGTCGACGGCCAATAATGCCTACTCGAGACTAATTATAATATAATCATGATTAACATTAATTAAATTATTTAAAATAGTAAAAATTTTAAAAAATATTTTGAAATATATTTAAAAATTTAGAAAAATTGTATGAAATATTTTTTAAAATTTAGGAAAATAGTATGAAATATATTTAAAAATTTAGGAAAATTGTATGAAATTTATTTAACAATTTAGAAAAATAGTATGAAATATATTTACAAATTTATAAAAATAATAGAAAATGTATTTAAAAAATATATTAATCTGTTTGTCATGTGATTAACTATTGTTTGTGTATAAGTTTAGTGGATGTCACCTAGCCGTACGTCAGCCGTTCGGAAACGGCACATCTCGTATGGAACACGGACAATGATTCGTTGTGCTGTATTACGAGATGTGACATGTGTTTCCGAATTGTCCAGTGGAGCCCCTTATGGGCGTCCCAGTGGACAGCCTACGAACAACGCGTTTCCGATTCATTTGTCCGCCGAAACCAGGTTGGGAGGTCTCGTTCAGTATAGGTGGATGTATCCTGTGGAGCGTCGTCTTAAAGGTGTTAGGGCAAACGTGAAAAATAAGGCTCGCGTCGAAGGTTCGATAGCAGAATCATATTATATGCAGGAGATAACCCACTTTTGCAATAAATATTTGGCGAGAGAGCACAATGTCAATATTTAAGTTCCAAGATACAACACAGCTTGTAGCAAACCTCAATCCGACCTTAAGTTGTTTCTTGGGAAAGGCAATCCGTTGGGGAAAAGTAAACGACGAGAGTTATCAGGGGAAGAAAGGTTGATTGCACTATTGTACGTATTTGATAATATGGAAGAAATGGAGGACATGCAGAATCAGTTCATACAAAGAGAATGAACAGGGATGAATGAAACCAGCTCGGAGGAAATAACAAAGTTGATGAAGGATGGTGCGGGACCTGGACGTCCTAACTTCCTAGTTTGGTTCTAGAAACTTGTAAGTATATATGATTTCGTAACTCTGTTAACATTTGAAGATTTTGTCGACATAGTTTGTTAAATTTCTTTTTTTCTATTAAATAGTGCACGACACATGCGAGCGTACATAACGATCTCCGTATTCTGTCGCGTGGACCTAGAACTAGCGTAAAAGTGTACGGAACTTATGATGTCAACGGGTTTCGCTTCAGATCGCCAATTCACGAAAGGTCGAAACCTAATTTAAAATCAATCAACAGTTGTGTACTGTGCTACGGGGAAGATGGCACGGAGTACTACGGTATACTAGAGGAGATCATTGAACTAGTATTTGAGGGAAGTAAGAAACTATCAGTTGTTCTCTTTCGTTGCATTTGGTTCGATCCTATCAAAGGGGTTAGACGTCGAGCAGAGCTAGGTTTGGTGGAGGTTAAACACACGTCGAGGTTAAAAGGGTACGATCCGTTCATCCTTCCCAACCAGGCTGAGCAAGTGTACTATCTGCCTTATCCATGTCATAAAGTAATGAAAGATAGTACTAAACATGGTGAGGAAGACCTTCGGTCATGGTGGGTTGTGTACAAAATTTGGAGGCCTAAAAGATTGGCTACCCCGACGTCCGATGATTATCACCAACCAGTACAGGAGCAACGCACGAATGGCAATGTGATGATTGACATTGGGAATGGCCTAGATAACCTCTTAGCCACAATAGATGATGATGTAAATGAAGAAGTAAATCCACCCAACCAGCAAGCTCAGCAAACACAACAAACACAGCAAGCACAACAAGAGGGGGAGGATGACGAGTCTTTCGATGATCCTCTCGATGTAGACGATACATACTTCTAAGTTGATGGTATTTATAATGGTTAAATTATGTTAAATTTTGTTGTTCTAATTTTACTAATATGTGCACTGACATTACTTTAAAATGCAGATGCCACGCCGACAGTTCAGGAGGAGCGCCTCGCAGGACGAGGACGACGACCTTGACCAGGAGGTCCAGGGGCACTCTGAGTGCAGCACGAGGGCACGGCTGCACTGTGATGACCTAGCACTGACACAGGAGTCTGGGGCCGCTGGGGGCTCTAGCCAGGAGGGGGGCTCCCAGGGCAGTAAGAGGGGGCATAACAAGTTGCCCAAGGCGGCGAGATATCCTCACAGGTGGATCATGATCGAGCCGGATAGCGATAGGTAATATCCTAATTCTTTAATTTGTTGTCAATTAAATCTACTAACTTACTTTTATTCTCTCAGAGTAATTTATCCTGTGTCCACCCCAAAGAAAGCGGATACTCACCAACTAACGACTTGGCATCCTCGTGCGCCAGTACTATCCTAGCATGGTGGGAGAGGAGGGGCACAACATCCCGCTTACTCTTGGGATGACTACAATGTGGCACCTCACAGGGACAGCACCGCCGTCGAGGAGATAAGACGGGAGTTCTGGGTGAGTTCGAACAATTTTGTTTTTTACATATCACAGATGATTGACAACTATTGTTCATTCGAATTTATTTCTTTTCAGCTTAGGTATCGTCCACGTCCGGGTTTGGAGGAGGACGACATCAATTCTGTCATGGATAGGAACGCGAAGCAGAAGGTGCAGGATCTGATGTCGAGTGCACGGGTCACTGCCGTTCAGGATTTCCACAGGTATTCACTTATTTCTTCTGTCTTTTTGCCGCATATGGTTTCAATTCAAATAATTTATTTTTGTCTTGTCTTCTCAGGATTGTGAAGGGCGAGAAGATCACCCAGGCCGACGCGCACAAGCTGTACCTCGAGGCTCAAGAGTACGCGCAGTGTCGACGATTGGGATATTGACCCAAGTCAACTAAGGTTCTTTAAGAGTGAGATAGGAGACACGCCGAACAGAACGAACAACAACGAACAGGGAGACAGGGGTTTTTATCCTGGTTCAGGCCTCTTAAGAAAGATAATAGCCCTACGTCCAGCCTTTCTTATATATCAACCCACAAGATCATCCAAAGCCACAATCCATCAAACCCCAATACCGAGCTTCATGGAAGTCCTTCGATCCGGCATGATCGGGGCGTTTCGGGCTTGTTACTTTTGAAGACATCCTTCGTGGGCGTGGGCTTGAGAGTAGGCCTTGGCGTGTGGCTACTCTTGAGTCGGTGTACTGGTGTGAGTCCACCTCACGGAGTGGCGGAACGACTCACGGGAGTGAGTGAGGCGTGAGGCTCGAGAGCGAGCCGGTCCTTGCGCAAGGGGTAGCCTCAACGGAGAGTAGGAGTTCTGACTCGAACTTCGGTCAAACAAATACCGTGTCTCCCTCTCATTTATATTCCCGCACTTACTCTTATTGCATTGCTTGTGATGAATGTGAATGCCATGTCTTAGTTGCTTGTGTTTAGTATATTGCTTCCGCTTACTTGTTAATTGCAATTAGGATTGGGTAACTCTTAATATGATGTTAATTCAAGAATAATTGAAAAAGTTTTAAAATTGCCTATTCACCCCCCCTCTAGGCCTTAGATCCTCTTTCAGTACCTGTAAACATTTTGACTGCGCAATAAAGATTTAACTTTTGCACAACAAGACTCACCTTTTCCCTGCAAAAAAGAGCAGCAAAAAGACAAGAACGAACAGAAACTAAGAGCAAAGGCACAACAATAGCTAAAAGTTTTAAGGAAAACCGGTAGAACGCTTAGCCTAACTCCCAGCCCCCGTTGTGCAGCTGCTCGAAAACCTGAGTTTGCGAACTCGAACAGGTGCACAAGAGAAAGAGAGACACCCTAGCCCCCGGTATGGACGATGCTCGAAGACCTAAGTTTGCGAATTCGAGCTCGTGCGTAGAGAGATAGAGCGACACCAGATCCGATCGACTCGTTCAGAGGCGCTCATTGACGTAAGTTAGGCGATTCCGAGGGTAACCGAACAAGTGCCTCTGCCGCGGAGGGCTTACGAGAGAGGATTTTGCCAAGTGGTTGTGCCGTGAGCGGTAAGTGCCTCTGCCGCGGAGGGCTTACGAGAGCAGGCTTAGCCGCGTGGCTGGATGACGTTTTACGCAACTTTGAGTTTAGGGACTTGTTAAAACTAGATACGAGCAGGGAAGAAACCCTTAGGATTGCGGAGCCAAGTGTTCGCAAGGCCGGGCAGCCATCAAGTGTTACCAGAGAGAGGGTAGTCTTGAGAAGACAGAGATGTGAAAAGGCCGCAGAAGACCGTGAAAATTTCACTGTAAATGGATTGAACTTTACATGGAGCCCGACAGACTTGGACGAACAAAGGCGCGAAGTTTGATAAAAAGCGCGAAGCTAAGCAAACACAGAAAGACCTACACAAAGAACTTACGAAGTTGGTCGATGTTCCAAGTACTGGTTAGCTCTCTCACGTCCTCCATGGCCAGGCGAACAGCCCCCGGACGAGCAGTAGAAACAACCGTGAACGGGTCCTCCCAACGGGGAGTTAGCTTGTTGGCATTGGACAGGTTCTGAATACGGCGCAGAACGAGGTCGCCCGTCTGCAAAGCCCTTGGTCGAACCGATTTGGCAGCGTGCCGGCGAAGAGCCTGCTGGTAGCGCGCCATTCTGACTTGTGCCCGGTCGTGTGTGCCTTCGAGGAGGTCGAGATCGAGTAGGCGCTCTTGCTCGGAGTCAACGAGGTTGACCGAGCTCGTGCGAGGCGAGCCGAGTACTATTTCGGCGGGCAAGATGGCTTCTGCACCGTAGACCAATTAGAAAGGAGTTTCCCCGGTTGCCCGGCTGGCCGTAGTGCGAACTGCCCAGAGGACGGACAGAACTTCGTCAACCCAGGCCTTGTTGTGCTCGCGGAGTGTCACTAACACGCGCCGTTTGATGCCCTGGACGATCTGTCCGTTAGCTCGCTCGACTGCTCCATTGCTCTGTGGATGTGCCACAGAGGCGAAACAAACCTTGGTGCCCAGCTGTTCACAGTATTCCTGGAATAGCTCGCTTCTGAACTGGGTACCGTTATCCGTGATCAGCTTGTGGGGAATCTCAAAGCGCGTGACCACGCTGCTTTTGAAAAAGCGTACAGCCGTTTTGGCGTGAAGAGACGACAAAGGCTCTACCTCAATCCACTTTGTAAAAGTGTCGATGGCGACGAGCAAGTGTGCATAACCCTTGTACCCATTAGGGAACGGGCCGAGCAGGTCCAGACCCCATGTGGAGAAAGGCCATGATGGGGGGATCGTTTAGAGCTCTTGGGCGGGCTTATGTGCCTTCCGGGCGTGAAATTGGTAAGCTTTGCACTTAGTCACTATGTCCCGGGCATCTTGTAACGCTGTAGGCCAGTAATAGCCCATGCGAAACGCTTTGCCGACCAGAGTTCTGAAGGAGGCGTGGTTGCCGCAGGCACCCTCGTGTATGTCCCTAAGAAGGAACACACCCTCCTGTTGCGAGATGCACTTTGATGAGGACACGCTTACGCTGTCCCAATTTAAGTCCCAATCTTTCACGGTACAATTTCAGCAAGAAAATAGTTGATAGATCAATCGGTTCAACACAATAGATGCAATAGATATCAGATCAAAACAGCAGCACGGAATGTGATTTTGCTAGACCAGCAACACAAAGTAGCAATTCAATTGATATATTTGGGAATAGCTTACAAGATGCAAACCAAACCCAAGATGAAATCTTCCACCCGCAGCACCAAGTAGACACCACGATCAGAAGAGAAGAATCCACACAGGGATCCAAAGCAACGACTCAGAAACAATCACGATCACGCACTCAATCTCGATCCAATATGGAACAGGGATAACCGAGAGCGGAACGCCCTCCTCCTGTTCTTGGGACTAAACCCTATCGAAACACACGAAATAAAACCAATCTCCCCATACATGGGCGCCGGCCCTAGGCTATATGGCACGCAGGCCAGCCAAAACTCAACTCCGACTCGACCGAGACTCGAAACAGACTCGGACTGACATTGTTTCGACGACCGCGACTCGCACATAATGAATCTGATTATGGGCCTGGATGCGTTGGAAAGATCTCGGAATTATCTTTCCAACGAGTGGTAGAACACCCAAAACGGAGTCCGTATGCAACCTGGGCACCCGTTTTAATACAAACTGCTCCTGGATTCCGAACTGGGCTCGAACTGGATCCGGACTTGGACTTGTGGCCTGAATCTCCAACTCGAATTTCACAACTTGGACGTCCTTGTGGCCCTCTCGTCCTCGCTGGTCCTCTCCATGATTCCTTTAGCACATGGCCCAACTTGGCTTGTGCCTCATGGCTTCGGTTGGCTTGTGGCTCATGGTTCAGCTTGCCCCATGGCTCATAGCATGTCTTGCCCCCTGGTTCATGGCTAGGCTTGATGTGGAACTTCACGGCACTCTGCCTCGGCTCATAAGTGGCACCTTTGAGCATTAGCTTGTGCACATAGCCAGTAGTAAGACTATCCTCTCCCTCTTTTAATTCATGTTGCACAACATTTGAGAAAGAGCCAAAAACTTCAAGCAACAACTTTTGAGAGAATTACCATATTCAAACATTGAGCCATTGCCAGACTTTTCGACATTTGTAGTTGAAATAATTTGATGAGCCCATGGCTCATCATCCTCTCCTCCTTGAAACAAAGCCGTCCTCGGCTTTGATACAAATTCATGACCTTCGTTCTTTTGGTTCCCAATACTGCGAATTATAGGCTTGCATTGCATACCGTCAATAACAATTTTCTCTTCCTTTTGATTAGCATGAACTTTCAAATAACTATTGGCTGAATCTTTGGGATATTTACTTGAACTTTCAGAAATAACCTTTGGAGAACCGATGTACACACGATCCTCACCTTCTGGAATAATTGGACCTTGGCACTTCCCTGCATTACTACTAGCTGAATCAATTGGAGAATTGCTGGACACATCACCAACCAAAAAATTTGTTTCTACAGCAACAATTGGAGCTTGGATGGCCATATCATCTTTTCCACCTTGAACTAAGACAATACCGGCCACATCATTCTCTCCCTCTTGAAGCAAAGCCGTCCCCGGCTTTGGTGTAATTTCGGCAGCTTGTATTTTCTTCTTTTTCACAGTAACAAACACCTCAGCCTTAATAGCACTCTCGAGCATCGGTTTGAGCACATGATGAACTCCCTTGTGCATAAATGAATAACAATTGGAACGACCACCATGTGAAGCATCAAGATCGAACTGCCATGGCCTACCCAACAACAAATGACAAGCACTCATTGGCGCGACATCACAATCGATCGGTCAAAGATAATTTCCAATAGAAAATTTAATTCTCGCCTTGTGATTAATTTTCAACATACCACTTTGATTCATCCACTGCATATAACGCGGCGTCGAAAGCCTCCGCATAGACAAAGACAAAGAATTCACTAAATCTGAACTAATGACATTAGTGAAACTACCACCATCAATTATCAATTTGCATACCTTGTCCTGAATTTTACATTTCGACCGAAGATACTAGAGCGCGCCTTTTGCATTAACAAATAGTACCATCGATTTGCATTCTCGTGCCATCATAGATAAACCATTTGATGCATCATCAACGATATCAATTTGAGATTCAGTAAGGCCATCATCATGCAGCACTGGAGCTTCTTTCTTTTCACTAGGAGTAGCAGCTTCCTTCATGCACTTTTTAGAAGAAGAAAAATTGCTAGTGATGACAGTCTTCTTTGGTGCAAGCAACTGATTAATGTCATTCATGGACGATTTTATGGCTGAAAAAAATATCATCCTGTTCCTTGTATAGAGCCTCAAGTGTAGAAGAAATTTCAGCACTCTGACGAGCAGGTTTCTTTAGCACCACATTAGCAACAAAAATGTTTCTCTTACCTTTTTGTTTGGGGGCACAAGTAGTAGCAACTTTCTTTGGTTTATGGACATACTTCTGAATTGGTGGATCATATCGGCGTCTTAACGCATCCCTCATACCTTTCCATGATGTACAATAATCATCATCTTGCTGTACTTTCAACCACCACTGCAAAACACGGTTTGAGAAGGTCCGCTTTGCCAAATTTACCAATTGGCTAGCTGGTAATTCACCACTATAAGAAAAATCCAGTATAACACCTTCCCAATCATAGTAATCGAGATGGAGAAGTTGTTGTACATAGCTCGCACAAGCTTGCTTTTACCGCAAGACAATACTTATCCACTTCAAAGCAATCATCACCAATAATAGATGAACTCCATGCTGAACACTTATTTTTCCTCGTGCTGAAAATATAGTCATTCATCATCTCAAATCAGCAGACAATAAATTTTTCGATGTACCGTGAGCAACTTTGGCGCCTCGATACCACCTGATGAGGACACGCTTACGCTGTCCCAATTTAAGTCCCAATCTTTCACGGTACAATTTCAGCAAGAAAATAGTTGATAGATCAATCGGTTCAACACAATAAATGCAATAGATATCAGATCAAAACAGCAGCACGGAATGTGATTTTGCTAGACCAGCAACACAAAGTAGCAATTCAATTGATATATTTGGGAATAGCTTACAAGATGCAAACCAAACCCAAGATGAAATCTTCCACCCGCAGCACCAAGTAGACACCACGATCAGAAGAGAAGAATCCACACAGGGATCCAAAGCAACGCACTTAGGAAACAATCCTGATCACGCACTCAATCTCGATCCAATATGGAACAGGGATAACCGAGAGAGGAACGCCCTCCTCCTGTTCTTGGGACTAAACCCTAACGAAACACACGAAATAAAACCAATCTCCCCATACATGGGCGCCGGCCCTAGGCTATATGGCACGCAGGCCAGCCAAAACTCAACTCCGACTCGACCGAGACTCGAAACAGACTCGGACTGACATTGTTTCGACGATCGCGACTCGCAAATAATGAATCTGATTATGGGCCTGGATGCGTTGGAAAGATCTCGGAATTATCTTTCCAACGAGTGGTAGAACACCCAAAACGGAGTCCGTATGCAATCTGGGCACCCGTTTTAATACAGACTGCTCCTGCATTCCGAACTGGGCTCGAACTGGATCCGGACTTGGACTTGTGGCCTGAATCTCCAACTCGAATTTCACAACTTGGATGTCCTTGTGGCCCTCTCGTCCTTGCTGGTCCTCTCCATGATTTCTTTAGCACATGGCCCAACTTGGCTTGTGCCTCATGGCTTCGGTTGGCTTGTGGCTCATGGTTCAGCTTGCCCCATGGCTCATAGCATGTCTTGCCCCCTGGTTCATGGCTAGGCTTGATGTGGAACTTCACTAAGACTGCCTCGGCTCATAAGTGGCACCTTTGAGCATTAGCTTGTGCACATAGCCAGTAGTAAGACTATCCTCTCCCTCTTTTAATTCATGTTGCACAACATTTGAGAAAGAGCCAAACTTCAAGCAACAACTTTTGAGAGAATTACCATATTCAAACATTGAGCCATTGCCAGACTTTTCGACATTTGTAGTTGAAATAATTTGATGAGCCATGGGCTCATCACACTTGGAGAGTACTCCTAGAGCACCTTGACGGTAAAGGATGCCGTCCACAAGCTTGTATGGACTAGCACGCCTTATAAGCCGGAACGCCGGCTTCGCGTCTTGAGGTGGTCCCATCTGTGAGGTACCGGACAAATGGCGTTGTCCAGCCCGCAGCCTGCTCAATGACGGAGACAAGACCACTCTCTGTTGCCTCGTCCAAGACGTGATTGAGGGCTTGTGAAGGTGCTCGACGAGCACCGCCGGAAGGTGTTCACGGAGGATCCAAACTTGATAGTGGTCGGCGTAAAGTTGTCCTTCCAGGCACAAAGAGCACATCGAAAAATCGAAAGTGCTGCTCCAACTTCCTCACTTCAACCAGGTATCGCGCCATTGAGTCATCGCAGCACTGATACTCTTTGTTGACCAAATTGATGACCAGCTATGAATCTCCCTTTACAGTCAGTCGTTGGACACCGAGCGACTTGCACGCTCTTAGTCCCGCGAGGAGGGCCTCGTACTCTGCAGCGTTGTTAGTCGCCGCAAAGTGTAATTGAATAGAATACTGGAGTTGCTCTCCTTGTGGGGAGATGAGAACAAAACCAGCCCCCGAGTTTCCAGTGCGCGAGCCATCAAAAAACATGGTCCAAGAGGGTTCGTCAGGTTGCTCGGGAGCTTCCTGGGACTTGGGCGGGCAAGTCTATTCAGCGACAAAGTCAGCCAGGACCTGAGATTTAATAGTAGTTGGGCGAGAAATGTAATATCGAACTCGCCAATTCCATTGCCCATTTAGCTATCGTCCGCCACTTCCTTGTTCCTTAGGATTTTCCAAGAGGGAACTTAGTCGGGGATGATTTGATCTTTGAAAATAATGGTGAAGTTTCCTGGAGGACATGACCAAGGCGTAGAGCAACTTATGGACCTCAGGGTAACGCTCCTTAGATCCGTGAAGCACCTCGCCCACGTAATAGATTGGCCGCTGTATGCCTTCCCTTTTCATTTGTCAAGACCGCGCCACGACTTATGTGCATGCGCCAAGGTACAAGAAGAGCCGCCGCCGTGGCGCTGGGTAGTCAAGGCAAGTGGGTTGGACAGTATTGCTTTAGATCTCGGAAAGATCGATCGACTTCTTCCGCCCACTCGAAACCATTGTGCTTGCGCAAGGCCTTAAAGAAGGGCAGCCCGCGTTCGCCTCGACGGAGATAAACCGCTCAAGGCGACCATCCGTCCGTGAGGCTCAACTTTCTTGACGGTAGTTGAGCCTGCATGTTTTCAATGGCCTCGATTTTTTCGGGTTTGTAGATATGCCTTGTAACCAATTACATAACCGAGCAATATTCGGATCGAACACCAAAGGTACACTTCTCTGGATTTAACTTTATTCGATGCTGTTGAGATTTTGGAAAGTCTCGCCGTGTCTTTTACATGATCTGGAGCATACTTGTTTTTACAACTATGTCATCGACATAGACCTCCAGATTTTTCCAGCATTGCTCGGGAAAGTCTTTCCATTGTTACCTGAACGTGGCACCAAAGACATTGCGAGACCGAAAGACATGGTCATATAGCGAAAGTGCGAAGGGGTGATGAAGGCGATCTTCTCTTCATCTTCGGGAGATGCTTATTTGGTGATAACCGAGTAAGCATCCAAAAACTCAAGAGCTGGGCATCGCGATCGCGCCGACCAACCTGGTCTATGCGAGGTGCGGGAAGTTGTCCTTAGGACAAGCAGTGTTCAGATCTGTGTGATCGACACACATCCTCCACTTGCCGTCTTTCTTCTTTACAATGACAGGGTTGGCCAGCCACTCGGTGTGATCAACCTCGCGGATGAAACCGGCAGTGAGCAGCTTGCCAAGCTGATCCTTAATGATCCCCTGCTTGAAGTCCGAAAAGCGACGAAGTTTTTGGCGAACAGGCTTTTTGTCCGGCCGGATGGCTAGTTTGTGCTCGATAACCTCCCTTGGGACTCCGGACATGTCAGACGGTTCCCAGGCAAACACGTCTGCATTAGCTCGGAGGAAGGCAATGAGCTCGATTTTCTATTTGGGGTCCAGATTGGCCCCCAGATGAACTGTCTTGGAGGAATCATCCAAAGACAGCGGAACCTCCTTGGTCTCTCCTCCTAGCTGAAGGGAAACCCTAGGGCGTGCAGACTTGGTCTACGGAACATCGGGACGCGTGGCGGAGCTGGTCGACAGTGGCAAGGGATCGCCTCGCAATCCAATCGAGCGACTTTGTAGTTGCCCTTGACCGTGATCACACCGTTAGGACCCGGTATCTTCACGCAATAGTAAGCGTGGTGGGACACGGCCATGAACTTGCCAAGTGATGGACGGCCCAAGATTGCGTTGTACGCAGATGGAAAATCAACCACGCCAAACGTGATCAATTACTGCTCGAAGTTGCTTGGATCGCTGAAGGTAACAGTGTAACAACCGCCTAACGGCCGGTCAGTTTCTCCGGGACAATGCCGTAGAAAGGCATCGCGACCTCTTTAAGCTTGGAGCGAGGATTTGCATCTCGCCCAAGACCTTAGCGTAAAGCAAGTCCAAAGCGCCCCGCCGTCGATCAAGACGCGGCCAACTCTGGCGTTGCTAATGGTCGGGGCGACCACCAGTGGGAGCCTCTGAGGCTTGGTCATCCCAGTGGAGCAATCCTCCTGAGAGAAGAAGATAGAAACCTCGGTCCACTTCATTGATTCGGCCGAGGCTTGCCCTTTCAAGCGCTAGGACCTCCGGGCAGCTTCCTTGAGGCTGCGTCGAGAGGTATAAGCTGAGGAGCCGCCGAAGATGACGGCGATATGGTTCACGGGCTCTTGATACTCATCGTCGTCCCAATCACCGTCATCGGTTTGGCGCTTGGCCTTACCGGCTTCACCTTTTTCGGGCAGGGTGGGCATTGGGCCCTTGCCGTTGTAGAAATCCTCGAGCTTTGCAGCCCAGGTCCTACAATGGCGTGTATTGTGCCCGTAGTGCTAGTGAAACTTGCAATATCGGTCACTTGGACCTTTCTTGCCTCGGTTGCCTCCCTAGGCGGGCTTCTTGCCCTTATAGTTATTGTTGGGCTTTTTCTGCCCATCCTTGGGAGGAGGTGTGCGATCTATACTGGCATGTTGTTGCTCGTGATCACCCTTCTTTTCTTCTAGGACTTCTTGTCACCGGGATTATTGTTGCTCTTCTTCTTCTCCTCCACACCAGTCAAGGCGGCTCGCCTTGTCGAATGCCTTCTTATATCGAACGCTGCTCGCCAAGATTAGCATAGCGATCACCGCCTTTGAACAGTCGTTGGCGGTCCAGTCTCATTGATCTCGAGATCTGGGTGAGTCGCCGTCATGACTCCGTTTTTAAAAGCGCGGACAATGATTCGTCCGAGATGTTCGGGATCGTGTTATAATCTTGATGAAACGCTTCACGGTTGCGGAGGGTCTCCTCGCTCATCTGGATCATCTGGTGTAGATCATCCTCCTTGCCTGCATTTAACGTAAGCGCTCCGAAATTGGCAATCCGAGCATCACAAAGCTGGTTCCAAGAAGAGATGGAACCTTCTTGCTGATTGAACAGCCACGTCCGAGTAGCACACTCAAGGACAGTCGGGAGGTAGTTAGCCATGATAAGCTCGTTACCCCCGACTGCCATGATGGCCGTAGCATAGATGGAAAGGAACTCATCTGGGTTCTGGGTCCCATTGTACCTCTCCATGTGTCCGGGCTTGAACTTTGAGGGCCACCCAACGAGCTGGCTCGTCGAGAAAGCCCCGCAGACCCAAGGCGAAGATCGCCACCTTCCCCAGCAGTAACCTAGCCTTGAAAAGACGTTGGTCCTGTTGGTCGGGGGAACTCTAGCTGAGCGGGAGGTTTCTGCCTGGAGGAATTCTCTCTGTGATAAGCCCCCGCGCTCCTTCCTCGTGGTTGCGACAACGTGCTCCTCGCGAGGGGATCGTCCATGATCGTCGCCCGCACGCTTTGTAGTCGCGATGACTACGGGGATTTGGCGAGCGGCGGCGACCAAGCGCAGCTTGCTCGTGGACAGTGATCCTTCGACGGTGACGGCGGTCACGCGATCGATCGGATCGCTCGCTGTCCGAATCCACCCGGACAGGCTCACCGCGCTGCCCGGATGAAGCTTCACCCATAGATTTAAGGCCCTCGGCCAGTTTCTCAAGGTGAGTAGCCACTGTATCGCCCACAAGGACGAGATTGTCCTGGTGAGCGGATCTGATTACGGTCGCTAGGGCCTGGAGCCGTTCCCGGCTCTGCTCAATTGGTCCTAGGATCCCTGAGACATCCGCGTCTTGCCCGATTGGAGTCTGGGCGCGCGGGGATTCCGCCCGGCAGGTGAACTTCGCCGGGTCTTGGCGAGGTGCGCGAGGCGGATCGCGTCGCCGACGCTTGTTGATCGCGGATCTCGCGCCAAGGTTTGGTTGATGGATTCGCCGAAGTGCGGCGAACAATATCTTGCTCGCAGCGATTGTGCGGCTCCATCCGGTGCCGCAGGATTGATCCGCCGATCTCTTGACGCCGTGTCCGTCCCGCAGATCCCCGAGGTTCCCTGACCGCCATGTTGACGCCACGGTGGCCGTGACGTTTGTGCGCTAGACGGTGTCATCACCGTGTCGCCACAGAGGAATCAACCGACATTGCCTTGGAATCGATAGATCTAAACCAACGTAAAGATCGTCGGTTCCGTAATCGTCGCCGATGACGGAGTCCGACCGAGACCACCTCGGAACGATACGTAAGGCTCGTCTCGAGATCTGAGACATCGATCTAGGTCGATAAGATCGATTCGAGTGGCGAGGAAGAGACATCCGCCTCCGAGTCGTAGTCCTCGTGAAGAATCTCCGTATCGATGGAGTTCGACATGTTCGATCTGCGAGTCCCCACGGACAGCGCCAACTGTCGACGATTGGGATATTGACCCAAGTCAACTAAGATTCTTCAAGAGTGAGATAGAGACACGCCGTCGAGTAAGCGAACAACAACGAACAGGGAGACAGGGGTTTTTATCCTGGTTCAGGCCTCTCAAGAGAGATAATAGCCCTACGTCCAGCCTTTCTTATATATCAAAGATGAGTACAAGAGGTGGCTCGACGAGTGTTGACACCCAAATTTGGCAGAAAATCGGATGTTCAGAAATGGGCCGAATATGTTGGAATTATTGGGCCAAATCGGAAATGGGCTTTATCAGCAAAGAAAAAAGGTATCACCGATACTTGTAAGACTTCGGAAGAAATACGATGAGATCAGAAGCGTGTTGCGGTAAATTAGGTCGTATCGGTATCGACTTTGTAACACTATAAATAGGACTTTAGGTCTCGATAGAAAAGAATCAATACTCAATACACAAAATACTTTCTCGAATCCGATCGACCTCGTCGAAGGGTTTCAACTCGCAGGTAGAGCTATCTCGATGGGATAATTGATTCTCTTCTTGTTGATCTCATGTATACAAACCATGTTAGACTGTCTCGGGATTTACCGATCTTTAGCATGTTCTCGCATATTGCACTGTCTCGATTTAATCGATCTGTAATGTGTGTTTATCCTGTAATGCCGACTGTTAAATATTTCATATGTTTTCTCCTGAATCCGATATATGCAACTGTCTCGTTTAATCGATCTTGTGTATGCCTTGTTTAGGACCTTGCATATGCAAGTGTTTACCGATCTATATTACATCCCTTATTAGCTTCAAACCTTTGCATCGGTTTATTGGTTTATTGAGATTTAGATCTGGATACTGTCTTGGCTTGACCAATCTGTTCAATCTATTTCTTGGTTTAATCTAATATATTGATATTAAGGTTTATTGCTAATGTTATAATAAAAATACTAAAAAGGACTAAAGGATTTAAGCTTGAATGTTCATTTAAATTTATTCGCTCTATCAGGCTTGAAGCCGATAGATCCGGTAATCGGGATTTAGCAAACCGATTACAAATAACCTGATCTGGCTATTTAAAAGCCGATTAGGCTTATATTACTAATGATTTTCTCCTTGTCGATTTATAGGTCAAATCGACTGGCACGTTTGGTTTGAGTTGCGACGCAATCACTGGATTGACGCTTCTGCACGTGTGTTCACAGAAACCCTCGTTTTTATGTCAACATACTTTTTGGCACGCCCGGTGGGACCCTAACACTCAAGATCCTTAACACTCAAGATCGACAAGATGACGCGCACCGATGCCGAGGCGGCTTTGGAGGCGCTCAAGCACGCTGCTGAGGTAGTAACGTTTGACGAATTGAGCCCAGATCAAAAAAAGGAAATTGAAGATAGGCTCGCGGAAATCCACGAGGAGAATAAAAAGAGAATGCTGACTGGCTATCGGAAAACCTGTAGCAGCCAGATTACTGTTGACGCGGAAAAATGGTTTCCCGGCACCAACTACCGCCGAACAACAGGGGATCGGGCTTTCCGAGGACGTGCCAGCCGATTTGACCTTATGTAATCGGCAAGGTTTCTGATAGGCAAGATACCGGCGAAGCAATGAAGATTTACCGATAGCTTGGATATAATCTGATGATCGGCTTAACGAAAAGACGTCGAGCCGATAGAGCAGACAAGCCACCGGCGAAGCGATGAACGCTTTACCGATAACTTGGACGATAATCCGATGATCGGGTTAACGAAGAGACGTTAAGCCGATGAGACTGGATGGAACCTAACACCTCCGGCGGACGGCGATGCGCAGCGATGCCGCCGAGAGATAGTATTCGGGAGAAACCTAACTCCTCTTGGTAGACGGCGTCGCAAAGAATGCCACCAAGAGATAGTATTTCGATGTCGACGGCGAGGAGATCGGATGAACCGAGGCAGTCCCTACCGATGGAGTCGACGGCGAGGAGATCGAACTTAATCGAGACAGTAGACGCCGGCGTGTACTTTGAATACCGATACGAGAGGATCGATCGGATTCATAGCACAAGGGTAAAAGGTAGACGAAATAGTAGATGTATTATTGATTGATTGAAGATCGATCCATTACACGCTGCACGACAGCTCTTATTTATACTAAAGACGCACCGGCCAATCCGGTAACTCGACATGGGCTCTTATCTCTTAGTTACCTAAAATAACTAACCGACTAAACTTGACGTGCAAGGTACGGACTAGATACAAGCTGACTCAATAATATTACTAAATATATAATAGCCGATGTGAATCTTCTAGGCGTGTTTAGCCTCCACACGTGATGCTTCACTAATCACCCATAATTTCCTTGTATAGCCAATCACGTAGAGCTTTTCCAAATATGTGATTATGCTTCAAGATCTGACTGGCCGGCCACTCAATTAGATCATCGGCTATATACGTATGCATGTAATCCATAACTAGCTTGCCACGTACTAATCTTTCCATGTATAAAAATATGCCGATTATTCCACCAAGCTTAAGCATAATCGGCTATCATGCATGATCAGATCATCGACTTGTCATTAACTTGTCCGGGTATATATGAGATAAGCAAGTAATCAGCCGATTAGCCCATTAGCCGATTATCAGAACCATAAGCTTTTCCAGGCCACTTTTGATCTCCACGTGATGAGCTTGATTTCCAAAGCCGATATATAATCTTCCGAGTGTCCTTACGTACATATATAGCATGAATCGGCTTTCCATTTATAGCTGAACCAGCTAATCAGCATGAATCCAATCAGCTATCTAGTCTTTCTGTGTATATACACATACATAAAAGCCGATAATAATCTTTTTCAAATACCAGCCGATCAACCAATATTGACTTCCAATTATATGCCGATTTAGCTCAATTTTTGGCCGAATATGTATTTTTCACCCTCTTTTTGGCACCAAAATAACCGTAAAATCGTGCCAAATTTGGGTGTCAACAATTACCAAGACCTCCATCGGAGATCCGCTGCTGACTGGAGATTATTCCGAAGTGATAAGAGATCAAATCAATAATTACGTTTCACCGATCGATCTTTGGATCACCATCGGTATTGGGAAGAAACGTCCAAGAGGGCACCAGTGCTGCGCTACATAACATCATAGATGGGCAGGCTCCTCAGGTGAATCGGAATTCCCCGCAAGGGATGAATTTTGGGAACCAATACCCAGCCTACACTCAAGCAGGAACATCACATACGGGGGCTTCCCAATCAAATCCTCCATTGACTATTAATCCAACTCCGATTCAGATGATATCGGGTAATCAGGCTATAATCCCGACCCCAGAGCCGGTGTATCAGCCGATCAATCCAGGGATAAGTGAAAATCTGGAAGAGATGACCAGGAACTTGGTCTACAGCATGATGAAGCAATGCAGTTTCAACACGCCTAAAATAGCCCTGCATTATACCATGCCGTATCCATCGGCTTTCAATGAAACGAGTATCCAGATAAGTATCGCGTCCCGATTTCGCAAGCGCCAAATTCAGCGGGAGTGATCATACCTCTGGCGTGAGCATATAGCTAGATTCCTTGCAGCGGAGAGGCCGCATCAAAGGATACTCTTAAGTGCCGATTATTCCCCGCCGCTATCGGGCTCGGCTTTTAAGCGGTTCACATCGCTCCCTCCAAACAGCGTCACTTCATGGCCAGATTTGGAGAAGAAGTTTCATGAATATTTCTATTCTGGAGAAAACGAAGCGAGAATCACCGATATCTCGATGATTAAACAGAAATTTGGTGAATCGGTGAATGATTACTTGCGTCGGTTCAGGGAGGTAAGAAACCGATGCTATAGCCTTTCACTGCCCGACAATGAGTTGGCGGAATTGGCTTTCAAGGGATTATTACCCGTTAATCAGAAGAAGGTGGGCAATCAGGAGTTTGCTGATATCTCACATCTAGCTCACAAAATCGCGCTGTATGAAAACCGATTCTCTGATAACTCTTACCCAGGCCAGAAAGAATACAGGAATAACAACAATTACAAAGGTAAAGATAAGGCGTCAATGTTGTTGAAACAGATGAGGTTGAAAATTTCGATGATTCCGACGCTGAAGAAGTTGGAGCTTATGTAGCTGAATGGGTAAACAATAAAAAGGAATTCGAGCTGGGGTGGATCAAGCCGAAAGGACCTGAGAAAAGTAAATATTCCTTTGATACATCTAAGTGCGATCGGATTTTCGATCATTTGTTACAAGAAAAACAGATTCGGCTTAAGCAAGGGCACGTTATTCCCCCACTTGAAGAGTTAAAAAACGCAAATATTGCAAGTGGCACAACTCTTACTCGCACGCCACCAATGAATGCAATGCGTTTAAGCAAGTGGTACAGAAGGCGATTGAGAATGGGCAACTGCGGTATCAAGGTAAAAATTCGCAGATCGACACAGAGCCGTTCCCAGTCGGTTTTGTTAGCATGGTCGACGCCAAGAGAAAAGCCGATGATCCCGAGAGTTCCAATCGGTTCAAAGTGCTGGTTGGTGATAAAAGGATCGTTGTGGAAGAGAGGCCCGAACTGACTTTCCGATCGTCGGGCCAACATGGTGGAAGAACTGGTGAGCGGCGCGAAGTAAAGCGTGGCCATAATCATAATCCGATTTCAAAGTCGAGGCCGAAGCCAACCTTCAATCAGTTGATGGAAAAATACGACAGGTTGGCTAAGGAAACGCCTCGCAGGAGTGTTAAATCAGGTACTCCAGATACTGTTCGAAGGGATTCAAATGATCAAGGTTGGGAAATGGAACACTGGGATTGTCCTTTTTTCCGATACTGCTGGGAAGAAAAGATGTCTTTGCCTAATTTGGAGGATTGCCCGATGAACCACACGTTTGTTCCTCCCAACAGAACGTCGGTAAAAGATCGGCTGTTGTTTCCTAGTGAAAGGGACGAGGATACTCCCATGAAGAAAAATACCGATGTGCATCGGCCTCCTAAGGTGCCGTTGCCACAGTGGTGCCCGAGCGGAATCACAAAGTCTCAGAAACAGCGCCTGCAGCGGATGAGACATGCGGAAGCT
Source organism: Raddia guianensis (assembly GCA_036346415.1). Lineage (NCBI taxonomy): Eukaryota > Viridiplantae > Streptophyta > Magnoliopsida > Poales > Poaceae > Raddia > Raddia guianensis. Next base: position 40,698,630 of record CM070537.1, read on the forward strand.
AAAGAATTGGAAGCCGAGAAATTTAGGGACACTCTACTGGAGCAGGTAAAGCCGATAAAGCCAGCTAGGGGCAAGCAGGAATGGAGGCCCAAGTTGAGATCGGCCGTTATCATTGAGAAGGATTAGATGAAGTTTCAATTGCTACTAACATGGTGCGTCTGCCTCGGGAGTTCATGTGCGACTGAAGAGGCGGCCGCAGAAAGTTAGTGGTAGGAGTCAAGATGTTGTATTTTAGAAACCAGAGAATTCCCGATTACATTTCAAGCCATTATTCATCATGGGATATATGAATGGAAAGCCGATTTTCAGAATGATGGTAGAGCGATTGGAGCCTCTTGTAAATCGATGCCATATTTCGTATGCCGTAAAATCGGAAAATCTACGGAAGACTTGGTTAAGACTAACATGGTTTTAAGCGATTTCAACGGAAATTCGACTGAAGCCAAGGGGGTTCTAGTGGTGGAGCTCACTATAGGAAGCAAGACAATCCCAACAGCTTTCTTTGTAATTGAAGGAAAAGGAGTTATAACGTCTTTGTTGGGAAGGGATTGATACACGCCAATTGCTGCATTCCATCAACATTACATCAAATTCTAATTCAAATGGATTGGCGATCAAATAGAAGTGGTGAGAGGAGAATCTCGATCGCTGAAACCGACAGCCGATATACATCATAACCTAGAAGCACTATCGGGAAAACCCTCAGAAGATTGTGATTTCCTCAGTGTTAGTAAATTGGGGTTCAAACCGACGACTCTGAAAGAACAATCGGTAACTCAAGGATGTGAAGGTTTTTTATGGGAACCGCGGCTCTAGAAAGCATTGAGTATAAGATGGGCCAGGGTTTTATATCGGCTGATGAACTTAAAAAGATCGATATTGGAACCGATGGTAAAGAAAGGCCCACTTACATCAGTAAAAAGTTGCCGCGGGAATATAAGGATCGGCATATCCGGATACTCAAGGATCGGGTTGATTGTTTCGCTTGGGAATATCATGAAATGCCTGGTTTAGACCGATCCATAGTTGAGCATAAGATTAAAATGAAGCCTGGGTTTCGGCCAGTGAAGCAATCACCAAGAAGAATCAACTGGAAAATTTATGATCAAGTGAAGACTGAAATTCAGAGATTGTTGGATGCAAAGTTTATTCGGCCATGCAAATATGCCGATTGGATTTCTAATATAGTACCAGTTGGTAAAAAAGATTCTGATAAAATTTGGGTATGCATTGATTTTCGGGACTTGAACAAAGCAACGTATAAAGATGAATATCCGATGCCGATTGCCGACTGTCTGATCGATGCCGCTTCGGGTAATCGGATTATCAGTTTTTTGGATGGCAATGCTGATTACAATCAGATCTTTATGGCCGAAGAAGATGTCAACAAGACTGCATTTAGGTGTCCTGGAGCTATCAGCTTGTTTGAGTGGGTTGTCATGACTTTCGGGCTGATCAGCGCTGGGGCTACTTATCAAAGAGGGATGAACTTAATCTGTCATGATCTAATCGGTAAATTGGTTGAAATATATATTGATGATGTGGTGATCAAATCTCAAGAGGAAGAGCAACACTTGGCTGATATTGTGACCGTGCTGGATCGGTTTCGAAAATATGGTATGAGAATGAATCCAAAGAAATGTGCTTTCGGGGTATCGGCCGGCAAATTCCTGGGTTTCATGGTACATCACAGAGGAATTGAAGTTCATCCCGATAGAGTTAAGGCGATCCTGAATACTAAGCCTCCTGATTCGAAAGTTCGTCTACAAGAGCTTATCGGTAAGATTAATTACTTGAGGAGGTTTATTTCAAATTTATCGGAAAGAATCATCCCGTTTTCTCCTTTGCTCAAATTAAAAACTTCCGATAAGTTCATTTGGGGACCGGAGCAGCAGAAAGCGTTTGATAACATTAAGAAATACCTGATGGATCCGCCTGTTCTGGTCGCTCCAAGAGAAAATTTACCATTCAAATTATATCTATCGGTATCGGATAAAACGATAGGGGCAGTTCTGGTCCAAGAAATTGATGGTAAGGAACATGCGATTTTCTATTTAAGCAGAAAGCTATTGGATCCAGAAACCCGATACTCGATGGTGGAAAGGTATTGCCTGTGCTTATACTTTGCTTGCACTAAACTAAGGCATTATTTGTTGGCTGCTGAATGCAAGGTGGTTTGTCAAACCGATGTGATTAAGTATATGCTAAATGCTCCAATTATCAAAGGACGTCTTGGGAAATGGGCATATACTCTCATCGAGTTTGACTTGACATATGAGTCTCGAAAGGTCATCAAGGGGCGAGGTTTTAGCCGATTTCATCACGCACAATCGGGATGTTAATTTGTCGATCTTTGTTGCCTCGGTAATGTTCTTTGATGGATCGTGTGTGAGAAGGGATGTGGAATCGGTATTTTATTGTTTCTCTGGCGGTGTCCCTTATCGATTCAAGATACCGTGGATTTTGGATTGACCAACAATCGTGGAATACAAGGCATTAATCCGAGGATTAGAATGGTTAATTCAATTCGGTGCTATCATTTGTGGAAGTATTAGGAGACTCACAATTGGTGGTGTATCAGGTGATCGGTAAATATGATTGTCACAGTGACCTGCTTCGGGATTATTTGGGAAGCGTTTCTGATTTGGCTAAATATTTCAGTATGTTCACAATTCGTCATATTCCGAGGGAACAGAATTGTGAAGCCAATGATTTAGCCCAGGAAGCATCAGGTTATAAATTACCGATCATGGAGTTAGCAATTATGCCGAGTGCAAGTCCAGTTCCGATTGGGTGGCAGGCTGAGATTATCGGTTATCTTAAAGATCCTCAAGGAAAAACCGATAGGAAGCTTAAAAGAAGAGCCCAAAAGTACGTTCTGATCAGTGACAAATTATACTATCGGAGTTTTGATGGATTATTGCTTAAGTGCTTAAATGAAGAGGAGGCAAAAGTTGCAATCGGAGAAATTCATGAAGGGCTTTGTGGAACTCATCAATCAGCCTACAAGATGAGATGGATGTTGAAGCGCGTCGGATATTTCTGGCCAACGATGGTAGAAGATTGTTTTAAGTATTATAAGGGTTGCAAAGATTGTCAGAAATTTGGGAATATTCAGCATGCGGCTGCGTCTATCTTGCATCCAATTGTCAAACCGTGGCCCTTTAGAGGATGGGGAATTGATATGATCGGAAAAATATTTCCTTCTTCGTCCAAGGGGCATCGGTATATCTTAGTGGCAACGGACTATTTCACTAAGTGGGTTGAAGTTGTACCGCTGAAGAAAGTAACAGCTACCGAAGCGATCGACTTCGTCAGGGAACACATAATTTACCGATTCTATTCCTCAGACGATCACTACAGATCAGGGATCGGTATTTATGTCAGAAGCATTTCAGGATTATGCTCGAAACCTAGGGATCACGACAATAAATTCATCGCCGTATTATGCTCAAACCAACGGCCAAGCGGAATCTTCAAATAAAAGTGCTATAAGGCTGATCAAGCGGAAAATCAATGAAAGGCCGCGGGGTTGGCATAATACTTTGGCGGATGTGCTATGGGCCTATCGGATTGCGAAGCATGGAGCTACGAAGGTATCACCATTTGAGCTGGTTTACGGTCAAGAAGCTGTTCTACCGGTTGAAGCAATCATCGGATCTACGAGAGTTGAAGAGCAAAATAATATAAAAGCCGATGACTACAAGAGTTTAATGGTAGATAAACTGGATGACATGGTGGCAGTTCGGTTAAAAGCGCTAGAGCATATCGAGCGAGATAAGCAAAGAGTTGCCAGGCATTATAACAAGAAAGTTGTACCGAAAGCTTTTGAAGTGGGAGAACTTGTGTGGAAGACGTTTTTACCGATTGGTTCTAGAGACCCTAAATATGGTAAATGGTCGCCAAACTGGGAGGGGCCGTTTAAGATCAATCGGGTTATTCCTGGAAACGCGTACATTTTGGAAACACTTGAAGGAGAAGTTTTCGGTAAAGCGATTAATGCCAAGTATTTGAAGAAGTATTATCCTAGCGTTTGGGTTGGAGCTTGAGTTATGACTTAAGAAAAGCCGATTCAGTGAATCGCCTATAGTTCAAAAAATCGTTTTACACTTGGGCGCATTTGTGATAACTTTACTCAACACGTTACTGTTAAGTGGAAGCCGATTCTCATTGAATCGCCTGCAGATCTAATTACTTTCCAAACTTTACTCAACAAGTTGCTGTCGAGCAAAAGCCGATTCCAAGGAATCGCCTATAGACAAACATAAGATTAAAAAGCGATTACAGAGAAAAAATAGTTATTACAGAGGCACGAAGGCCTTCGTTCGCGCCTCGAGGCGAGTAGGGCATTGTCTTACAATCGGTAAAATACCGATTCGCACATTAAGAGTTTAAAATTTGGCTCGCAGCGGTCATTCGCAAAATTCATAAATAGCATGCAAAGATGGACATTGTATCCCGGATCCGATTGATGGTTGCAATATCTTCTTGGTGATCCGGGTATGATCGGTATTTTCTTCTTTGCGTCCATGGCGCTAGGCATAAGCTTTCACGACGCCATCTTGCTCCTTGGCCGCTGATTTACTTTCCTCAAAACTTGAGCGAGCGGCTTCCTCGTCTTTCCTCGCTTTCTCCAATTCCAGTTCCAAGGTTTTAACCTTTGAGGCTGCCTTGGAGGCGGCAAGTTTTGCTGATTCAGCTTCGCGCTTCAGTTGTTGGAGGGTGTCGTTTTGAGCATTGGCGTCTTGTATCAGCCCTTTCAACTCAGCCTCTGCATCTTTGAGTGCTTCCCTTTGGTGGAGCCGATCCAATGCAGCATCGAAATCAGCTTTCTCTTTGGCGAGGGGCAGCACTTTTTGGATGGCCGAGGCCACCTGCTCAGGGAGGACCTGCATGATGGAATCGGCTATGTCCCGTATGGCGGAAGGGTTGGCCAGGAAAGCCGATTCATCACCAAACAGTTCCCACATCTGCTTGAGCTTGGCGATGGTCTCTGGAGAGAACCGATTCTTCTTGGTAGGTTAAAATTTGGTGAATCAATGATGACGGCTGGCGGCAGTGAAGTTCTGATTGGAGATGAAAGAAAGTCCAGTTCATCATCGAGCCAGTCCATGCTCGACGGATCGAAATTCAGTTCGTCGGTTTTTTCCCCATCATAGGTAATAACCTGCGTAGAGGCCACAGTTACTCGTACTGGGCTACGAGGCTGGAACATGTACTGAAGAGAACAAAATTTGAAGTTACGACAAATCGGCAATTGAAAGAATTTCACGAGATAAGTGTGAATGTCGATTACCTCTTGAGGATTGAAGGCCGGTGGCGTCTGCGACGCGGGAGGAGGAGTAGGAGTGCCATCTTTCTTCTTGGAGATGGGTGAAGTGTCCTAAAATCATAATCCGGTAAGTAAGAAAGCCGACGAGGGTCAAGAGTTTGAAGAAAATCAAGTGCTTACTGTGTCACATACGGATTCCGTACTATCGGGAGTACGCACCTTTGGGGGCCTTGGTTTTTTGGTGACCACCTTCTTCCTCAGGCCGGGTTCGCCTTCGGGTTTCCCTGTTAAGTAAAGTCAGTATGTAATAGAATATTTCAGAATTATATGTGTAAGCCGATTGTACCTCGTTTCTTTGGCTGGGAAGAGCCCTGGGTGAAGGCCGATGCTGACTTGGCCGTCGAGTGGATTCGGCCAGCTTCTTCTCCGATGAGCTTTGCCTTGGGGCGCTTGTCACCGCTCTGAAAGGGAAATAAGAAAGAGGTCAGCAATCGGTAAAAGAACAATGTAGGTTAGCAAACGCACGCAAGTTAGTAACCTCGCTGCTAGAAGACGATGCATAGTTCTGAGAGTTTGTTCTTTCATCGTCTGAGTCTGATGAAGAGGGTCCCGATTCTGAAGAATTTTCTTCCTTATCTTCATCAGAGTCATCGGAATCGTTATTATTTGAGCTGTTGGTTTCCGATTCCGATGGGGCTTCTGCTACGCCAGCGATCTTTGGCCAGTTAGGTCTACAAGTTTCTTTCTGGCCAGTGATCCGGTCGATTAAGGTTGCAGCTCCGCCTTTGGTTGCATAAATATTTTTGGCGATAGTTTCCCACCAGTTATCGAATGTTGATGAAGTGTTGGCCCACATAATGAATTCTGATGGCATTTCGAAGTCCAAGTGGGCAGCAGACAAAATACCGTAAGCCGATTGGGAGTTTAAATCTTCTCTGGCGTTCAATTGGCGGTATATAAAGAGATCGGGAATTTCTGCCGAGATTGAGCCGCCGAGCAACCTGACCGGATGATAGAACTCGAGGAGGGTTTCACGATATGGGTTCTCGTGCTCGTGGATTGCAAAGAAGATGCTTGGGAAATGAATTTTTAAAAGCCGATAAGGCTTCACCCTTTAGAGTGTCGGCCAATCGGAAAAATGAAGGTACTGGGTATTTGTCTAGATCAATGTACGGGTTAAACTGCTCTGCCCCATATTCCGATTCAGACATGGTGTAGAAAGCAACCATGGAATGGGAGAAGTCATATTCGTTTAGGCGTTTTCTGTTGCAGTTTAGCGATATCATCTCACCGTATGATCTACAGGGGCGATCATTACTATCGGAATCTTTTTCATTCGGGAATTTTAGGCTGAAATCCAGTTCCCCTAGAGAATTGTATATTTGGAGCTTCAAGAACATTCCGATAAACCAGAAAGGGCCGCCTAAGTTTCCGACCGAATAGTCGGCTTTCCTTGAACAGTAGCCTTCCCTGATCTCATGCATCATACGATAGGTGGCTCCCAACAGGTATTTACCGATTGCTAATTTGCGACCCATCGCTAACGCTTGGCTACCTTGGTAAACCTTGTCAATGAGAGGATTGCCGCAGAAGAAAAATCTGTCAAGCCACATGTTGAGAAAGGCGATGTGCTCTTCATCTTCTACGTCGCCAGTTTGCTGATGGGTATTGATGTAACGTTGCCAGCCGAAGTTTTTCTCGGGAACCAACTTTAAGGTGGCAAGCATATCAAAAGCCGATAGCATCTCGCCATCGGGACTGAGACCGGTTAGCATGGCTACGTCGAGGAGCGTAGGGCTTATGGGTCTAGTCGGGAAAAAGAAGGCATTGGCTGTGTCGCACCAGAAGTAAGATGATGTTGCCATAAATGGTTAAATCTGGCGGTGGCGGAGACAAGGAAAGAAGGATGGCATCGGTTATTCCTAGTTCGTCCCATTGCTCTTGTTTTTTGTTGTAAACCCGAATGAGCCAGTCCTTATATCCCTTGATCGGGCTAGGCCAAGACCTAAATGCCAATTTCCAACTGTTGACACTAAGCTTATCGGCAAATAAAGGGAGTCTGCTTACGGAATGAAATATGAAATTCGATGGGTCTTGGTCTCCTACTGGCCCCAAAGAATACAAAGCTTCGGAGTCTGAGTACGAAATCAGTACCTGAGACATGATGCCGATTGAGAGTTGAAGGAGTTGGTTGCGCGCTGATTACTGAGAGCTCCGAAAATTCCGATGCGAGAGCTGTGCGTGAGTAGGAGAGCGTGAGAGTGATGGCGAATGGTGCGCTATTTATAGATGTGGTAAAAACTAGGGTTTTACCGCGCTTTTCGGCGTTGCAGTTTCAGCCCATATTGTCTGCTGGGCTGACACGTGTTCTCCAAATGGGCCGGAAGTGAGAAATTACAGGGATAAAATGTGAAATGTTCTAGCGTGGCAAATCCGATTTTTACTTGAAAGTTCGGCTAATGAAATACTCATTGCCAAACTTAGAGGCATATGTTGACACCCAAATTTGGCAGAAAATCGGATGTTCAGAAATGGGCCGAATATGTTGGAATTATTGGGCCAAATCGGAAATGGGCTTTATCAGCAAAGAAGAAAAGCAGAATACCGATACTTGTAAGACTTCGGAAGAAATACGATGAGATCAGAAGCGTGTTGCGGTAAATTAGGTCGTATCGGTATCGACTTTGTAACACTATAAATAGGACTTTAGGTCTCGATAGAAAAGAATCAATACTCAATACACAAAATACTTTCTCGAATCCGATCGACCTCGTCGAAGGGTTTCAACTTCGAGTAGAGCTATCTCGATGGGATAATCGATTCTCTTCTTGTAACCCGTATGCATGGTCGCATCTTGTTGATCTCATGTATACAAACCATGTTAGACTGTCTCGGGATTTACCGATCTTTAACATGTTCTCGCATATTGCAATTATCTCGATTTAATCGATCGTAATGTGTGTTTATCCTGTAATGCCGACTGTTAAATATTTCATATGCTTTCTCCTGAATCCGATATATGCAACTGTCTCGTTTAATCGATCTTGTGTATGCCTTGTTTAGGACCTTGCATATGCAAGTGTTTACCGATCTGTATTACATCCCTTATTAGTTTAGCACCTTTGCATCGGTTTATTGGTTTATTGAGATTTAGATCTGGATACTGTCTTGGCTTGACCAATCTGTTCAATCTATTTCTTGGTTTAATCTAATATATTGATATTAAGGTTTATTGCTAATGTTATAATAAAAATACTAAAAAGGACTAAAGGATTTAAGCTTGAATGTTCATTTAAATTTATTCGCTCTATCAGGCTTGAAGCCGATAGATCCGTATGTCGGATTTAGCAAACCGATTACAAATAACTGATCGGCTATTTAAAAGCCGATTAGGCTTATATTACTAATGATTTTCTCCTTGTCGATTCTGAGTCAAATCGACCGCACGTTAGTTTGAGTTGCGACGCAATCACTGGATTGACGCTTCTGCACGTGTGTTCACAGAAACCCTCGTTTTTGTGTCAACAACGAAACGAACAAGTCTCGGCGAGATTATGGTGTACAGGAAGCAATGTGCTATAATCAGGTGTCTACGAGATGCTAATACGTAAACTCGATGCCCCTAAGCGCCGTAGGGCTTGGTTTATATAGTCGAGTAAACCGACCTACCGAGGGACTATTGGGCTGGTGACCACGAGCACGTAGCGAACTCGGCGTGCCAAATATATCCGGCGGATAAGGCATACTCCTAGTCTTGGGGATCACGACGTCTGCTCCAATCCGGGAAACCAACGTCCGGGTCTTCACGTAGCCGTGCAGAACTCTGTTCGAGTCGGACTCAAACACGAAGCCTTGAGCGCCACGCAATCGTAGCGACCAGGAGGCTGTTCGGCACGATGCACATGGGCCTTAGAGGACCTTCCAGGGAGCTAGGCCCTGGTAGGATGTTCGACTGGGCCGTCAGGGAGTGGGCCATGGCAATGGGCCGTGATTTTATCCCCGACACGCAGGTTCGACCGGACTGGGTGTCGAACGCCCGGATGCTCGGGAGGCCTGCCGCAAAGATTGGGCCGAGGCGTTAAAAGGCAAAGTCCTTAAAGGCCAAGAAGAACTGAGCAGCAATGACGAGCAAAACGACGACCGGCAAGTCGTCGTTCGCTCAGCTGAGAAAAAGGATGGTAATGCTATTCCTTCACTATTTCCATCATGTTACGTTTCTTGTTATAAGGAAGATATCAACACTCCACTTGTACGATGCATGGCGCCACGACTGGCCAGCTTCCGTCTTGGCTGTTGGTGTTCCGGAGGAGCCACACCTCCCAGAAAAGGGATGGCTCCTTCGGTCCCTCAGACTCAGAGTCACTGCTTGCTTGAGAGGTACGCAATAATGTATCAATTAGTTCGTACACAATCATATATTCTAAGTCGATTATCTTCACTTCAATTCAGGCACGCTACAGAGAGGCTTTCGCTGATAAGCATGGCCAAGAGATGGACCCAGAAGAGGAGCCCCTTAACCCTCTGGTCATACATGAGGCTATGGGTGGGAAGGCTCATGGGAGGCTAGCGATCGGAGGGGACCACCTGAGGTATCATACCGTCTAATTTCTGTACGTGTCAGCTTAGGTGATATTTTGTAACCACTAACATCGCTTTGTTACAGGTCGGAGGATTACATGCCTCAGGTGAGGGCTGCCCACTTTCAAACGGAGAGCCGACGCGCCTTCGAGGCCCGCATTGAGAGGGAGAGGGAGCGGGAGAGGGAGGAGAGGGAGCGGGAGAAGGAGGAGAGCAGACAGTGATCTGAGGCGATGAGGAGAGCTGAGGACCCAAGAAGAAGCCAGACAGAGGCAGGAGGCGGAGATGGCGAGGCAACGATATGAGTTCGAGCAGAGGTTCGCCTATCTGGAGTCGCTCTCTCGACTGGGCGGGGTAACACTACAGGAGGCGGCAACAGTTTCGACGGCCCAAGCCGTCGATAAAAATACAAGAACCGTCGAGTGTCCTCTGTGTCGACAGCCAGCCGTCGAGAAAAGGCCGTCGAGTTAAGGTCGTCGAGAGAGGAGACTAGTATCGACGGCTTGGCCGTCGAGACAACTAGTACCGACGGCAAGAGCAAAGCCCGTTGAGACAGGCAACGGGGACGCCGTCAGCGACACGGTTGGCACTGTCTCGACCGCCGCTAAAAGGCCGTCGATAACGTTAAACGTGGACCCCTGATTCGTTGTCTAAGCGGGTGGCGTGGACCAAAATGGTTCTCTCGACGGCAATGGTTAGGCGGTCGTTCTGAGACCGGCGCTGTAAGATCGACGGCCGGTCTGAAGCCGTCGAGACATATAAAAACAGGAAAAAAATTCTTTATTTTGTAAAAAAAAACACAGATTCTACTTGGCCGCCACGGTGCCCCAAAGAAGAGCGGCAAGAAGACCTGATACCCAAAATACCCCACAATGCATATATATACCCCTCATCGCATATTTTGCGACCACAATTCATTCAACCAAACATCGAAACCACAAAAACACAAAATAAACATTTGCACACATCCACAAGCACATATATACATATCAAGTCCACAAGCTATCATATAACAAATATAAGACGAAGTTTGCAATGAAAGTATCAAAGTCTAAAGTAAAGCTAGCTAGCTCTTGATCGGAGACGAGGATCGGTCTCCGGTGGGTCCTCTCAGGCGATTAAGGCGGTTGGGTGAACAGCGGCGGGCGCCGCAAAGAGGTCGATGACCCAGTTGGGATTTTCTGGCTCACCAATGTGTCTCCTCCTCCCGCCACGGATCTCGGCATGAGCCGTGAACCGAACCTCGCATGTGTATAAAACAGTTGGTTATTAGTTAAATCACGTTTAAGCGATTGAAATATGAGTTAATGACTTACCGCCTCCGAACGCATCTGCAAGCCACCATGTGGGCGTAGCTGGGCCCCGTATTCCCTTGGTGGAGTAGTCGCCGCCGTAAGGGTGTGGGGCGGTGTCCATCCACCGCTAAACGGTGGCGGACCCGTAGAAGGTCGGACCGCAGCGCATACCACTCGGACCGCAGCAGCATACCACCGGGAGGCGGCGGGGAGCCGGCGGCGAGGCGGCGCGTACGACGGCGGGAGGCGGCGGCGGCGCGCGGGGCCGCAACGTGGAGGCGGCTCGACCACGGCGGGGAGGCGCAATGCTTGAGGCGGCCCGCGCGCGCGGTGGCGTGGAGGTGGCGCGGCGCGGGACCGTGGAGGCGGCGCGGCGACGCGGCGTGGAGGAGGCTCGACGGCGGCGGGAGGCGCCGCGGTGGCGTGGAGGCGAACGGCACGCGGCGGGGAGGCGGCGCGACGCGAGGCGGCAGTGAGGCGGAGCGGCGCTTCGGCGTGGAGCAGTGGAGGCTTGGGGTAGCGATTTCGCTAAGTCCCCGAGCCCGCGTGCCCTCTATACCTAGGACAGTATCGACGACTGTATACCGGGCCGTCGGCACAGCGTTCGTAACGGCCTCAGTAGTAACGACGGCCATATATAGCCGTCGACACAGAGTTGGTAGCCACAGCTCAGTATCGACGGCCTAGAGGCAAGCAATCGACATAGTCGTCGGGAAGAGCGATCGACGGCTAGATGTCAAACCGTCGAAACTACGTATCCCGAGTGTATCCTTTGACTATCGTCGAGTTAGGACCATAGTATCGACGGCAATAGAGGAAGCCGTCGAGACTATTGCCTGTCTCGAGGGCAACCCCCCCTAAAGAGCATCAATGGTCAAACCACTCTGTTTAAATTTTATAAATTTTTAAAAACTAATTTCAAATGTTCAGACAATTCCATGTTACTTTTTATTGGGAATTACAACCCTGCAAAAAATTTCAGAAATTTTAGACCATCCTTTGAGGTCACCCCATTGAAACCTGAAGCTTTTCGGAGAAGTTTACTGAGAGTTTTGTATTTCATATGAACAAAGCAACGTTAACCATGCCATTTCAATTTAAATTATTTTCATTTGTAATTTTAATTTTAAGTCTTTCCACTACTCAATAATCGATACCCACGCCCACATCTAGCAATTTTTCAATTTTTGGCTAATAAAATAGAATTTCCAAAATTTAAACATTAATTAGTATTTTAATTAACAAGCAATATCTGTTCAAAATTCCTCAATTCAAACATGACAAAAATAGCTACCAAAATTATAACAAAATGCAACATTCCAAATTTTCATTTCAAATTAATAGCAATTCTGAACAAATATTGAAATAAAATTCAAATAAAAGGGAAAAGAAAATATTCATAGTGTCGACGGTATTAAATGTACCGTCGAAATAGTTGTAACTGTATCGACGGTCTGACATCTAGCAGTCGAGAAACATAGATGGCGTCACACCCAACCGCGTCCCCGTCAGCCTACCCGAACAAACTCGACGGTTTTTAATGTGGTCGTCGATACTGAACCGTTGGCTTCCTTTTCATCGACTGCCTATGTCTGGCCGTCGATAGTAGGTCAATGGTATCGACGGTGTATGTCTGGCCGTCGATATAATATTTGGCAGTCGACTCTATTTACGTTTCCTGTAGTGTAATGTCCTTAAACCTTTAATATCCATCCACATGTCGTTTATTACAATTCCATTCACAAGTTAGATGTCCATGAAATTGTAGGCTGGTCCCAGTAGTACTGCTGGCAGTCCGACCTTCTACGGAGGTCCGCCACCGTTTCGCGGTGGATGGGCACCGACTCCCTACACCCCTCACGGCAGCCACACTGCTCCACCAGGCGAATACGTGGGCCCAGCTCGCCCACATGGTGGCTTGCCGTATGTTACGGAGGCGGTAAGTCGTTAACTCATGTTTCGAACCGTTTAAATGTGACAAACTAATAACTAACTGTTTTGTACACATGCAGGGTTCTGGTTCAGCGGCTCATGGTGAGATCCGTGGCCAGGAGGGAGACACATCGGTGACCCAGGAAAATCCCAACTGGGTCACCGACCTCTTTGCGAGCGCCCCGCCGCTGTTCACCCAGCCGCCTAATCGCCCAGAGAACCCACCGGAGAACGATCCTCGTCCTGATCAGTAGCTAGCTTTACTTTTGACTTTGATGCTTTTAGTTGCAAACTTCGTCTTATATTTGTTATATGATAGCTTGTGGACTTCGATGTGCTATATATGTGCTTGTGGATATGTGATAATGTTTATTTTATGTATTTTGTGGTTTGAATGTTTGGTTTGGATGAATTGTGGTCGCAAATATGCGACGAGGGGTATATATATGCATTGTGGGGTATTTTGGGTTTGCAGGTGCTACTGCTGGGGGGCGGCGGCGGCAGCCGCAGGATTCTATGTTTTTTTTTACAAAATACAAAAAATATTTTTTTCTGCTTTTAGTCTGTCTCGACGGCTAGATAATGGCCGTCGATACTGCACAGCAGTCGAGCCTGTATCGACAGCCTAATTGTAGCCGTCGAGACTACCTAGCAGAGGATTTTTCGACGGCTGTGAATTACCGTCGAGACTATCGGCTCAGTCCACGTCACCTGGACAACGCCTCAGTGGGTCCCACGTTAACCAGTGTCGACGGCCTTTTAACGGCCGTCGAAATAGAGCCAACTGTGTCGCTGACGGCGTCCTCGGTGCCTGTCTCGATGGGCTTCGCCTTTGCCGTCGATACTACTGGTATCGACGGCCGGGCCGTCGACACTAGTGTCCTCTTCGACGACCTTCACTCGACGGCCTTTTCTCGACGGCCGGCCGTCGACACTAAGTTTACCCAACGGTTGTTGGATTTTATCGACGGCTTGGGCCGTCGATACTGTTGCCGCCTCCTGTAGTGTAAAGGCCATGATTAGCTGTTTGCACTTGTGCACTAAAAATATTTTGCACCGAATATTTTCCCAGTAACTTGTTCATTATATATATTTGATATTACAATGCAACATAAATATATTGTTCCTTTCATACCCTTAATAATGCCTTGCTTTAACTTGTACTCTCTCTGATCACAGATATTTGCTATTTTTGTTTTTCATGGTCTCTAATATGCAATTTTCATCACTAATATCTATTACAATTTACTTAAAAAACTATTAAAAATATAGTAGTATTGATGTACATTTTAAGACAAAAATACATGTGCAATTTTTCGATATACAATATAAATATTTAAAAACATATTCATAATTCGAGTTTCAAAAATTTGATGAGTACGTATCGCAAATGTCAATTTTCTTTTATTGGAGATAGCATTCCCCATAGGCATGTATTGAATAGGGCCCTTACCGATAATAATTAGGATACTATAGTCAATTTTTAATGTTTCTTTATTTTAATGTAAAACACAAATATATCTTATAAACTTGGACAGAGATATACGTTTTTAATATCCCATCTTGTAAATTGTTCCAGAAATTTCGCTATGCAAGGTAAAGCGATTGAAAAAGAAACGCGTAAGGGTTTGGCCATCGCATGGCCCAAAAGCTAGGTGGCCAACGTCAGTTGCCGCGACAGCCTACAGGTTCTACTGGCCTGAGCCTGAGTTGTACAAGCACATCGATTTTTTAAATATTTTTTATTTTCCTCAATTAAATAAATATTTTTTGTTATTAAAATTAAAATAAATAGACTCCTCCCTATGGTCGAATGGGCAGAAAATATAACACACACTTTTGTTCGGCGAGAATTTGAATTTCCGTCAAATGGACCGACGAACTATTGCCACAACGACTAGGGGCGCGTGGTAGCCATAAACCGCCAATTGAACTAACATTTTCTCCATTCACCACATGGCAAGGCATGATTTTGGTCAAGGAAAAAATCCTCTCGTTGGAACGGCATGATTTGGAGGCAAGGAAACCCCGCCGTTCCAACGGGCGAGATTTGCCCCATATAAGCCATGCGCGCCATCCCCACCGGCACTACTACCATTTGGGCGTGCCGTCGGGCTGAAGAAAAGAGAGGGGAAAGGAGAGAAGGAGAGAAAGGAAGAGGGAGGGGAGAGAAGGAAGAGAGGGAGAGAGAGGAGAGAAGGAGAGGAAGGAAGAGGGTCATCTTCTGCAGGCGGCCTGCGATGTATTTTTTCAAATTTAGTTTATATTTTTTAAAACACTGTAGGCTAGCCGTGCATGAAAACTGGTAATGTAGTTAGAAATAAAATTTAATTTAGGTTAGGTGATAGGCAAACTAGTACGTTAGTATCCTTAGGGGGTAAATGTGCATAATGTTTAGTGCCACCCAGTTAGTATTAACGTGATTTGTAGGGTAGGTCTACGATGTAGTTCATTTGTAGTATAATTTATAGTGTAGATCTAAGGTAGTAGATATATGTGAGTTATTTGCATGTAGTAGCTTTTGGGCATTTTGGATAGGCATGGTGCCAGTTTTTTTTTTAGCACCATGTTAGCATACATATCATTGTTACATTGAAATAATTTACGGTCGTTTTTACGAGCAGGAGTAATGTCAGACAAGTTATATTTCCAAATAATTTATGGGAAAGGAGAGGTTTTGTATGGTGAAACCAAAATAGATGTGTTCAATTTTCAAGCAGTCATATTAGGGATATTTAGGACAAGAGGACGTTCAGTGGGTTGCAAAATTGGCTATTGCGGACCTTTGGACTAAATTTGGAATAACATGTATGAGGGTTAGTGTTGTGGTGAGCCGTGGTAGAGAAGGATATTATTGGGAGTTGATGCCAATAATGTCTACCCAAAATTGGAGGCGTTATGTGGAGATTGTGACTGAACGTGATTTTTTTAGCCATGTTTGCAAGTTGAATCAACATGCTGAGTTGCGGGAGAGGAGGGAGTAAAACAATGGAGACCACAGTTGAAGAAGTAGCACATAACATAGAGGGGATGTAACGCGAATGTCATAGAGGTAGACGAACGTATTGAGTCAAAAGGGGCAGGAAATGATCGTTGGAAAACATATGAGACGATTGGTGTGGCAGGTAAAGGGGAAGAAATTGAAGCAATTGTAGAATAGATGGAGGTGAAGGATGCAGAGCTTGAGCAAGTCCCCGAGGTAGACATGTCAAACGAAGAGATGTTTCGAAGATTGTCCAATTCCGAACAAGTGGGATAGCATGATGAATCAAAGTCCATTAGCCGCCGGTTCAAAAGTAGAATATGAGTCCTCCCATTTAACCGCCAATCCAAACGGTGGGATATGAGTCCTCCTATTTAACCGTCAATCCAAATGGCGGGATTGAGTCGCCCCTATTTGACGCCAGTAGATACGGTGAAATTTGAATCCATTGTTACGTCGGGCTGGATTTGAACGCATTAAATTGGCGGAATTTGGTTCGGCCTATTTTTCACCCGTTGAATCGGTAGAAGGAAGATATTTATTTAATTTTTAAAAACAAATATATATTTTTAAATTTGAAAAAATATTAAATATTTTAAAAAAGTACATCCACCGGGCACCGGCTTGTCGAAGCCCAAATAATCCAAAGTGCTAGTCCAGCCCATTAGAGAAAAAAAAAAAAACGCACGGCTATGGTTCGGCCGAAGCGTTTGCCGTCTCGAACGTCGGAGTCGGATTCCTTGGTGTTATAATCATTTGCTGAAACCATTTCAACTAATGGAAATCAAAACCGGTAATCGAAGTGGGTATAAAATCAAGGTCTTTGGAAAATAACATAAAAAAGTTAAAAGGTGTAATATATCTTGTGTATACAGGTTGGCAATGTACACACTATGCATACCAATTATCATGAAAATTCTATATTTTTAGAATTTTTCATGACTTTTATTAGCTAAAACATTGTCTGTACATAGAACTCTGTGATACGTTGACAAGTTAAAACATTTAAAAAGATAGCAAGATGCTTTAAGCAAATAATCTATCCCCAATCCAAGAGGCTTATTGACGTTATCTGCTGAAGACGAGCAGAGAATTCATCCATGGACGTCATTTGCTACTGGAGGCAATTATATAACACTAGTAATAAATAGTTCGATCAACAAGCTAGAATGAGGAAACTGAACAAACGCACTTGATTCTCCATACGCTGGTGTTCAATCGTGCAAGAACAAGAACAGAGACAATGGTCGAGAACTTCAAGTCAACGTGATATGTACTGGAACCGTACTTACTAACGCGCGACATCGAGCCTGCCTACTACTTGGGCGGCGCTGGCGGGGCGAACTGCTGTGGCGGCGGCGCCGCCGCCTCCGCCCGGCCGCGGCTCCGGCCGAACAAGTAGCACCCCAGCGCCAGGATGAGCACCAGCAGAATCGCCGGGATCGATATCACAAGCTCAAACATGGCAGAACCGTGCCGGTTCGGCTCTCTCTACGACGTGCAGAGAGCAGAAACTGAAGCACGCACTCGGCGTGATGGAAGCGATAAGGGAGGAGCCTGACGACCGACGTAGTAGTGTAGCTTCTAGCAGTTCAGTGGCAGCCTGGCAGGTTCCAGGTGAGCACTTCAGCAAGAGTGGTTAAGGCTGACGCTTTCGGAACGAACTGACGTATGATCCAGAACTCTGGAATTACTTAGCTGATCTGACGGTTTAGTAATGACGCAACCGGAAATCATGACTACAGAAGGGATAATGTTTGTGGTAAATGGCTTTGATACGAACGGGAGGATGCTTCCAGCAAGAAAAATGACGTTGGAACCACCAGCTCAACCAGTCCGATTGGACGTCTAACCAAAGCGTCTCATCATTTCAACCGCCAGTGAACTTCTGCATTGCATGCTTGGCCGCAAATTCTGGCGGGCACAGAAGACAGTCAGACACCACTTATCTCACCGTTTGCCCACAAAACCAACAATCGCATCTTTGTTGATGATAAAGGTTTCATACCATCAAGAATATCCATGCTGAATGAACTAAGGAAAACTAATCAGAAACTTCAGCTTTTTTTAACCAAATTCCGCTAACCAAAAGTTTAAAAATAAAGTAAATTCCACAAAACAAAGTGATATATGCATGTAACAAGAGTGGCATCTTCTAAACAATCAACCTTTCACACAACATATATTCCTTCATGAACACACACCAGAGTTACATTTTCTAGGGAATGTACGCAAAAAAGGGCAGCACAACAATAACAAATCTACACAGTTCTTCTCTACTCTCTCCCTTGAGAACTAATCCAACAGAGCAAAATTACATGGGAAAAATCTCACTTGCTTAAGTCTTACTGCCTGGCACCAGATAATTTCCACCTTGCAAAATGGTCTTCACACCGCTGCAATGCATAGAGAAACTAATCGGTTTACATTCCAATGAACTAGAGGTAACACCTCAAGTGGTTTTAATGGAACTACATAATAGTGGTAGTTTTCAATATATCAACAGTGGATTTGCAGAATGGGTGACCAGTATGATCAATGCTATTCCAATGTCATCTTTGTAGAAGATACAATACAACGACCCTCTGCTCGAATTGCCCTGTGAGTTCCTTGTAAGTTGTAAGTGCCATTTCAATGGAGCATACTAGTGAATGATGGCTCTAAGGGAGGGTAACAACCAAAAAAAATACAGGTTGGAAACACTTTCAGCACATACTTGAAATTGAAGGTAAACAGATCAAGGCTATAAAATATTATACCTCTCAAAGAATCCAAGGAGATACCGGAAGATGTACCAAAGGAGGCAAAGCATCAATATATCTATTATAGTTAAGCAATAACATATTTTGAACTCTATGTGGTCATTTGCTGAGATACATTAGAAACTGGGAGTAATTGAAATAGTTAAAAACAGTAGTAAAAAATTTAGATCCTTTAAACCTTCTTTGATTCAATCAGAAAACCTTCCCGATGTTTACAAATTTTCTGATGGAACAAAAAGAAAAAACAAATTCCTCGTGATGAACAACAATCTTCCACTTTACCAGTATCCTAAGCAATTGTGGTTTCTGAGGCAGCAGAGTGGAGACCCCAACATATCAGTATGTTGTAGGATAATCTGTCTGAGGAAATCATATGGTGGAGCTGAAGTTGCCAGCATATAGGCTGTGAACATTAGAATGTATAGAACTTGGAATTGGAGATTTGGAAGGGAGGTCGAAGGACTAGAAACTTTTAAAAGAGTTCTTGTGCAGGAAGAATGAACATAATCAAGAAGTGTGACATTCTAAGTTATAGGAATAGGATAACCGGGGTCCAAGGTTACATATGGTTTTGGATAGGTTGCTAGAAAAGAACAATATGATCAAGGTGGGTAAACTGGATTCATGGAGATAAGAGTAGTTTGTTTTGTGTTGAAAAGGTTATTAGATCCTCTCTGCTAGCTGTTTAATAATTTAAGTTTTATTAGCTTCTATGAATCTGAACTGTATAGCTTCTAGTTTTGAGTTTCAAGATGTGAAAACCTTTATATGCACTTATTTTCTTTTCAATGCAAATCTTCTACTATTCTGCAAGAGTTAAATTAAAATGTATGTTCACTGTTCTGAAACTACTATTTCTGCTTAAGGCATCACTCTAACCTATATAGCTGCAGTTCTTTACAGTTCCCCAGAGGCCCAGATTTAGGTCACTTAATTCTCTCGATTTTTCTATTAGTCATATTCTCAACATTTACTTTATTGTTAATAACAACAGATTGGGGGCTGTATGTAGAAGCCTGCATTCTGCAAGAACATCTGATATTGAGCGCTTAAAAATGCAAGATATCCTTTTGAAATTCTAGACAGATCCATTATAAATAAAAATAATTCTAAAGTTTGGTACTAAAAAGAGAGAATATTAATCGAGGTAATCTGGAGACAAGGGAATGGCATGGTCCATAAAAATGTGTGATTTTGCACAATGCAAAGCAGTGCAGCATGTCATGGCAACGACGAGCTTGGTTCTTACAGAGGAGATTATTAGGCTCGATACTGTGTCTTTCCATATGATTCCTCTGTTTGCTAGGGGGCAGTACATTGATATTCTGATATTTGCAAATATTGATTGCAAGCTCTATCATGTATTGCACTTTGTTGCAGTTTATTATCCGGGCTGTGTGGATACGATGGTGGATAGTGTTTGGCTTGTAACGACAGTTTGGTTGTTGGAATTGACAGTGGGGGAAAGAAGGTGGGAAATCAAACTAACTACAGTTCTAGACATTGGATTAACAATTAACTAAAACCCATACTTGCGCTCTTAGAGTTAAAAGAAAGAATATGTTCCACAAATTTCGAACTTTGGAAGCTATAGCAATTACTCAAAAGGAATTCTTTCAGAGTTTAAGACTAAGGACCAAGCGACCACTAAAACTTGTGCTGCCAGATTATCTAACAATGCGAAATCATACTAGTAAAACAAGGAAATATAATTCCTTCCACACAAAAGTCTGTAATGCAAAGGCAGAACGACCCCTAAATTCCACAATTTGAAAACTCACTGCACCTGCATGGTTTCTCAGATTCAAAGAGCAAACCATCCTGAGCGCGATCAAGGCGCACGAGCCCATTGTGTAAAAGGTGAAACCTTTGCAGAGCAAGAAAGGGAGAACGAGAGGCGAGCAGCGGAAGGATACTGAAGAGGTAGCGCTCCCACCAATCGAGCATGTAGAGGCCGATGGAGACATTGTAGAGGTGGATCTTGCGCCCGATCCAGTTCATCCTCCCCAACCCACCCGCAAGAGACCCGACGCCGCAGGTCCCTCGGCAAGCTCAGATCCGCAAGAAGCGTGCGCGGTCTTGGATTTTCAGATCCAGAGGAGGAAGGAGGGTGCGGCCGTGCGGTGCTCGAGACTTCGAGGGATCCGGACTGATACTGCCAAGGCCGATTCACAAGATCTCGACCTATCCTGTCGGTCCGATTAGAAACCAACGCCTCGGATCTAAACTTTGCTAGTTGTAATTTTGAGTTCCAAAATTGGAGAATTAAATCTTGCGGCAAAGAAAGGAAAGACCCTGCCGGCGAGCACGGCTCTTGGAATCGGCAACACGGCGCAGGGCTCGTACCTTGTTCTCGCAGGCAGCGAGCGAGGGTGGATATATCGTGCTAACGCCGGTCACGAAAAGAAGTTATCCTTGATTTTTTGGACACGCATTTGGCCACTCGTCTTATTTAAAAATTTAGTTCAAATATATAAAAATATGAGCCATACTTAAAATACATTTAATAATAAACCAAATCATAACAAAATAAATAATTTTTATATAATTTTTTTGAATAAAACGAATGGTTAAAAACGTGTTCAAAAGTCAACGGCAATTTCCTTTTTTGACCGAAGGGAGCATATGTTCTTGGTGCGCCATGACCTGGAAAATTTATTTTTTAAAATTTATTTTTATTCGTTTATACAAAATTATATGGCGGATTGAATTTAGACACAAATAGGCCCCGGTCGCACTTTGAATTAGCGACAGGCTCCCGGTCGCACCCTCAACGCGCGATAGGTTGGTGAGAAGACGGGCACAGGAGAGCCACGCAAGCTATCGCACCTTCAATTCGCGACAGCACTGTAGCTACAGTACACTTGCACTATTCATTGAACTTCTTATACCTATTGACATTTCATATCATATCCACCTTAAACGAAATAAATTTTGAAATTTATGTAAAATCCTAAAGAACTCATTTTTGAAACTTTCAATTTTTTAAATTTTTTTGAATTTTGAATTTCGAATTTAGACTTGAATTTGTATTTTAAATTTTGAATTTTTGAATTTTGAATTTCGAAAATTCTAAGTTTGAAAAATGGGTTCTTTAGGATTTTACATGAATTTTAAAATTTGTTTCGTGTAAATTGGATATGGAATGAAATATTAAACTTCCAATTTTCGTGGAAATTCGAAATTCAAAAATTGGAAGTTTAATATTTCATACCATATCCAATTTACACAAAACAAATTTTAAAATTCATGTAAAATCCTAAAAAACTCATTTTTCAAACTTAGAATTTTCGAAATTCAAAAATTCAAAATTTAAAATACAAATTCAAGTCTAAATTCGAAATTCAAAATTCAAAAAAAATAAAAAAAAATGAAAGTTTCAAAATGGGTTCTTTAGGATTTTACATGAATTTTAAATTTTGTTTCGTGTAAGTTGGATATGATACGAAATGTTAATAGGTATGAGAAGTTCAATGAATATTGCACGTGCAGTGCTGTCGCGAATTGAAGGTGCGATAGCTGTCTGGCTCTCCTGCGTCCGTCTTCTCACCAACCTATCGCACGTTGAGGGTGCGACCGGGACCCTGTCGCTAATTCAAAGTACGACCGGGGTCTATTTATGTCTAAATTTCAATCCGTCATATAATTTTGTATAAACGAATAAAAATAAATATAAAAAAATAAATTTTCCCACGACCTGAGGGAGGCACTGGGCTCTCGTCCTGCCACCACCGCCATGAGCCCATGAGGGCAATAAGGTGGTTGAGATTTTGGGCCGAGCATTGGGCCTTTTTTTGAACCAAATAAAATTAGGCCTGTTCGTTGTTACTTTTCTGTTTGGAAGGAAAATGGGCCTGTTTGTTGTCCATGAATTGAATTCACGGTATACCAAAGACATGAATGAAGTTTGTTCCGAGTTTTAGCATAGACACTGCAAATTTTCCACGCACGTTTCACCCCGAATGCTGCAGGTCGCGTTGCTAAATGTTGACGGCTAGTACAACGCTCCGCCATCTTTCATCGACAAAGCTGTGGAGGAAGGATCGATCACTCTCCACTGCTCGTCATATCGTTATGTTGTCCACAGGCCCACAGAACCGAAAGAACTGCTCGAGAAGTTAGAAATACCTTCGCTGACAATATTACTGTTACGACCTCTTGGACGCAACCAGAGAAATTCGGAAGGAACAGGGCGGAATTTGGAGGAATAGGGAGAATCTAGAGAAGCACGAGAATGAGGAATAGATTTCAGGGAATTCGGGTATGAATTGTCTTCTTCGTTACCCCTCCAACGAGCAGGTGAGAGTTTATATATATATCTGGATACAAGGCTATGGGCCGAGATTTAGGGACGCAGCCCAATAGGGAACATAGCCCGTTACATGCCTCCCCCCTTAAGAACGAACTTGCCCTCAAGTTCATTCATTTGGAAGTCATGCTTCAGCTTGTACAGATTTTCCCAAGAATTCCAATCAGCTGGCAAGGAGCTCCATGTGACCAGTCCATAAGGTGTCGCCTTGCGGCCAACTTGACACAGCTTCAACTCGGTGATGGCTGAAGGAAACAATGAGCTTTCATCTACAAGAAATTGAAGAGCAACATCTGGACTGACCTGAGCGTCCGGCGGTAATGCTTTTTTCAATTGCGAGATGTGAATAACAGGGTGAATATTTGAGCCAACTGGGAGCTTTAAACGATAAGCTACGGGACCAACTCGCTGGAGTATTTCATAAGGGCCAAAGAATTTGAAACTTAGCTTCTGAGAGGTTCTTCTAGTGACTGATTGCTGAGCATACGGATGTAACTTGACATAAACCCAATCACCGACATTAAACGATCTCTCCACTCGATGCTTGTCAGCTTGCTGTTTCATCCGCTGTTGAGCCCGAGCTAAGTTGTGCTTGATTAGCTCTTGCATAGTTGCCCGTTCTTTGATCCAAGACTCTAGGTCAGCATTCATACCAGTATTGATGGTTGTAACTCCAAAGTAGCAAGGTGTATAGCCATAAAGCACTTCAAATGGCAATTTGCCCAGAGCAGAATGATAAGTGGAGTTATACCAAAACTCTGCCTGCGGAATCCATTGGGACCACTTCGATGGACAAGCTTGAGTCGTGCATCGCAAATATGTTTCCAAACATTGGTTCAGACGCTCTGTTTGACCATCTGTTTGTGGGTGGTAAGCAGAGCTCATGTTCAGAGTTGTATCCGCAAGTCGGAACAGTTCTTGCCACAAACTGCTAGTGAAAACCTTATCCCTATCAGAAATGATGACACTAGGAAGACCATGAAGCTTATAAACATGAGTCATAAAGGCCTGAGCTACTGTCAAGGCAGTAAAGGGGTGTGATAGAGGAATAAAGTGACCATATTTAGTAAACTTGTCGATCACAACAAGAATTGTGTCAAACCGTTGTGACTTGGGAAGGCCTTCGATGAAATCCATGCTTATGGTGTGCCATGCTTGAGGAGGAACAGAGAATGGTTGGAGTAAGCCAGGTTGCTTTGTTCGTTCTAGCTTAGCTTGCTTACAAATAGTGCAATTAGAAATGAATGTGGTGATATCCTTCTTCATGCCGGGCCAAGCAAAGAGTGCCTTCACCTTGTTGTATGTAGCTGTTATGCCACTATGGCCTCCCAAACCACTAGCATGTAGTGCTTGGAGAATGGCATGATGAGCTTTTGTATGAGATCCTAACCAAATTCGTTCCTTGTATCGAATGATGCCATCTTGCAAGGAAAAACCTTGTTGGTTAGTTTGAGATATGGTCAATTCTTGCAACAGCTTCTTACACTGATCATCCTGTAGATATCCTTCCATAATCACTTCAAGCCATTTTGGTTGACAAGACGAAATTGCATGAATTTCTGAATCATGGGATTCTTTTCTTGATAATGCATCCGCTGCCTTGTTGTCATGCCCTTTCCGATAAGCAATTTTATATTGCAGTCCCAATAGTTTCACAAATGCCTTGTGTTGAACTCCAGTAGTGAGCCGTTGATCTCCAAGATGTATGAGACTACGGTGATCTGTGAGGATAGTAAAGGATTTGTGTTACAAATATGGTCTCCATTTGTCAACAGCCATTAATATGGCAAGACATTCCTTCTCGTATGTTGACATTTGACGTGCCCTTAATCCCAAAGCTTTGCTCAAGAAGGCAATGGGATGGCCTGCTTGCATGAGCACTGCTCCAATACCGGTGTCACTTGCATCTGTCTCAAGTGTAAATTCCTTTGTAAAATCCGGGAGAGCTAGTACTGGGGCAGAGACCAGAGCATGCTTAAGGGTCACAAAGGACTGCTGTTCCAACTCGGTCCATACAAACACTGCGTTTTTCTTGAGAAGATCAGTCAAGGGTCTGCTAAGCATCCCATAATTCTTGATGAATTTGCGATAGTACCCTGCTAATCCGAGAAATCCACGCAACTGCTTAGTTGTTAATGGTTGTGGCCACTCTTGAACAGCTTTGATCTTTGTCGGATCAGTGGAGACACCTGCTGAACTAATGATATGTCCCGGATATTCTAACTTAGTCTGCAAGAAAAGAGCATTTGGCTCGCAAGGAAGAGCCGATTGTCCGCAAGATGTGAAACACCTTTTTAAGATTGTGGTAATGGGCTGTCAAGGATGGACTATAAACCAAGATATCGTCCATGAAAACAAGAACACACTGTCGAAGGAGTTGAGCAAATATTTGGTTCATCAACCCTTGAAAAGTCGCTGGCGCATTGGTAAGACCAAATGGCATGACTCTAAACTCCCAATGACCATTGTGTGTTCGGAAGGCAGTTTTGAATTCTTCACCCATTGCCACTCCGATTTGGTGATACCTTGAATGCAAATCCAATTTAGTGAACCATTGTGCTCCATGCAACTCATCCAATAGCTCATCTACTATGGGTAACGGGTATTTGTTTTTAACCGTCATAGCATTGAGCTGGCGATAATCGACACAAAAACGCCAAGAGCCATCTTTTTTTCTGACGAGAATCACTGGTGAAGCGAATGGACTGGAACTGGGCTGAATAAGACCTTTGGATAACATATCTTTCAATTGCTTCTCAATTTCATCTTTTTGATCTGGGCTCTGACGATATGGGCGTATGGAGACTGGTTTCATACCGGGTAAAAGAGGAATTGAGTGGTCACAAGGTCGATGTGGTGGCAGTTCCGTTGGAGCGTGAAACAAGTGATCGTATTCACTGATCAAGTTGTTGATTAATGCTGGGGTGCCATTCAATTCTGACGAAATCACCGTAGGCTCGCAGACAAGGACGAGGTGTGAAATTGCTCCTTGCTTGCCCATGGAACACAACTGATGCGCAGTTATCATGGAACATGTGGTCTGATTGACTTGGACCCCTTTCAAGGTAATATCCTTATGATGCTGTTGGAATGAGATGGACTTAACTCGCCAATCGATCCACATAGGACTGAATTGCTCTAACCACTCCATTCCCAAAATGATGTCATAACATCCCAATGGCAACACTCTAAAATTGTCTCTGAATGTGTGTCCCTGGATGTAGTATTGTAGATCGACAACATGTAAATTGTCGCTAAGTTGCTCCCCATTAGCAATCAACACCGAACTTGTGTGACCTCCTCGGTTGGGAGTTGTAGGTCAAGAACTACTCTAGTCTTGATGAAATTTCGAACTACCGTAATCCAACAGATTGATACCGCTTTTATGCTTAAGTAAGCCTTGTAGCGAATAGTATTCGATCCTTGCGTACCCTCACCGCAAATTGAGATAGCCCCAGTAATGTTTGGTCCATTACTTCGATCTTGGTCTTGTCCTGTTTCCTCATCCGAGTTGGATTCAATGTGTTCGGTGGCGAGTAGACAATAAGTCTTCCATGACTTGCAGCGGTATCATTTTTGGACAACGATGACCGCCATCCATTTCTCACCACACCTCATCTGAGCCCTTGTGCTTTATGCGTTGCGATCCGAGATTGTCCAATTTGTCCGGATATTTCACTTGTCGTCTGCTTTTGTTGTCTATTGAGTGATCCGACAACGCCCTTCCCAGTGATGTGGTGGGGAATAGGTTTTCCTTGGATCCCTTGGAATCTCGTGGCATCCTTATGATCGAACTTGGTAAATGATTTTTCGGGAATCAATAACAACTCCTCTTCTGCAGTAAAGCCAAAGATAACGCACATCAATCGTCCTTGGCTTGTGCAAAACAATTGTTGAACAATTTCGTGTTTCAACCCGCCCGTGAACTTGCTAACGGAAAAATGTCATCTAAATGTGTATTATGTGCAAGAACTTTGTGTGCTATACTTTGGAACTGTTCATAATATTCATTTACACTAGTGGTTTGCTTAATGCTCAACAAATTTTTCATAGCATTGAGATAAAGGTCTTTGCCAAATTTCGGTCTCTGACTATGCACAATTCGACCCAACCATTTACGATGTGGTGAGTTTCAAACATCTGTAACCACAACGCCGCTTGCCCCGTGAAATGCAAGATGTAGCGAATGGTGCCCACATGTGCACAGAATGAAAACATGGAAAAATATTTTTCACATTTGGCTTTCCAAATTTTTGGCTGATCTCCATCAAATTTGGGAAACTCAGTGCGTGGCATGCGAAAATCCCCAGAGAAAACCGCATTTCGACCACCCAAGGAATTCAAATTGGATTGAGAAGATGGAGAACGAGGTATGTCGTGCTCACCTCGACTGTGGTGTGCTCGTGAATCGATTCGATCCGAGGTGCACCCTGGTGTGTAATCGCTTGGCCATTCAATGTCTTCCTCGGCGGAACTGGAATGGGGCTGGGTGTTTACTCCAAACTGGTGATACGAGAAGCCAAATCCTGCAGCGAAGTCTTCATCTCCTTCAAGGTGAGATCCACTGCCGGTCTCCAAGACTCCGCCTCCTTCAATCTCCCATCGATTCCTGTCACCGCTGACAGAATCGCCTTCACATCGCTTCCCAGAGATGCAAGTCTCGTCTCCATCCCACAAGCAATCCGTGGTTCTCCTCCCCAAGTTCGTCCGGACCTCGAGCACAGGAATTTTACGGCGGTCGCTTCCGCAATCGCCAACCTCTCTCTTGGACAACTTTACCGATCGAACCGAGGGAATTTAGGATCACCGACGAAGCTCTGATACCATATTGTTACGACCTCTTGGACGCAACCAGAGAAATTCGGAAGGAACAGGGCGGAATTTGGAGGAATAGGGAGAATTTAGAGAAGCACGAGAATGAGGAATAGATTTCAGGGAATTCGGGTATGAATTGTCTTCTTCGTTACCCCTCCAACGAGCAGGTGAGAGTTTATATATATATCCGGATACAAGGCCATGGGCCGAGATTTAGGGACGCAGCCCAATAGGGAACATAGCCCGTTACAATTACTTTCTCCAATCACACGGACATAAGACATTTGACGTGATATATGCAAGTCAATATTTTAAAACTCAAGTTATTAATATTTTTAAAAATAATTAGATCGTGTATATATAAAAAATTAGGTATAGATTTATCTTTAAAAATACTTCTATAATATATTAATTTTACTGAGTTTATAGATGAATTTTGATAGCAATTTGTGGTCAAAGTTATATTCTAGGAATAAGCATTTGTGATGGGAGATAGCGGTAACTAAGAGCACTGTCATCATGTCTCTATTTTACTATTGCCGATCAATCTTAGACTTTATAGCGCTCCAACAGATTTTCTATGTCAATCTTTATATTTGAAAACTTTTTTCCGAGTCTATATTTAAGATACTCTCCCCTTCAGTGTGTGCGTGTGCGTGTGCGTGTGCGTGTGTGTATATATATCCTAATATACCTCTAGGGGTAGATTAGGTTAAACTACTCTGGACCCAAACGCGCACAAGCGAGCCAGCCCACAGTGGGATTTTATTAACCGCAACAAAACATATGGCTAATTAACCAATCCCGTGATTATCGGATTCTATTTATTACCCCGACCTCCTGAACGTTTCTCTCTCCTCAGCCCACGATCCAGATTCAAAATCCGCAGGCGACCGAGCAACCACCGAGCTCGCTGCATCCAGCCGGCGCCGTCCCTTGCATCCAGCCGGCGTCGCCCCTGCCGTCCCGGCGCCGCCCCCGCATCCAGCCTGCGCCGCCCCTGCCATCCCGATGCCGCCTCCCCCGCGCCTGGCGACGCATCCCCCGCGCCCGGCGGCGCCTCGCCGTCCCGCGCCCGGCGCCGCCTCGCCGAGCACGCACCGCCGCCGTCCGCGCCGACCCTGCGCCCGGCGCGGTCTCACCGGCCCGGCCCCCGTTGCGGCCGTCGCCCCGATGTCGTCGCCCGCCGGCCGCCGCCTTCCCGACGCCGACGGCTCGATGCCTCCTCGACGGCGTCTCCACGCCACGCCGGGCACCGCCACCTCCTTCGCTGCTCCACATCGGATTACTTAGGAATTACTTAGGTTCTATATGGATTACTTTAGGGATTTCGATGAATTGATAGACCTTTAGATGAATTACTTAGGAAATTTGAGTCTGTAATGCGAAGCAATCGGTCATGATTTGGTTTTTGCCATTTTGTATATATTCTCATTCAAAAGTAATAAAAAGTAATTTGTAATAATATGTGTTTTGCTCGGTGTAGAATAAGCTTGGCCTCCCTATATATATATATAGAGATTAATAGCGTCTTTTCGAAAATCGGATCTCCGCATTAAAATTAGTTTTGAGACGCTTAACAACCGATCCAACAGATTGATCTTGTTAAATCCATTTGAAACGTTGTCGATGACCAAGTTTCATATTTTTTAAATTTGTTTACTATTTATTTCTTATGTTCGAAAATCAACTTTTTTGAACGCACTACGACTAATTGGATGGTTAATTTTCAAAATATGAAACAAATAGTAAACAAATTAAAAAATATGAAACTTGTTCATCGACATGTTTGATGAGATTTAACAAGATCAATCGGTTCGGATCGGTTGTTAGACGCCTCAATTTCAAAACCACTGAGAGACGATCCGTCTCTCGAGAAGACGCTAGCTAATCTCTATATATATATATATATATTAGGATGGAGAATAAGCCGGAGAGGATGAAAATATAGGGAATAAATAATGGTTTAAAGATGGAACATAAAATTTAGAGATATTGCTCGTGGTCGATGCTATGCACCTTATTTACCTTGAAGCAGATCATGATATCAATAGAGGCGAAATGCGAGTAGTCCGCTTCCTGTAAATTTCATCCTACGAGCTCTGCCAATTCCGATGGTATTTGATGCGTGATACTGCAGCAACGAACACTAGCTCCATGAATGAATCTGAAAGCAGCAGGCAGTTCTTGGATCACCAGACTGAAAGCTGACCTGACCCTCCCTTGCTGCTCACAGTCACAGGAGTACTCCCCTGCTCGGCACGAGAAAGTCGTCCAGAAGACGAAATGAGAGATGGAATAGCCCAGCTACTGCAAGAACTGCATGCAAGATCCCCGGGCTGAAAGAAGGAAAGGCGATCGTGCAGGCACAGCGGCCGGGGAATCACATGTTCTGAACGCGACCACTCAAGCTTACAGATCTTGCACGCGCCAGCGCCACTGGCGAGGGACAAAACTTCTTGATGTCTGCACAATGCTGCAAGATGTGCTCCTCGGTAAGGTTTATTTCCTGAAGTTTTGTTAGGACTAGGGATGGAAACTGCTGACTGATCATTGATTACTCATGTTTCATCTGCTGTGAGAAAATGCTAACCGTATAGAGCTAAGATTCAAACTGACAAACTGCGTGGTGGTCTCAGTTGTGTTGGTCGTGTAAAGCTGTGTCAATTCCGGGCTTCTAAGTTCTAACCATAAAAATTCATAACTGAAGTACAGATCTGAGGGGTTTAGCGGCTCGATGCTCGGTTCTGATTTCAGATAGTTAAAATGCCACTTGCGGGGCATCCTTCCGAGCCATGCAAAGATCAGGATCAACAGGAAAAAGAATATTTGAGTAATATGGTATGATTTCTAGGACGACATCACGACAGGGGTAAGGTTGTCAGGCATTTTGTGGCCTTCGGAAAGAGTTGAACACCATCATCGAAACAATTGATATACTTGCCCTTCAAAATATCATACGTGTGACTTACGAGAGTAGTGTTACGGTGGTTGTATCGTGCAATGGTGCCTGCGCGGAAGATAAGAGCGTCCTGAATTCTGACACGGTTGTTGGTGACTCCTCATCCTCAAATTGATGTCCAAAATCGTCCATCATGCCGTGCATCCTTTCAACCTCATTGTATACCTCAACGGGTTCAACAGACAGCACCCTAGCACTCTCGTCGTGATGGAGAAAATTGTCAAAATGTCACTCTTAACGAGTAGTTTCGTTAAAATGTCACGCATCTCTCAAAAACATGTGGAACCATCTATGTCTATAACAGTAGGACAAAGTGGCATTTTAGCGAAGCCACTCATTGAGAGTGATAAATATGAGAATCCCCCTGCTTCTTACAGTTGTAGCATTTGGCACATGGGCACTGCACTTTCGCTCTCTCAGGATTCAGCGCAGCTTGGAAAGCTTTGCACACAAAATGTCCTTTTTCCGCCAATCATAGTACATCTACCTCCTTTTTCCGCCATTCTTGTTTCTTAGTTTTATCGCGAAAGGCTAATGCATGTCAGGTTTTGCAAGATATTAGCTCTCATGGTCTGATCACAAGTCCGATCGACTAATCGAGCACCACCTGACGACAATTTCTTCAGCTCAAGTGGTAATTAATATCCTCAGTGTTTCTTTTCCTTTAATATCCTCAGTCCTTTCTCTCTTAATTGAAATGGCAGAGCTCCTGCCCGTTAACTCAAAAAAAAAAAAAAAAAAGTATGTCCAGCCTTGCTTTGTCCTAAAGTAACAAGCAGAGAGAACGGAAACCCTAGCTTTCCGAAACGAACGCCAAATTACGCTAACTCGTCAGATCGACGGTAATGCTTTGTTGAGGGATTACGCAATTTGTTAGGTCCTTGGTCGGAGCATTTTCAGTTTAGCAAAGGGCCCGAAGCCTCGCAGTACCGAAATGTGCCTTGCTAATTCATTGGTCCTGATGATGCTGAGCTATACCCTCTGTCGAAAAATTGCAACGGATACACAATAAACAAAATATACGCTATTAGTTTCTATATATAATATTAAAAAGTCTCTTGTGATAAGTAGTGATGATCACCTCCCACCTTAATGAAATTACTCACAAATGTCGTTCATTGAAACGAATCCTCAACAAAAAATTACTTACCAAACTATCTGCCGTAAGACGTAACAAACTCATTTAATCTAATTTAACCTCTCAAAATTCTTATAATAGGTACAACCAAAGTATAACGTCGGTTGTTCACATCGTGGCGTATCATGCACATGATCGATCAATGTTGGTCGTCATACCTCATGATGTGTTGTAGCAGGGGAACACCTATCCCCTACGAACTTAGGACAGTCGAACCAGAGCAGATATAATAGGCTCAAGGGGCGGTGGCCTGAGGGGAGCTTCGTCACCCGAAGGCGAGACAATGTCGCATCAGGAGGATGGCGACCCAAAGGACAGAGGGGACCTTCCCCACCCGAAGGTGAGGCAATGGTGGATCAGGGGGACGGTGGACCGAAGGAGGGGTCGCCTCGACCCAGGGATGGCAGCCCAAGGGGGGCTTTGCCACCCGAAGACAAGGCAATAGCGGATCAGGGAGACGACGACCCGAAGGAGGGGTTGCCCCGACCTGGGGACGGCGGCCCAAAGGAAGTCTGACCTCTCAAAGGTGGAGCAATGGGGGATCAAGTAAACGATGGTCCAAGGGGCACGAAGGAGCGGAGTTTTCTTGATTGCCAAGAAGCTCCACATGCGCCAGGGATCATACCACGCGACAGAAAGATACCTGTATGGAGTGTAACGACCCAGACTCCCTGTAATCCTCCTTGTAACGTCGCTTTTGCTAAGGCAGCAAGGGCATTTGTGTAACAACGCATTTGTATAAAAACCCTAGGGGTTTGGCGCCTCTCCCCGGTGCCCTCCTATAAATAGGGAGGCCCAAGGATAATAAAAGAACAAGAAACAAATTCGGGATAACTACTTTGCTTGAGCTCCACTCCCCCGAGCTGCTCTGCGAGCTTCGTCAAGCTGCTCCACGGGACAACCCCTTATAAATTGGTTGTCTGGCTTTGTTTGGCTCAGGCCAACGACATGATGCGTACCACCAATCGTTCATAACGAAGTTGAAGGTTATGACCTGCTTGCTCATAATCTTAACGATGGAATTTAGATCTTTCTTATAACAAAGCATGGTCAATATTAAGTGTTGTCTAGAATCAAATAATCGATTTTGTGGACATCATAATTCAGAACATATATATAGAACGGTAAATCCTAGATTTTTCCTTTTTTCCGGCTACTGCTGTGGCCGGGGTGGACGCCGGGAGTTGTACGAGAAAAGAGTGAGCCCGAAGTCTCACCAAACAAGGCAATATAATGGAACCGCTCACTTGCTAGCTCTACCCTTGTGCAGTGCAGCTGTTGGGCCATTACCTTTGCTTGCATTGCCGGAAAGCCGATGCTTTACAACCACCTCCTTCCTTCCAACCTTGCTCCCCAAGTGACAAAAGAAAGGAAGGGAAAAAAGATCTTTTTTTTACGTCAATTATTGGAGATTAGAACAGGTTTTGGTCCTTTTTTAGCTTGGCTTAATTTAATTCGAGTGGATGTACCTTTGTTAGGTCGATGCAACAGCCATCGAAATGATTCGTCTGACTGACCGGTTGACGGTTCTGCTTCAGCTGATAGGCCGTCTGAAATTTATTATTGTTGTTATTATTTGCTGCATTCTGACATTTTTTTGTTTGCCCTGCAGAAACAATGTAATTTCTCTGTTCTAAATGAATTTAGTGGGTTAAAGAGATCATTAGTCTTCCTCTGTGCTTTTCATCTGTTGTCCTAGAATGCACGGGGTCAACTTTTTTTAAACTCTGATTGCTGGTAAGCCTTAAGGTATTTAGATTGTCACGTGAAATAATATTAGTAAATATATTGACTAAAAAGCTTTGGCACTATTTTTTAAAAATGGCAACATATATATATATATATATATATATATATATATATATATATATATATATATAGAGAGAGAGAGAGAGAGAGAGAGAGGAGTTTGGCTGGGGTCGGTTGGGCCTCCGTCAGTTGGGCGTGTTCTATAAAATCTGTGGTGAAATTCTTCGATCCGGACCATACATTTTGTTCATTTCGATAAACTCTCCTAGTGTACCAAATTTTACATTTTTTGCTTTTTTTTGCTATTTGTTTTGCATTTTTCAAAATCAGCCTAGCATTCTAAAGTATTTTGGAGCGTCCATTTAGGCTGATTTGAAAAATGAAAAACAAATAGCAAAAAAAAAATTTTATGAAATTTGATACACTAGGAGAGTTTATAGAGATGAACAAAATGTACGGTTCGGATCGAAGAATTTCAACACAGATTTTGTAGAAAATGCCCAATCGACGTGTAATCGACGGACGCCAACCGATCGCAACCTCAACTCTCTCTCTCTCTCTCTCTACACTGAGTACGGAGCCTCCGTGAACCCTTGATGGGTTTTGAAATTCGAGAACTTTAGTGATCGATCGAAACCGTTGATCTTGTTCGTCATGTCAAAAGGTAGCCACCAACCAAGTTTCGTATTTTTTAAAATTTTTTTGCTATTTGAAGCTGATTTTCAAAATTAGAAAACAAATAACAAAAAAATTTGAAAAAATACGAAACTTGGTTGGTGGCTACGTTTTGACATGACGAACAAGATCAACGGTTTGGATCGATCACTAAAGTTCTCGAATTTCAAAAACCCGTTGAAGTTCACAGAGGGATCCGTACACTCGAGTTCACGCTAGCAAATCTCTCTCTCTCTCTCTCTCTCTCTCTATATATATATATATATATATATATATATTAAAAAAGGTGAACCAGTATGTGTATGGGAAACTTTGTCCATGCCCAAAAGCCACATGTAAAAATGATCGGAGATAGTAGCAGACTGTTAGAAACATAACTCCACCTAATGATTTGAAAAGGAACCCGAGTCAAGATTCCGGGTACAATTAAACTCATATCAAGGGATTTACCCCAGATATGTATGATAAATCAATTGAGATCAAACATCCTTCTCAGATTGTTGTTGGTAATATAATAAGAAAACAATGTGCTGTGATGGTTTGTTCCTAGCAAAAGGTACCAAGGGGATACCTAGAGACAACAAAACGATCGGGTGTCAACTTGTCATGCCACACATACACCAGGACCGGGCAAATCAACCCAGAGAGAAGCTGATCGTTATATTAGTCTAGAACGGCAATGTGTTTCACCAAAACCATTCTGGCTAAAGACATCAGCAGTACCAATTATGATCCATCTTATTATGTCCAATATCAGGCATGCAATTTTTTTTCAAAAAAGAACAGATACAATGATATGCTTGTTACCTCTTGGACATATTTTCACCGATCAATAAACCTTCCTTAGTACATACTTCTAAAAAAATCAGTGAGCATTCCCTCGATTGTAGTGGAGACACCCCCACCCGCAAGGCCGCAACGTCTGGAGTGCCAACAGGCCCAAAGCCCCCGCGTTTCTCAAACTCAAAAGTCGGTGAGATAAATGGCCAAGCCCTCGTACCAAGACCAACGATCAAGAATGAGGGCGCGTCATTCCAAGCTGCCCTATCCCCAACAAGAACCAGCTCCACACTACATTGCAGGAAGAAGATAAATTGGATATTCAGGCGCTTATAGTGACAACAAAAGTCAGGGCATCTCTGGCAAAGAGCAAAAACCAATGAGGGGGTACACTCCCAATCCTCACCAGGATGCAAGCATGGAGTAGAAAAGGGCTTTCTATGATAAAGTCCTTGTTCTTTTCAGCGTTACGTACCGTTGCATATTATTGTAGCAAATTTTGTTATTTTTTATATAGCCTATATGTTGTGATAATTTATAACGATTTTTTTATGGCTTTTAGTAGTCCTTACAAAGATCGTAAAACTATTTTTTATTTTTTTTAAAATCTTTAGATCTTTTTTCAAGAGCTCTCAAATTTGCTACTGTAATACGCCAACGCAACGATACGTTGAAAAGAACAAGGCCAAAGATCCTCTTTGCTTCGCGGTTTGGTTTAGTCGAGCCGAAAGTTGAGCTTCTTCAAAAGAGGTACAAAAATATTAAAAAAATGTTTTTGAGATCTTTGAGTTCAACCTCACAAAGTCCTAAAAAAATTATTACAAAACGTTACATCGAGTGTTCTGTAAAAAATGATAAATTTTGTCTCAATCGAACAAAAGTAAACCAAATCGTGAATCAGAGAGGATCAAAGTCGAGCAGGCACTAGCTTTAGCTGTCTAACTAGAGTTCCGTGGGATTTTCACAAGCAAACATCCATCTACCCTTGGATTTTTGTACATCCCCTAGGACCAGCCGACCAGGGGGGAGGGGGGTTGATCTAATTGTATCGCAACAAAGATCCCGTTGTACCCAACTTCCTAGTTTGCATTTCCCCGTTGTGATTGCCCTTCGGAATAGTAGCCCTATCGTTCCCAGGGGTGCCCCCCAAAATTCATTGCCTGGAATGTCCTAGCGACATCCCCATGCGGCTACATCCAGAACGCATTCAAACATAAACCCCGTATGGAGTGAAATTTTGGTTTGCTATGAGCTTCCTACTACGTTAAGGGGCCTGTAATTTCAACTCAGCACCAATTCACTGTTCATAGCATCGTTTTCTCATGGTTGCGGTGGCCCAAGACTAGAATCTGTTGTTAGAGGAGGAGGTTGCCGTGCATATGTACCTACGAAGACACCAGATTTATTATTATCTCCCCCTCTCCTGTAGCACCAGCATGATACACGATGCCTTATAGGCTCGTGAAGGAAGCATCCACTAAACAGCATCATAGGCAGCAGCACCTGACCGGCCACCACACACAACACGCGCCCTCACCTTCCCCTGCAAACTTTGAACATAAAAGTGCTTCTCCCTCCTTCACTTCCTATTCCAGGAGAGGCACATTACCCCCTCCCCCTCTATCTCTCTGTGAATACATAGGCCTGCAGATCTTCGAGAAGAGGAAGGAACCGTGAGCAGAGGAAGAAAGAAGCTGTTAAAGAGGTCAGAGGTCTGGACTCTGAAGTAAGCAGTCGTTCATCCAAAGTGCCGCGTCTTGTTTCGGAACAGGTTCCAATCGTTGCTTGATCTTTTTGCTTTCTTCCCCGGTTGAAATAAGTTTCTGGCTTCTGGATTCCCTGTATGCAGTGCCACTGCTCATTACTAGGATATAACGATCTGTATGATTCTTGACGGCCAAAACCTGGCCGTCACAACTCACAAACCATTTTAGCAGTGCCTTGTTCATGCAGTGCTTGCCCCTTAGTTCATTCTATTTTGCCTCCCCGCTCTGATGTTCATGATTATTGCTTACTAGTAGATTGTATAAGAGCAGCAGGCGTAGTAAAAATTTCAAAAACATTTTTTTAATGATGCTTGATTCTAGCATATATTAATATATAGGCGGCATTTGCACGTTACCTGCTAGTTTGTTGGCACGTCACAATCAATCTTCTGAGACTCCATGCATGTCCGCCAAATAATTAATACGCATAAACTATGAAGTTGGTACGTGATTATCAGATACTTAAAATCAGTAATCCTCAAGACATCAAATCATGCGCACTTTGCAATTAGCAGTGCTCGTCGACCGTACCGGTTGTTCTTCAAAAGGAAAAGTGTGTACAATACGTTATGTCTCATGATCACAAAAACTAATTTTGGGTTGTCTATCCGTGTTAGCTATGTTATAAGTAACTAGCCTGTCACTCCGCACATCTACGTGAACATTTGAACCGAAATCTACGTGAACATGAGTTGGCTACTTCTTTGGTATTCATGTCCGTTTAGTATTCATGTCTTCACACAATGACACAAAAGCATTATCAAATACCGTAGATTTTTGTCAGCAAAATGTGGAAAGTGATAGATTTCCTGCCGGGTTTAACATACCATCTAATCAGGCTGAGACTGTTAGAAAGATTTGCGGCTTCCATCGATCCTAGAACAGACAATAGAAAAATGAAATTCAATGCAAAAGAGGAAAAAAAAACACTATAATCGGCTTCCGAAAGATACATGAAATAGATAATATATCCTCCTAAATTGAAGTGTATATTCAGAGCATATATTCCCATCTTCTTTAAGATCATTCCACCTAAGATAATGCTTATAAAATGACCAAACAAACACATGAAGCGTGCTGTGGATTTCGCATGTTTTTTCGTCTCCTCTCTTTGGTCTTTGTATTGACACCTCTCCTAGTGATCAATCATTTGACAGCGACTAGAACCACCTTTCGATTATTGTACCCTCCGAGAAGCAACCCAGTAGGTAGCATGTACCAACTCTCTGGATTATACTTACAGGACAGAAGCCAATGGTTGAATCGTGACATGCTACTGGCTCATGATCAGTTATGGAGTACAGACTACAGTATACAGACATGTAAAAAAAAACTCGTCTTAAATTTACACTTCATGTCTCATTGCTACTTTTAGTGCTTTGGCGTGCAGGGTTAGTAATCAGTAAATTGTCAATTCATTAGTCACATTTGGTGAAGAAGTAGATGCTACGAGTACTTTGAGATGCTTGTTACTTGTTGGCTGTTACTAGAAATAGGTATCTGCGACGTCTATGTGACGCGTGCTGATATTAAGCAGGTACCACAAAATGACGATCTTCCTTCAACACAAAATGACGATTTTCCTTCAACAGATACCCATGAGGGCATCTTCAATAGTAACAAATCAGCAAGCTCTAAGAGCTCCATCATATCTCTTTGCTCATGGAGAAGAGAAGAGAGATTAGAGATTAGCTCTTAGCTATGAGCCAATCTATAGCAGATTATAAGGTGCATTCACCTATCATATATGGGTCTATATTAATTTTTAGAGACAATGTTATATGTAACTCATCAAAGAGTTCGTTTATAAGCTATATTTAGATGATATAGAGTTTACTTATATCTAGTGATTAACTCTACCATTACAGTTGCCCACCATTGGAGATGCCCCAAGAACAACTCCAATGGCACCCAACTTAGGGTAAACTTAGCATTGTAGAAAAAAAATACTCCCTCCGTCCAGCTTTAATCATCATATAAGGTATTGTCACCAAGACCAAGAAGAACAGTAACTCCCCCATATTCCATTTACTAATCCCATTTATTAATCACACGGCGGTGCGCATGCAGGCGTGCAGTTGGGCACACATTAACCCCACACGCGATTCAAAGGAACTCATTTGGCCAACCTGAGACAGAGGTGGCTCCCAAACATTATATGCTGATCAATCTTAGAAATTTTCCTTCTGCTTATATGATGATCAAAGTTGGACGGAGTAGAAAAAAGAAAAATGCTGATGAATAGTGTTGAATAGTGTTAAGTTTATTATGCCCTATGTTAGGGATGGTTAAAGATGCTCTAAGACCATGACTTGGGCAGTTGGGTCAGCTAAGATTGTGACCTTCCATTCTAGGACGAATGTCAACGGTCGTAATTACTCGTCTCCATAATCCATTCTGTTACAGAAATAGGGCCATTAACAAAATAGTCCACAACCTACCAACCCAGCAGCCCAACCAAATTTGGGTCCGCCCACGTGCATGTAACTTGGGCATCATTACTAGATAGCTGGTTTTCTTTCTAGTGCGAAAATAGGAAGGCATAACCGCATGTCATGTAAAATAAATATTACTTTCTCCGGTCATAAAAAAAAGTCGTCATTGACTTTTGGACAAGCATTTGACCATTCGTCTTATTCAAAAAAGTTATATAAATATTATTTATTTTGTTATGATTTGGTTTATTATTAAATGATTTTAAGTATGACTTATATCTTTACATATTTGAACTAAATTTTTGAATAAGACGAATGGTCATAGGTGTGTACAAAAGTCAACTGTGACTTTTTTTTATGATCGGAGGTAGTACTAAAGAAACTGTAAGGTCTACAAAAGTAGCGAGTTCAAGAAGATTGATGCCACATGGAAAAACAGTATATATATGTTAATGACTTAGGCCTTGTTTGTTTCAGATTAATGTAGTGTTGCGTTTTACTGTAGCAAATTTGTGATTCCCTCAAAACACGTCTTAACGAGTTCAAAAAATTATGAAAAAAATATTTTACAAACTTTAAGAAGTACTATTTAAAACCCTACAAGAATGACTACAAAACATTACATCATTTGGCTTATACAAAAATAATAAATTTTAATTTAATTTAATTTAATTTAATCTGAAACAAACAAGGCCTTAATGTTCTTCACTGTGTTGCATTAGTACCTTGCAGTGACTCTCTTCATGGATAATGTGATTTCAGATAAGTAAGGAAAACTCAGCAGGTCAAGATGTCAGCTGGATTCCAGCTTGGTGTTATCGGGTCTCTCGCGCTTTCTGTTGCATCTTCAGTTGCCATTGTCATCTGCAACAAAGCTCTCATTAGTACTCTTGGCTTCCCATTCGGTTAGTATAAGAGCCTTTGTGTTTCCATGTTTGAACTTTGAACAGAGCTTGATTGGTACGAAGCAATGCATGTACCAAATTTGCATACTTACAGGCGATTCATGTTAAACTTTGTTTTCAAATCTATGTAGCTACAACATTGACAAGCTGGCATCTCATGGTGACGTTCTGCACCCTCCATGCGGCACAGCGCTTGCATTTTTTTGAGCCCAAGGTCATTGATGGACAGACAGTGATCCTCTTTGGGTTGTTGAATGGCACCTCGATTGGCCTTCTCAACCTTAGTTTAGGATTCAACTCCATTGGATTCTACCAGGTAAGATCTGTTCTTTTAATGCAGATTTTTAATTAAAAAAAGAACAGCTACATAAAATTCAGTATGTTATGCAGATGACAAAACTGGCTATCATACCTTTCACTGTGCTGTTGGAGACAATCTTCCTGAAGAAAAGATTCAGGTTTTGAAACATAAACGCAGTTCTTTTTCCTAATAAGTCAACAGCTAAAAATTTCACCTTGTTTTGGGCGTCAAAGTAAAGAACAAGACAGCTAATACTGCATGTACAATTCTGAAGTAATAATAAAATCGCCATACTAAAAAAAACTGTAGATCCATTGTTAACTTTCTATTGATAGAGCGATTACCTTTAGATATTTTTTCTTTTATAAACATTGACTTTTGAACCCAACGAAGAAAAGTTTACCACATGGCAGAGAGTTGCATATTTGTTTTTTTTTATGGCCTTAAAGGTTCTTATGGTACTTAATTTCCCTTTTTTTATATATATTGAGCCAATGTCAATCTAACAATGTGCAGCGAGAGTATAAAGTTCTCTCTTCTGGTCTTACTACTCGGTGTAGGCATTGCATCAGTTACTGATCTCAACCTAAATCTACTTGGATCTGTACTTTCTGGCCTCGCCATTGCCACCACTTGTGTTGGCCAAATTGTATCCTCCATTCAACATTTCAGTGCTCATTGTCATTAAAGTTTAAAAAACTTCAAGGTGCAAGAAAAACAAACCAATATATAGTTATTTCAAACTACTGTACTCATTGCAATTTGCAATACCGATTTAACATGTTTTCTTAAAGAAAATAAACAGCAATCCAGTAATGATAATCATATAACTCTACCAAGTTACCTGAAAAAAATAAATTATGGTTATTTATTGCTTGTTATTTTGTGAAAATTGTGGCACAAAACTGCATTATTCATACCACCAACATAAAAACAGGTAAAAGTTCCAACCTTATCTTTGGTGGCCACATGATATCCTTAACCTGATAAATTTGAATGAAGCTCACAAATACAATACAGAAGAGATTGAAGGTTTCCTCAACGCAGCTTCTGTACCAATCTGCACCTTACCAAGCAGCAATTTTGTTTGCAACTGGCCCCTTTGTGGATCAGCTTCTTACTAACCGCAGTGTCTTCGCCCACAAATACACCACTCCAGTTTTGGTACGTTCTAAATACTTCACCCAATCGCAAATATGTACAAAAGTTATTTTTTTACAATTATCCTGGGATTTTTGTAGTCCATTCAAAAAAAAATGTACAACAAGCTAATTAGTTTGTGGAATAATCATTTCTGAAATCTGCAAGATCCCTACAGGCGCTAACGTAACATACACTAGTTATATCTATTGTAGCTATCCAAGATTCTTAAACCTAAGATTACATATATAGTTTCAGTTTGAAATCGATATATTGGAAACATAGTTTTCTTTTAGCTTTTCAATGGAAAAAATGTACAAAAACCAAATCCAGTGATTTAAAGGAAAAAAATAAACAAGATAGTCTGCTAAAAAAGATAGAATTGCATGTACCTACCAGAACCACTATAAGTGTCAACCATGCAAGGTTTGTCTTTACATCAAGTTTATTTCATATATTAAAAATAGTTCAGTGATACCTAACCTACGTACTACTAGAATGCATGAGCATTTTCAAGACAGTACCAGTTAAATTCTCATGCTCCTGAGTAAGAAATTATATACGCATGTAGCCAGTAATTGGAAAACACTCTCAGATATGCCTTACATTTGAATGGACAGTGACATGCAAAATGATGCTCTCTATCATGAAATGTATGTAGGGTTTTATCATCCTATCCTGCTTGATTGCGGTGTCCGTGAACTTCAGTACATTTCTTGTGATTGGAACAACATCCCCAGTGACATATCAAGTTCTTGGCCACCTTAAAACATGCCTGGTTCTTTCCTTCGGCTATACTTTATTACACGATCCATTCACCATGAGGAACATATTAGGCATTCTGATTGCCATATTTGGAATGGGATTGTATTCCTACTTCTCAGTGAGGGAGAGCAAGAAGAAGTCATCAAATGATGCTCTACCAGTTTCACAGGTTTGATTTTGCTTCAACCCGCATATAAATCTAACTAGAAATAAAAACTGTGATGGTACAAAAGAAAATAGAATTAACCCTCATATGGTAGCCATGCCAACAACTGTTGTGCTACCTACTCTCCACGTCAACAAAAGAGTGAAATTTTCCACATCTAACTGAAAATAGTAGCGGTCAATTTTTCTATAGTAGTATGACCACAATAAAAAAATATGCATAGTCGGAAATAGAAAATGCATTCGAATGAAATCAACACACTGCAATGAGTTCCTTTAATTTTTTAATGGGATTTTCACTACAAAATTCCAACATAGTTTATATATTGAAA
Source organism: Raddia guianensis (assembly GCA_036346415.1). Taxonomy (NCBI): domain Eukaryota; kingdom Viridiplantae; phylum Streptophyta; class Magnoliopsida; order Poales; family Poaceae; genus Raddia; species Raddia guianensis. The sequence goes on from CM070537.1 coordinate 40,741,689, forward strand.
GTTCTTTCATTAATGCACAATTTACTTTCCAGTTTCCAGTTCACCCATTTGATGTTTTCAATGTCTTTGTAGATGCCAGATAAGGAGACTGAACCACTTTTGGCAACCAAAGACAACAGTGATACCAAAAAGGCAAATGGTGTATCTCACGACTGCTAAGACTTCCCTTGCTTAGTGTAGATCTAGTATGCATGTCTGCTCTTCGAATTTAAAGGACCTGGAAAGCCATTTCTTTCCATTCTCAATTTCTTTTGTAGAGAAAGAAAAGAATTTTATATGTCTAGAATGTATATTTTGACATTACAATTATTATTTGATTCTCCTTTTCATACTCAGCAGTTCCAACTGAAGTTTTACCCTCCTATTTATCAGAACCGACCCCCATTCTTTTTTCTTCTTTTTTAGGGAAAAATCAGAATCTCATTTTTATTAGTTATTCCCTACATAAAACACACCCTATAAACATTTGGTTTTGTGGAGGGGTCTTGCTCTCACAATACAAAAAAAAAACGCACTTTGCCAAAACACCATTATTGTCTCAATGACATGTAGGACAGGACCCCACCAGTCACTGAGATAACATAATGGTATTTTGGCAAAGTGCAAATTATTAGTGGTACTGGTCATCCCTTGGTGTATGCCCTTTGCTGATGATGTGGTGCTAGTTGATGAGAGTATGAGTGGGGTAATAGGAAATTGGAGTTGTGGAGACAAACTCTAGAATTGAAGTGCTTTCACTTACTAGGGCAAAAACCGAATATATGAGGTGCGACTTCGGTTTTGCTAGGCAGGAGGAAGATGTTACCATAGAAGGACAAGTAAAACCCAATAAGGTTACCTTTCGTTATCTGAGGTCAATGCTACAGAGAAATGGTGATATCGATGAAGATGTTATTTATAGGATCAAAGCATGATGGATGAAATGGCGATTGGCATCTGCCATCCTTTGCCATAAGAAAGTGCCACAAAAACTAAAAGTTAAGTTCTATAGGTCGACGATTAGGCTGGCGATGTTGTATGGTGCAAAATGTTGGCCTACCAAAAGACGTCATATCCATTAGTTAAGAATAGTAGAGATGTGTATGTTATGATGGACTTGTGGTCATACAAGAATGGTTTGAGTTTACAATAAAGTTATACGTGATAGGGTTGGGGTGTCACTACTTAAAGAGGAGCTTGTCCAAATCAGATGGTGCGGACATATTCAACGAAGGCATTCAAAAGCACTTGTGCATAGTGGAATCATTAGGCGTAGTGATAATGTAAGGAGAGGTAGGGACCGACCTAACCTGACATGGGAGGAGGCAATAAGGAGAGATCTGAAAGATTGGAACATACCTAGAGACTTAGCCTTAGATAGGGACCCATGAAAATTAACAGTCCACGTGCCTAAACCATGACCTACCTTTTCACCCTTTTTGGCTATGTGTGTGTAGAGAGTTGATAACTTTTATCGGGTTTCATTTCTAACCTACTCCAACTTGTTTGGGACTTAAACGTTTTATTGTTGTTGTTGCTGCTGCTACTGTAAATTATTAGTGGTACCAAAGCAATTTTTCCTGAAATTTTACTATTCAATCTTACCTGCAGTTAGAAAAATATTATTCCAATCATTGTGTCCAGAATGATATTAATCATGCAGTAGCCATTAACTATTAAGATGACCGTTACAAATGTCAGCCATCAAAATTTTTTTTTAAAAAAAAAGAAATGTCAGCCATACCGTTATACTTCCTGAGGGATAAAACTCGTTACTTTACAGCTACAACATTGAGATAAAGCACAAATCCTTTTCTCAGCCAGCCTAACACAAAATTAAGCAATACAACCTTGATGAAATTTAGAGATCACTGCTACACTGCTAATGTAAATCTATAATAATACCTGCTAGGCTGCTTTTGGCTGTAAAACCTCTCGAGGTAAAGAATGTTATGAGCTCATCTCCACTGAAAATTGTTGCATGTTGCTACTTGTGTCCCTATTGCGTTCTCAGTGGATTCATTTTGTAAATGTTGATCACATCAAATGCATATATCCCAGAGGTAGATTGCATGAGATGTGTTACTTTGAACTTCCTTCAACTAGAAACCCATACTGACAGGCTGCTATCCATAAAAAGGTAGGCTTCTTAGTCAATGGTGCACTAAAAGAGATCATTATGTGTGGCTAGGACTCTTACTCGGTTGCTGGTTCACTTACTAGAATCCTATTCAGCAGGAATATATGGCGGTTCAAACAGATATAACTTGCACTTTACGTATCAAATAGCAAGAAAACATCAGTAATTTCCTCAGCAGGCTCGCTATGTACATTATCCAACCGACCTTGTAAGACATATTTCTCATGTTGGCAAGTTTATGGGGCCAAAGAAAGGAGAAAAACAGCAGGAAGGAATAGCTTTCGGATTTCCGGTCACAAGCTTGCCTTTTCTTTGCAATTTTATCAGAAGAAAATCCAGGGCTTGCTGGTATTAACTATTAAGATATAAAATATATCACAAGGCAAGTGTCGTTTAGCTTCTCTAGGTTAGGCACTGTAAATCGAACAACCTCTAGAAGTTGTCATGGCAATTGGCAGGAATTTCTTACCACACAAAAGGATATGACGATCTCCAAAGTCAGCAATGACTTATTTAACCAGACTCAACCATATTCAGCTAACATTTCTTCATTTGACAAATCACTAAGAGCATGGTCAAAAGTAGCATGTTTAGAAGGAAGCTTTGGAACATAACCAGCTTTTATCATTTCCACTCCAACTAACTCAAGCATTGTGTATATTTCCTCAGACTCTGGATGTGATCTGTCCTCTACTATAAATACTTTTAGCTCCCCCTTGAGTTTAACCCAACTCTTCCCTGGTGACTTTTTAACACCACTACTTCTCATTGCCTTCTTCAATCTTGCAAACTCATTCCAATTGCCAGAAGCAGCATATATGTTGCATAACAAGACATAGGCTGCTGAATGTGAAGGATTGATATTCAAAATACCTTCTGCTGCTCTTTTTCCCATCTCAACATCATTATGTGTTCTGCTAGCAGCTAGCAGGGTCTTCCACATTACAATATCAGGCTCAAATGGCATTTGGTCAACAAATTTTGCTGCCTCGGTTAGTCTCCCAGCGCGTGACAATAAATCAATGATACATGAGCAATGCTCTCGTGTAGGAAGAATGCCATATTCAGACTCCATAATACTGTAGTAATAGCAACCTTCATTGACAAAACCAACACGGCTGCATGCTGTGAGAACCCCAACAAAGGTTACATGATTTGGCCAGATTCTCAGGCTTCTCATCCTCGCAAATAAATCAAGTGATTCCTTTGCATAACCAAATTGGGCATAGCCAACAATCAAACTGCTCCAAGAGAACACATCACAGTTGGTGCCCATGATTTCAAATTGCTTCCTGGCATCATCTAAACTTCCACATTTAGCATAAGTGTCAATTAGACCATTGTTCAGCATTGCATCCTCCACCAGTCCTACCTTGAAGGTATATGCATGCACTTGTTTCACCATTTCAATGTAGCCCAGATCAGCAGAAGCACTCAGAACATTTTTTAAACTGATCCTATCCAGACTAGGCATCGACCTGTGTAAGAGGCTGAACAGCTTAAACACTTCTTCCAGATGATGGTGTTGTACACATGCAGTAAGAATGCTGTTCCAGGTGACGGCATCACAATCTTTCGTCTCATGAAAGACATCCATTGCAGAGGGAAAATCCATACACCTAGCATACATGCTGAGTAAAGAATTACATACTGCAACGTCCCCATCCAAACCCAGTTTGACCAAGTAGGAGTGGATCAATCTGCCATAATGTAAATCGTCACAGCTGACGCACGCACATAACAAGCCCCTAATAGTGATACCGTCAGGCCTCAGGCCAGAACATCTCATCGCATAGAACAGGGGCATAGCCTCACTAAGAAGACCCTCCATAGAGCAAGCATTTATTATGGAGTTCCAACAAACTAAATCCGGTGCATCAATCGCATAAAACACTCTCCTCGCAGATTCCAGCTTCTTGCACCGGAAATACATGTCGCATAACGAGCATCCTGCAAAGGTATTACGGTCCAACCTATACTTGACAGACAAACCGTGAATCTGCTCCCCATACTCCAAACTACCCACAGTCCCGCATGCACTCAACACGCTTCCAAGATGGAACTCATTGGGCTGATGCATGCCCTCAGCAATCATATCCTTGAAAACCCGTAGCGCCTCCATTTCACACCCCTGATGTGCAAACCCAGTAATAATAGAACCCCAGGAAATTGAGTCTTTCTCCCTGATCCTCCTGAAGAGCGTGAGTCCATGCCTGAGTAAGCCGCTTTTGGAGTACATTGTGACGAGCGCATTCTGCACTATCAAGTCGTTGCCGTTCTGCCACTTTACAGCTTGGGCGTGCACCTGCCTCCCGAGGCCCACGTCCCCAATCTCCGCGCATGCGCGCACAGCACTGCCAATTGCAAACTGATCAGGCGCAGTCCCCGACCATAGCATAGAGGAGAACAGTCCGAGAGCGTCAAAGGAGCGGCCGTTCTGCGCGTGCGCCGCGATGACGGCAGCCCAGGAGACGGGGTTCTTGGTGGACATTCCGTCGAACACCAAGCGGGCGTCATCCGGCGCGGCGCACCGTCCGTACATAGTGATGAGGTGGTTGTTGAGTACGGTGTTTCCGACAAGTTGGGCGTCCCGGGAGGCGAGGAGGTGGCGGTGGACAAGGCGACCTTGGCAGAGGGATCGGTGGCGGGAGCAGGCGCCGACGAGGGCGGCATATGTGGCGGCGGAAAGAGGAGCTGGAGCGGGGGAGGACGAGAGCGACTCAAAGGCGCGGAGGGCGGCGGCGAGCTGACCGGAATGGTAGAGCTGGAGGATGGCGCCGTTGGGGTTCTGCATCCGCGGCGGTTTCGGGCTCGGACTCGGAGAGTCGGAGTTGGAGGCGACGAGCGGCAAAGTGGCGGGAAGGGGACACCGGAACAGATACAGGGAGAGGCTGCTTGGTGAGTGCTTTGGTAACTCGGCGGGGGACGCAGCACAGGCTCACATTCCGGGCTGGCCCAGTGGAAGTGGCTGAAATGTACTAGATCGACCCCAATACTTCTAATAAATTCGGAGTAGAAGTGGGCTGAAAGTACCGGGTCGATCCCAATAGGAAGAAGCCCGCTTTATCCCTTACAACTATCGCAAAAGTTCGGTTTTGCCCCCCTAAACTCCAAAACCGGGCATCTAACCTCTCTCAACTATCAAAACCGATCAAATTATCCACATTCAACCAAAACCAACATGGTTTTGAAAGACATGTCATCCTAGTCAGCATTTTTCCTACAAAATAAATTCACAAAATTTAATAAATTGTAGAAAATCATAGGAAACTCAATAAAATCATATAAAAATAAAAAAATTAGAAAAAACACGTAGAATCCAAATATTCAATAAAATATATGTTTGTATGTGTATTTATATGATTTTTTGTTGAACGATGTCTTTATTGATTAAAATTAATAATTTATGAAAATTTTGTTTGTAGAAAATAATAAAAATGCAAAAGATAATTATGCTATTTTGAATGTTGAATTTAATTTTAAAATTACAATTAAAATGTCAAACTAACTTTGAATTTGAATATTAAAATGCAAATTAAAAGGTAAAGCTAATTTCCCTATATTTCTCTTAGCTTTCTCCTTTTCCTATAAGCCAGCCTTATTTTCCCTAAAAGCTCAAACTATTTAATCAATAAAATATATCATAGGACAAATATATTTTTTCATATAATTATGCACATGAAATTATAGTATTTGGATTCTACACATTTTTCTAATTTTTTAGATATTTTTATTCTATTTTTTGATATTTCTATGATTTTCTACAATTTATTTGATTTATTCGAATTTATTTTTTGAACAAATTTAATGTCATGTCATCTAAAACCATAGTGGCTTTGGGTGGAGGGGGTATTTTTGACCGAAATTTATAGTTGAGGGAGGTTAGATGCCCTATTTTAGAGTTGAGGGGACAAAACCGAACTTTTGCAATAGTTAAAGGGAGCAAAGTGAACTTTTCCATCCTAATACTGCTAATAAATTTGGTCCGGGGAATTCCGAAAGTTTATAATTTTTGTTTTTTATCTATTTTAGCAAAAATAGATGTGAACTTGTGTTTTAAGCAAAATAGCCAATTAGAAGGGTGATCGCTCAAATGGACCTGAGAGCACTTATCGCCCAATCGTTGATCCATATGTGACCAACCCTTGGCCACAAACACCATCACATCGAAATGCTGCATGACTCAAAAACCAAACCTAAAGAATGAGAAAAAATTTCGTAAAAAATATCTTTAGTGGTACAGTTTAAATCTTTGCATGGAGCATGTTCGATTGATCCGATATATATGAGCCTAGATTGATACTTTTCTCCTAGCTACCAACAATAGGTTTGACATGTATACTCAGTGTCCCAATGTTTTTTTTTGAAATGTTAGGTAGGTAGAATCCTATCGCCTCTTTATCGGGTAATCACTCTTCTAATTGGCGGCATTCACATCTTTTGCATAAAACATGTGGCGGCATTCACATCTTTTGCATAAAACATTAGCCAACACCTATTTTTCCAAAAATTATAGAAAAAAAAGTGATATTCTAGCTATCGTTGTGTTTTGTACCATGTTTTTTTAGGCTTGAAATCACATAGCAGCCCAGAGAATTAGATTGGTGGGGAGAAAAAAAGGTATAGGAGAGGCAAAAGGAGGGCGTTAAGTTTGGGGGGTGTAGACTCGATGGTTTCCATGTCGTTGGTAGGAGGCTAGTATTCTGCGTCAACCTAGTCATAGTATATTAGATTTCTCATCGGTGCTCCGGTGCGGCGACGTTTAGATCTTCCTCAGCGATGAACTTGAGTGGCGGCGACATTACTGTTCGGGCAAGGCATTTACAATGGTGAATCGACTTCCTTGTTGACAGATCTAGCGAGGTATTTTAGTTTTGGTTAAGACTCTGGTTAAAGAAGAATAAAAGGCCTTGGCGGTGCCCAAGGGTTCGTCTGCGACGATAGACTGTTTTGGGGGCAACGATCTAATGGTTTAAATTGTTCAGAAGTTGCAGCTCTAGGAATTTTTGTACTGGTGTGCTTGTTGTGTGCGACAGTGATATGTGAAGTTTTCTTGGTTTTTTCTCCGCCAACAACTTACTATGAATCTTTATGTTGTCACCACTTTAATTGATGTTGATCTTTCTAATGTATTCTTGGTTGAGGTCGGCGAAAGAGAAAACAAGTGGAGACAGGATCTGATGGTTTCATCCTAGACAGCAGAAGCTAAACAACGATTTTTTTCTCTATACTTCTTTTTATTTTACATTTAGACCCTTCGAAGATGTATGTAATATGTTATAGTTGACTAGGGCCAGGTCTTAATGTTTAAGGGATGATCTTAATCAAATTTTATCATGTTATAAAAAATCACATAACATGCCATTTTGTACTTTTAATGTTTTTTCTCAATGCTAACAAAAAACTATCTTTAATATATTTGTCATCCTCTTCGAACCACTTTTATGCTCTCGGCTTTTCTTTTAATACAATAAATTATAATTTATCCAACTTTTCAACCTCTGCAAATTAAATAGGCCCATCAAAATTTTATCGAACTAATCAACCGCACATCATACAACAGTATGCCATCAATTGGCTACCAGACATAGCACAACACAAATGTGGATGAGATATCAATAATAGTACAAAGCCGTGTTTGCGTCGCTCGCGCACGACACGTGTCTCGCCTCCCCGCCCAGCGAGCCCTCATGTCTTTAGCGAGCCATGAGCCGTCCGATCGTTCGTGGGATGAGATCCAGCCGTCCATATTAGACAAACCTTTAAAAGCATTTTTGTGCGTGCTTGTCCAACGCAGCGCGCGGCTTGGCGAGCTGGCTAGCTGCGCGAGCTCCCGCCCAGCCGACGAGGGTTCGAGCCCCCGCTCCGCCGTTTAAGCGCGCATTTTTCGCGCACTCGCCTGTGGCTCACGCCCTCGCGTGTGGTTCGTAGCAAGTACGACCGGTTTTTTTTTCCCAATTCGGTCTCGACAGGCCACAGACCCGTCTGCTCTGCTAGTTATGTATACAGACATATATAGGGATGGCAATGGGTCCGGGTACCTCCGGGTCCAGCTTCCGTGGACCCGGACACGAGACCAAATATAGACCTGCACCGGACCGAAGTGTGAACGGGTCGGACCCGACCCGATGGGTACCAGACCGAATGGGTACCCATCGGTCTAGCCTCTCGCTAGAAAGGAGAGGAAGTCGCCGCCAGTGAGGAGGAGGCCGACCGTGGGGAGGAGGCGCGACGCCACGCCGCCGTCGGAGGAGGAGGAGGCGGCCGCGCTTGCCGCCCGTCGGGAGGAGACCGCGTCGCTCTGGGACAAGGACGCCCGCGCCCCGTCGGGGAGGACGCCGCCATTGTCGAGGAGGAGGCCTTGCTTTGGGAGGAGGCCGCGCACTGGCCGCCGTGGGGAGGAGGCAGCGCCATTGCCGAGGAGGAGGTCCCGCCGTGGAGGAGGGAGGCGCCGTGGAGGAGGGAAGACGAGGTGGCGCCGTGAATGAAGAGGAAGGAGGAGGAGGGATGTGGATTGGGGGGATTGGGGGGAGAGGGGCGGCGGGGGAACGAGTCAACGAGGGGGGCACGGGGGATCGGGGGATTGGGGAATGAGGGGAGTGAGACAGTGAGTATTATGGGTCTACTTGTCAGCCTCTGTAATTCGGGTCCGGGTCCGGGTACCCATGGGTCCAAAACCAGACCCGGACCCGGACCTGGACCCGGACCTGAAGCCGAATACCCATGGGTCCAAAGTTGGACCCAAATCCGGACCCATCGGGTCGGGTACCCGTGGGTACCCGGACCCATGGGTATTTTTGCCATCCCTAGACATATAGTTGGCTACGCCACAAAGACACATCATGTGTGAATAGAAATCGTTACACTTCACAGGGTGGAGTGTGCGTGTGTATCACAATAGCTTTCTACATGTAGGCCTCGTTTGTTTTGGCTTTGTGTCGCCCGCGCGCGCCGCGCGTTCAAACCACGCGAATGCGACGCGACGCAACGCGGGCGAACGTTGTGCATGCCTTGGTGATCGATCCAGAACGGAGCGCCGATGTCCACGGCATGCATGCTAGCAGCTGCATCCAGCAGCACCGACGTCGACGGACGAGGAAAGGAGGCGATCGAGTCTCGGGAGCGTGCCGCGCGATGCGAGAGTCCAGCGCCCATCGCGCATCGCGCTTGGTCCATATATCTCCTCCGCCTACGTACGCCAGCCAGATCGAGTCATGGGGCGCCGATGCCGCTGCCGCGCGGCCACCGCAAGGTCCGCGCGCGCGCGAGGCCACGCCTCGATCCAGGCCGGCCGGCCGGGAGCGCGTGACTTTTTCGCCGTGGCCTTCCCGTAGTTCCCGTAATAAACCTGAGGCGTTGACCTACGAGGCCACATGCTGACATGCATGCGCTCCCGTGTACGCGCATCACGTACGCACCACGCACACCATGTGCACGTACGCGTACACGGCACCACCGTTTCCAAGTCCGCCCGTATTAACGAGCTCCCATTAACAAATCCACGCCGTTCTCCGTGCGGTGCGCGGGGAGGCGGGGGCCCTTCGACACCCCCGTCCGATGCGCCTCCCATTCCACGTCAGTGCTGTCCGTTGGATCTCCATTCTACGTTGATTGTTGAGATAAATTTTGTTATTTTTGTTTTGCTACGTAAAAAATTCTAATTTTTTATTAAAATTTTTTAATATTCTCTACATGACGAAGCAAAAATAATAAAATTCAGCCTCCATCCAATGGCCAGCATTGGCGTCGGATGGGAGACGCGCTCGACAGGCTTCGGACGGCCCCTGCGTTGGTGAGCGGGGGGCATGTGGGGTGGGGGCCCTTGCCTGCATGCAATAGTCTACTAAAATGACATGTTCAATTGTTATACCGCTGTGTTCTCCGTGCATTAATCTACTAGAATGACATGTTCAATTGTTGTATACCTTTGTCTTCTTTGTGCATGGAACCTGGCTCTCGATGCTCTAAAGTCAAACCTGGTGCCCGGAGAGAAAATGTCAATGTCACTTAAACTATTCTTGTCTTCATTCGTTGCTCGTGTTTGTGATCCGGAGTTGTCGATGGATAGCCTGGTGATTGTAAGAGTGACTGGTTTTCATACACTTTAGTGCACTTCTAGCTAGTGCCCTGTATCTATAAATTGATTATAAATATGTCACATTATATAGAAACAACTATATATACAACCCTTCCAATGCATTAATTGTTTCTACTTATTAATTTGCTTGTATTTTTTGGATTTATTTAATCATTTCATTCCTTGTTAATTTCAAGATAGATATTCTCTTATAAAAGAAATGATCCTGTTCTCTCTCCTCGTTAACTATCATCCGGCTCAATAATCCGTCGTAGGTGGCGGCGCATAAGAATGGCTGGCGTCATTGCGTTGAGAGTATCCTTATCTTCCCCCAACCAGCTTAATTCGTTGCCCCTCTGTGTGTAGTAGTTGACCAATGCTTGTGTTGATATTAGAGCTCAGAGGCTTCAAAATAATCTTGAAACAAAGTGCCCTAGGTCCTAGCTATCTACTATATATAAAGGAGAATAAATTAGAGGCACCATGTTAATTTTAAAATAATAAAAATTTTCATATTAATCTAAAAAATAGTAAAAAATTATCACATTAATCAAAGAAAAAAGAAAACATCTAAACTGTCGATTATAGTGAATCGGATTATAGCAATTTAGAGCATTGATAGCAGTTTCCCTACAAGGTTCCCTAAAACACTATTGCGGACAATTTCAGTCTCTATAACGTTGCAGCAAAGTCTCTATCTCAGTATCTAAAATTTAGAGATACTCTAGAGGATCTCTATATCTTTTCTAGTATAGAGACTTTGTTCTAGATGATAAAAATATAGGGAACGAATAGTTATTTAGAGAAGGGATAAGGAGAACAAAATATAGAGATCCTGCTGGCGATGCTATTAGATTAAAAGAAAAAGTCTGTATCTACTATAATTATAAATAAAATAATAGAAATAAGAGTCCACGACGTATTAAAGAAAGATCTCTTATCAGCTATAAAAAATGCACATAAATTCATAAAAAAAATAATATTCATGTCAAGTTAAATATTGACATAAAACTAGCGGCGCAAATGCACAAGACACCCTGCTCATTCAGAGATAAAAGTCGCAAAAGGATTTGATTGTATTATAATCAGTTGAACAGTTCATACTTTGAATTCTTTTATGGGACAATTTGATATGAATGTCTAAAAATTGATGGGTTCTCTAATGTTGACGATTGGGAGCCTGTCCCCCCGTCAATTTTACTTCTTCAATGAGGGATCCAAAAGGCTCCTTTCTGCCACAGTGGAGCTTCCCGAGATATCGAAGAGATTTAGACATAAAAAGGTGATGAACAATCTAATCAAAAAACACACAAAGATTTTTATCTTGGTTTAGACTTTCTATGGTAGGATAATAGCCCTACATCCAACGCTTTATTCATATAGTGGAAGAAAATGCGTACAATGTGTGTGTGAACTTCTCTCATATTGCCTCTCTCTCCCTCATGCAGGAGGGATATTTATAGTATTATCCAGGACGTAAAAGCAGGAAAGTACAACAAACATAACTATCCGGAGCTAGACTGACCTTCCCCTTTCCTTCCTCATCCCTTTCTCTCCCTCTCTCTCTCTCGGTGAGGAAAGAATTAGCTGGCCAGTGGGTCCAATGAGTAAAAGGGATATTTCAAAACATAGTTTGGTTAATTTCATCCAAAAAATTTGAAAGATAACATTTTTTTTTGTAGGAAATAACAAACACATTGACAAAAATAAAAGTATTACATTCGATTTGGTGACATATATTAGAGATTAGAGAACCTATATCAACTTTTAATATTTATCAAATTGTCCCTTTTTATCCAGGCCTTCTTCGACGATCGATTACCTGTTTGCACGCATGCAATGCATAACAAAAAGGCCGTAACTAGACATACAGAACAGTCCTATAGACTCCTAGCCGAAGAAAGGAAGGGAGAGGCCATGCCACCGTGCGTGCAAAATGCACGTAGGGATAATCCCATCAATAGTGCTAGGAACATAATTCAACTGTAGATGGGCCCCAGCATGTCGCTTAGGGGACAAACAGGACCTGCTGCCGGGTCCAACAGCACATTGCAAGGTGCCAGTTTGACAGCATTTGATAGGTGCTGTGATGAGTTTTGGACAGATTTGCAGGCACTGTCGCAGCCATTTCCTGTCTGTCACATGGATATTGGCAAACCGGTGTGTTTGGTTATCCGTATTGGGTTGAATCTATGGTCTTGTATATTTTAGCTTAGTATAGCGTAGAGTAGCGTTTTAGAAAAATTTATCTTTTTTGTATAGCCTATTTGGTGTAATAATTTGTAATGATTTTTCTTAGATTTTTAGTAGTTCTCGTAAAGATTCTAAATTTTTTTTTAAATTATTTTATTATAATATTTAAACCAATTTTTAAATACTCTTAAAATTTGTTGAAACGCAACGCTATGCTACGCTACGTTAAGCTGAAATGTACATGGCCTATATGGGATGGTATAACTTGAATGAGATGGTTCCGTACGATATGATTAAAGTGAGATGTTTGGTTGGTTGAATGGAATCGTAAAAGATTTTGTTAGGTCCTCGTATGAGATGATGTAGAATGGTTCAAATATACAAGTATGATCAAATGACACTTTATGCTAGACAAAATTAACTTTACACATGGTTTTATTTTTGTAAAATACCCTGTATGCCACTGAAAGAATATAAAAATGTCATGTATGCCACTGGACCCACTACATGTCATACACATAGATGGCCCCACATATCATACACACAGGACGGCATAAAGGGGATTGAAAAACTATTTAGTGTCACATAGGGAATTGTCCCTTTTATTTTGGATGATTTAAACTAGATTTAATTTTAAGTTTAAGATTCAAACTGAATTTTAAATTTAACATTCAAAGTGGATTCAATATTCAAATAGGATTTTAAATTCAAACAATATTTACCATTTGATTTTCTATTGAATTTAAATTAAAATAAAAATTTGAATTCAAAATTGAAACCAAATTTAAATTCGATTCAACTCAAGTCGTATTTTAAATTAAGGATTCAAGCAAGCTTGAAAACACAAAGCGATTTTAAATTAAAAATCAACCCAAATTCAAAATTTAGTTTCAAAACTCAAATCGGATTTCAAATTCAATATAAAAGGTGCATTCCAAATTCAAATCAAAATTTCAAAATCTAAACATATTTTCAAATTCTAAATCTAAAACTAAAAATAGATTTAAAATTGAAATCGAATTTCGAATCCAAAGCGAATTCAAAATTTACATTGATTTGAAATTTGGTATACTACAAAATAAAAAAAGAATTAAGAAGAAGTAATCGCTTGTGGGAGAAAGTTGTACGCCGTCGTTCAACCAAATCGAGCGAATGGAGTCGTACGATATGTTGAGAGAATATTTTAAATTTTTCTATCCCACTGTTTAGGATGATTTGTAACGATTCACCCAACGAAACATATGGATAAACACAAATTTTGTACCATCCCATACAGGAATCATCTCATTCAGTTAACCAAACGCACCCTAACAAGGCCGGAGAGCGAGATGTCAGCTGATGGATAAGAATCACGGGTTTGGTGCAGGCCAACTTTATTTAGTGATCTTAAGTGGCAATCAAGAGTTACTACTCCCTCCGTTTTCTTTTTAATGCATATAGTTTGAATGATCTTATTTAGAAATATAAGGCGTGCATGCGAATTTATTTATGTTTTTCTTGTCTACCCTTATTTACCAGTGAAAACCTTGTCTAATACTCATTGGGAGAGTCGAATCAAAAGTGTTAAGGATATTAGATATCAAGCTCCTCAAATAAGATTTGCTTTGTTAGAGCTATGTAAATCTTCTGATGATCCCAAGTCAAAGAGTGATCCAAAAAATCTATATGATGTTCTTGGAACTTTTGATTTTCTACTTGCTATGGTAAATTCGCATGACATATTATTTTTATGTTAGTATGTCCAGCAAAATGTTGAAGTCTTCATCAATGTGCATTGATTCTACCTTGCAACAAATAGAGGGCATAATGCATTATTTTGATAAGTATAAAGATGAAGGATTTACATGTAGTATAGACACTGCTAAAGGTCTTATGTCTAAAATGAACATAGAACCATCATTTCAAATAAAATGACATGCTATTAGGAAATACTATTTGATGAAAGTGATCACATTGAAGAAATTCTACCTGCTCAAAAAGCTTTTGAAATTAACTACCTGTTAGTTATGGTGGATATGGCAGAGTCTTCACTTAAAAATAGTATTGAGGAACTTTTTTTCAAAATAAATTATGTGATGTTGAATTAGATGATCTTTGTTCTAAATTAAGGGTGTTGCAGACAACTATGCCAAATAATTCTATGTCTGCTATTGAGATTTTTGACTTCATTAGAAATTCAATTGCTTACAAAATACTATCTACTATACCCGTGAGCGTAGCTTCAGCCGAAAGAGCTCTAAATTTTTTTAAAAACTATTTGAGATCAACAATGTCATAGGAAAGATTGAATGGTCTCTCCACTTTATTCATTGGAAAGGCAATGTTGGATCAAGTTGATATGGATGTTGTTATAAACGAATTTGCATCTAAAAATGTTAGAAGAACTTGTTTTCTATGATTATGTGGTCTTCTCTAGAATCGTGACTTCTTCAAGTAAATTTTTTGTTCCTTATAATTCCATGTATTTTTAGACGTTCCTTATAATTCCATATATTTTAGATGCACCGGACATATTAGATGATAATATAAAATTTTAAAAAATACTTACACGATTGTTCGGGAACATAGAGTTGGCCCCCAACTCTTATCTCTCCCAAGGGCCCCTGAAATTTCATGAACGACTTTGGTTGTATAGCTGGGACGAAGGACATGGACATACGTGCAGGAATCTACATGATAACATGACGTAGGGGTGTGATATATCAAGATGGAATTTGCCCCACTTTGAAAATAGGAAATATACCTTTGTACCCCTCGTTGTGGACGGATAAAGAAAATGCATGATCGTGCCATTGCGATTAATGGTTAATTACAACTTATATCCATTACAATGACGAGTGAATGGTTGAGCTATCATAGGGATGACACACATCTAGCCTTGAGCTTGACTAGTGTCGTGCAACAAAAGGATCGGTATGCGAGTGTATGAAGGTTCAGCCGATAAGAATCACTGTGTACTCGAGGGTCAATATGTGCTGCTAGGTACCGATGTTGATACATGGATTAGAAAGTGGGTTTTCGGGTCCACGGCTGACATGCACATAAACCTAAAGGGTCACACACTTAATGAGTTGGAACATGCCTAATGGATTAATCCGTTAGTAGGTTTTGCACGTAGATACAGATCCGTGTAGGTCTTAGAGTCATAATGGGCTACTAATTTAGAAACCCATTAGCACGTCTATATAAGGAGGAGGCCTGGGGCGACGCGGCTAAGCTAACCAATCCACCCCTAAACCCTAAGCGTCACGGCCCTCCCGCTCCCGAGAAAATCCTAGCTAGCTGCGTGACGAGGTTCTAGCACACCTACGCACGACGTTCCACCCTTGAATGTGTGTATACCTTTAGAGGCACTACCGTTACCACGGGCGCGCTGCTGATTGACGGACCCTGAGCTAGAGGAGATCAACCCCGAGCTTTGTTGAACCTCCCCGAGCTTCACCGACCTTAGGCCCGAGCTTTGCCAAACCTCCTCGAGCTTCATGACCTTCGTCGGTCACACGGAGATCGTCTTCGATCTAGATTGCAACCTGTTCGGCGAGGACGTGAACGGCTATTTCCTGTACCACGACGCGTGTAACGTGAGATCCATCTTCTCAGACCTGACTTTCGCTGCAATCACTTGTCAAGGGTAACTATCTGTGATCCACTACTTGCATGACTATCCTGGGTCGCGTATAAATTTTGAATTTGTGCTAGCGTAGAATACACGTTCCTCTTCAGGTACATCCATGCTATGCATGGCCTAGGCATGCGCACGCGCTGGGCTTTGCAAGTTGCGGGCTCCGGCTGCTTGCTTGCTTGCTAAGGAATGGTGCTGCCACAGGACTCTGGGCTTTTAGATTGGGCCATGCATGGCCCTAATCAATTAGAAAAGAAAACATTCACTTTGCCCTCTTCAACAACCACCAAAGTTCGGTTTTCCCCTCTCATCTTCAAAACCAGACAGCCATCCTTCCCATACTATTAATACCGGACAAAATACCCCCTTCACCCGAAACTACCTTGGTTTTGGATAGTGTGGCATCCTAATTAGTATGGATTTCTACAAAATAAAATTTAAAAACTCAATTAAATTCTACAAAAAAAATCATAGAAAGCTCAAAAATAAAATAAAACACCTATACATTCATATAATTGTATAGAACCAAAACATGTAATAAAATATTATATTTTTGTGATAACTTATGTGCTAGAAATTACATTTGTTTTCTAAGGTCTTTTATTGATTAAATAAATCAATTATTTAGAGAAAAGTAGTTTGCCTTCTAGGAAAATTGAAGGAAACTAAGAAAAATAGAAAGATGTTGATTTTACCTTTCAATTTAAATTTTTCAAGTTAAATTCAAAGTTACTTTCATTTGTTAGTTGTAATTTTAAAATTTCCAATTCAAAATAACATCCTTCCATTTTTTTATTACTTTTTCCATCATTTTCAAATAATTTTCCAATTTTCTAGAAATCAAACAAAATTTTCCTAAATACTTTATTTATTTAATCAATATAGTTACTATAATTAAAAAACTTTTGCATATAATTACACACACAAACATTATATATTTATTGCATGTTTGCATTATACATATTTATTGCATATTCCAAAGTACTAGGGGGTTTGACTCTAGAGGAGTAGGCCATGTTCTTATGAGCTTATCTTTTTTGGTTTATCTACTTATTTAGCGCTTCTCCTAACCCAAAGAGGTTTTTTGGGGTAGTCTCAAGATTTGTATTTACTTCATTCGACTTGTGTTCTAGAATTTTTACAGAAGTTTTTAAGATAAAATAAATGGATAAAAACCAATTTTTGAATTTAAACAAAGATAAGTCAAATAAGTAAGATAAGCTAACAAGAACCGCCCTGTCTAACAAAAGAGTAAGCTAATTTGCTAAATAAATAAAACTAACATGTTGTCCTCCGCATTCGCGTAGATAGTTTCTAAAATTAAATTTTCATTTGTAGAAATAAGATCTAATAAAACTAATGTTCAATCAAAAGGGTAATCCTTTTTGAAATGCAGCCACTACGATCTTAGTTATCTCTAATATAATCTAACAAAAGAGCAAGCTACTTTGCTAGATAAATAAAATAAATATGGTGTCCCACACATTTGTTTGGCTAGTTTCTAGAATTAATTTTTTGGTATAAATAAAATCTAATAAAATTAATGTTGAATCAAAAGGGTAATCTTTTTGGGGAATCAATTATTCCCCCAAAAGTTTAGAGGCTCTCTAATATTTGCCACAAAGTTGAGTGTAGTACATTTTATGTCACAAAGTTCATTGGATAGTCAATTATATGCCACATTTTAGATTTTTAATATGAATTTCATCAAACTCAGGAGCGAAATTAACCTTCCACCTCTCTCTCTCAATCCCACTTGAAGAAGCATCCGACGCTTCGCCATGGCCTCCATGCCATGTCGACAACGTGGTCTATTGCCTGCACCACATTTGGGCGACTGTGGCTGCGTCGATGCCAATCGATGCCAGATCTGCGCCCGCCGAGGTCGTGACGAGATCTAATCAACACCACCAAAACCAACCTGTCACTGCTACCATGTAAGGAGAGGGCACGGCGGTGGCAGCGAGGTGGGGGTGGCGGTGGTGGATTTTTGCGGCCACAGGAGTGACGCCCCCTGGGTTGTCTTGAGGAGCAACTTGGGGGCACGAGGCTGGTTGCCAAAAAATAACTTCACGGAAATTCCTTCATGTTCTTAAAAAAAACTGGATGTGTAGTGTATGGACTAATAAAGTATCGCTCTGGATGTCTCTGTATGAAAGCTAATTAAGTAAACCACTCAACACAATTCTAAAATTGAGATTTGTAGTATCTTTGCCGGCCAACAACCCCACGAGCCACGAGTCCACGACTGACGAAGCCTTCAGGAGTCTGCAAGCATGGATGTTTTCTTGCATTATTCCAGCTGCCTTATATATATTTTTTTTAACGGGTATGCAAGTGCTTTTCATTTGTTGATGCAAATATATATACAGTAACATGGCCGTTCCTTGGTAGCCAGTCGACCTGCATCGCGTGACATGCGTAAAGCTTTATTATGTTATAGAAGTCAAGATGCGTATTCGGATATTAGAATTAAGAAGAGTGGTCGAGATCATCCATCATATTCAACATGTCCTTGTTTCGGGGAAATTAATTCATGTCGGCATGTTGTCAAGTCTCTCAAACCAAGATGCTGCTGTTGACGCATGAGCGTTGCTTTTCTCTTCCTTCGTTTTCGTTTATGTACACACATAAAAGAATTGAACATCGTCTATATAATCATAGGTCAGATTCAAAATGATTTTCAAAGGGCAAATCGATAAAGCCAATCAAGGAAATCTATAAAATAGTAAATATGCTTGAAATGACCCACTAAGTTCATTTTAAATTACTCAAAAAAATTCGTTAATCAAAATATATGTTATTGGTTATAAATGAGTCTATAATGGCTAATTTAACATGTATGTTTATTCATAATAAGATTATAAATGGATTTTGCAACACGACAAGATATGCGTGACGAGATTGTGGGTAGACTCTATTAAAATATAGGGAAAATTTGATATATGCCATTATATACCATTATAAAATCATTGAATCTGAGATATGCCATTACAAACAGCAAATTCGTTGGATGCCATTATAAAGTCACACTTCTTTAATATATGCCATTATGGCCATTTTATCCATTATTTTTAGTGAAATATGTCTAAAATACGTATATACAATTGTATTTACCAAATTGCCCCTCTATCTTTCTTTAACCTCCAGCTCCCCTCGCCGCCATCGCCACCCTAGGCGCCATGCTCGCCTCACCCTAGGCGAGAGCGCGCCATCATCATGCTTTGTTGCTGCCGCCGCCGCCTACCTCCGCCTCGCCGCTTGCATTGCTTCAGGCTAGGGCCATCGTCATTTAGTGGCACCTCCGCCCTCTACCTACTGCCGCCACCTGCTTGGTTGCTAACCCTCACCATCGCTATCTTTGCCTCGGTGACGGCTTGGGAGAGAGAAGAGAGAGGAGAGGGAAGGAGGAAGAAGAACTTAGAGGATGACACATGGGTCCCATATATTTTAAGGCGTATTTTGGATATTTCATTGGAAAAATGGTTAAAATGACTATAATGGCATATATCGAATAAGTGCAACTCTATAATGGCATCCAACAAATTTGCTGTTTTGTAATGGCATATCTCAGAATCAATGATTTTATAATGGTATATATCGAATTTTTCCTAAAATATAAGACACTAGAAATTCACATTTATATATCCTTAATGGCTCCACTGGAGCTTACCATGACCAGTACGATTACGGAAACTTGGACGCAAACCCAAACACGGAAACATACGCAACACTTTTGTAACACAATGACCAGTACGATTACCTAAGGGTTGTCCCACGCTTAGGCTGGCCCACATGCATGGGCCTCAACATCCAAACGGGTCGAGATACTGTGTACTTTTCCTCATCGTGCTCTAATAGTTTTTGTGGTTAGATCTATAGTTTTATGGTTAAGATTTGTTGAGCATTTTAACTCTAGTAGTGATATTGTTGGCAATATAACAGGATATGGTAATAAGATCCCTTCTAAGACTATTTCTTGTTTAGTTTTAATTTTGGTTCTAGTTGGAAGAATTGATCGCCTTTTAAAATGGTATGAAAATACTAAATAAACTATTAAAAAGAATTTTGAAATATTTAAGAAAATCCTTGAAGTCCCAAAAAAATATTTTAGAAAATTACAGTGAATAATTTGTATAAAAATAACAAAAAAGTCTAGACCCAACAAAATCTAAACTAAAACAAAAAACAAAGAGGGCCTATGTGACATGTTGGCTAACTTTTTCATATCAAAGAGTCTTGGATAGTGTTGGTATCTCAGCCCTCAATGTTCTTGTGTTAGTGACTTGGTTTATTTTTCATAGTCGTGGGAATTTCATTTTAATTCTAGTTTGCTTTTGTCTTCGTATCAGTGTTTCAAAAGGCGAAGGTTACAATGCTCCTCAAAGCGTTGCGGAGACGCGGCCAGGCTAGGCTAGGTCTACAAAAGCAAATCTTGGAAAAATGTGTGTCGAGTGTTTGAGTAATATCTCCCACAAGAAAAAGGCATGCTACTAAAATATTGCATAAAATGCCTAGCCAATACATTTACTAGTGCAAACAATGTATCATGCACGCAACAAGTACTTAGTCCAAACAAGTGAAATGCAAGTTACTCTTCATATTGCTTGTAGTGGTAAGTGTTCTACGATGTTGTGCTGTAAGCATTATTCCTACAATAGTAAGTCTTTCGTTAAATGATCTAATGGGGGCCCTGTTTATTGTAGATGAAATACTGGAGCAGATGCATTTTTTTAAAAAAAGGGGTCGGCTACTACAAAGTCACCTACATAGCCATGCAAGCGCATGCAATTTCAGCCGACGAGACGCTACCGCCGGTAAGCATCAATCATGTGAAGTGCTACCTCTCATTGCACATGAAGGAGTCGTCTAAACTTCGCAATATTATTTTTAACATAACAACAATTTTTTTAGAAGAAAAGATTATAGAAAAACATCTGAAATGGACTTGAAAAATGTATGAAAATTGTCCGGCAATAAGGAGTCGTCGCCACCACGCTGAGCATTTTCATTTGTCTCACTGGAGCCATCTGAACTTAGTAATACATTTTTCCAACGTAGCAATATATTGCTCTTAAAAAAAACATAGCAATATATTTTTTATATAAAATACGAAAAAAGATATGAAATGAACGGGCAAAAACTGGTTCAAAAATCACGCGCAGATTCGACCGAGCGCATGCGCCTGCATTATAGCCGGACTTAAAGGAATACTGGAGCAGTGCACTGCGTTAACCCCATCGGCTACTGACTGCCATCGGCTGATCGGCTGGGATGTTTTGACTTTCTGTTGCTTGTTACCGTGAGAACAGGCGAGCTGTTAACCCCGACACGCGCGGCCCTCCTCCAGTCCTTCTTCGCCAATCCGCCCAGGAAAAACTTCTTCCGAGCCGCACGCCCCCCTGCAACAACCGCAGCCACCCCACTGCCTCGCCCTCCACTCTCATATACCCCCACTCCCACACCGGGAGCTCAAGCACCTCACCAGTTGAGTCTTATCGTCACTACACGTACGACGGCGATGCTGACGTTCGCGGAGCTGGAGCGGCCGGCGGCCGGCGGGAGGCCCGTGGACTCGCAGCTGTGGCTGGCGTGCGCGGGGGGCATGTGCTCCCTGCCGCTTGTCGGCGCCGCCGTGTACTACTTCCCGCAGGGCCACGCCGAGCATGCGAGCGAGCCCGTCGACCTGCTCTCCGCCGCCCGCCTCCCCGCGATGGTGCCCTGCCGGGTGGCTGCCGTGTGGCACATGGCCGACGAGGAGAGCGACGAGGTCTTCGCCCGGATCCGCCTCGTCCCGCTCCGCCACGGCGAACCGGCGGTGGACGTCGGCGAGGCCGCGGAGGAGGCGCGGCGGCAGGGGGAGGAGGACCGGCCGAGGCCGGTGTCGTTCGCCAAGACGCTGACGCAGTCCGACGCGAACAACGGTGGCGGGTTCTCCGTGCCGCGGTTCTGCGCCGAGAGCATCTTCCCGGCGCTGGACTACAGCTGCGAGCCGCCGGTGCAGAACGTTCTGACCCTGGACGTACACGGCGCGGAGTGGAAGTTCCGGCACATCTACCGGGGCACCCCCCGCCGGCACCTGCTCACCACGGGCTGGAGCAACTTCGTCAACCAGAAGAAGCTCCTCGCCGGCGATTCCATCGTCTTCCTTCGCGACGACGGCGGCGAGGTTCACGTCGGCCTCCGCCGCGCCAAGCGCGGGCTCTGCGGCGACGAGGGCCCCTCCGCGCTGTCCGGATGGGACCAGTACAGGGGCCTCATGCGCGGCAATGCGAGCTCGAGCGGCGCCGGCGCCAGCGCCGGCGTGTGGAAGGTCCCGGCCGAGGACGTGGTCGCAGCGGCGCGGAGGGCCGCTGCCGGACAGCCGTTCGAGGTGCTGTACTACCCGCGCGCGAGCACGCCGGAGTTCTGCGTGCGCGCGAGCGCCGTCGTAGCGGCCATGCAGGTGCAGTGGTGCCCCGGCATGCGGTTTAAGATGGCATTCGAGACCGAGGACTCGGCGCGGATCAGCTGGTTCATGGGCACCGTGGCCGGCGTCCACGCCGCCGACCCCATCCACTGGCCGCAGTCGCCATGGCGAGCCCTCGAGGTTCCACACACCATCAATCTGTCACCTTCCTGCATGCGATCGTTGTAGTATTAAGTGTTAACCCGGATTGGTTGGCCGCGCGGCGCAGGTTGGCTGGGACGAGCCGGAGCTGCTGCAGAACGTGAAGCGCGTGTGCCCGTGGCTGGTGGAGCTCGTGTCCAGCATGCCCAACCTCCACCTGCCGTCCTTCTCGCCGCCGCGGAAGAAGCCTCGGATCCAGCCGTACGCTGACTTCCCCTTCGACGGCCAGCTCTTTACCCCGCCGCCGCCGCCGCCGTTTGCTGCTCCCATCCCGCTGGCGCGCGGCCTACACCACGACCAGCTCCGCCACAGCTTCCCCTTCGTCCCCTTCCCGGACGGCAGCGCTCCACCTGCAGCCGCAGGCATACAGGGAGCCAGGCATGCGCAGCTCGCTCCATACTTCTCGGATCTCCACATCAGCAATCCGCCGTACTCTGGGGCCCGCCGCCGCGCCGCCGGCGATGGCGCCCATCGCTCCGCACGAATCAGCACCGACCTGACGATCGGCGGCCCGCGCTCAAAGAAGCCCGAGGGTTCCAGGCCGCCGGCGCTGCTCCTCTTCGGGCAGGCGATATTCACCGAGGAGCAGATGAACGGCGGCGACTCTTGCGGCCTGACCTCGCCGGGCGCCGCCGGGAACGGCTCGCCTAACTGGGAGTCCGAGAAGGCGCCTAACCTCTCCGAAGGCTCCGGCTCCGGCTCCGGCGTGATAGAGGGCAGCCCAACCAAGAGCTGCTTCGGCGACGGCAACCACCAGGCATCGCCGGAGTTCGGGCTGGACGCCGGCCAGTGCAAGGTGTTTGTCGAGTCGGATGCTGTCGGCCGGAACCTCGACCTCTCTGCGCTGAGCTCGTTCGAGGAACTCTACGCGCGGCTGTCCCGCATGTTCTGCATCGACGGCGCCGAGCTGAGGAGCCACGTGCTCTACCGCGGCGCCGCCGGCGAGGTCAAACACGTCGGGGACGAGCCTTTCGGGTGAGCACACGCCGTAAATTTTTTTTTTTCAATTCCACACGAAAGAACCAATTTTTTCGCTCCCTGCCAATCCCTGACCCGAAATGCAACGTCTTTGCCCCCCCTCATTTGCAGCGCGTTCGTGAAATCGGCTCGGAGGCTAACCATTCTGACGGACGCTGGCAGCGACAACATAGGGGACTAAGCAGCAATCAACCGAATAACTCGCCACAGCTTTTTCTAGATAATAGATAATGTATGCGCCGCCACGCCTTCCTACTCCGTTCGCGGCAATAAGCCGAACTACTTACCAAACTTGGTTTTCCTTTTCCATCCAGCCTAGAGGTTTTATTGTTAATTTGTTACCAGTAGCAGTCAGGAGATCTGACGCGTAGTGTTCGATACTTCAGTGATGAGCTCAGTTTTTTTTCCCCTCCTTCACCATATTTTTTTAGAGGATCTCTCCTCCCGGAAACAAAAAAAATGTACTTATCTTGATCATCAAGCGTACTTCTGGTTGCCGTTCCGTGGCTTTCGAAACCCTGTGGACTGTGGCCTATGCTAATCCAGAGGAATGAATGCTGCTGATTGCTGGTCCGTGGTGGCCGGGCCAAAGAGACAAGATTAGCAGGTGCCGGCTTAAATGTAAATCGTGTACTCCACTGCCGGAATATTTACTCGGCGCTCTGCGGGTTCTGAATTCCCCACCGGGGCTGTGGTCTCCGCCTGCATCAGCTCAGCTCAGGGCTCAGGCTCCAGGCTCCAGGCATCGCATTTGTTCCCTTCCTCTGCGGCGTGCTGTGCCACGCTATCACGTTGTGTTGCGTATCCTGCCACCTTTGGGGCATTAACGCCGGCCCGGGGCCTCCCTGTCCTTGCTTCTTGGCTCGCAGACGCAGAGCGAGAGTGATTGTGCTGCCTGGCCATTTCGCCCCGGATCATTGTTGCATGAAACGGACGTCCCAGCTAACCAAAGAACAGTGCCTGCGCACTGCACGTCTTGCCTGCACTGCTGGCCCTTCCATTATTACCAATTCCATCCATCGCCGTGCTCTCTAAAAAGCTCTTCTGACAGGTGTCGTTGAAACAATTGTAATTGTGCAATAACCTGCGCCTAACTTCCGTGATTTGCCGTCTCAGAAGAAAAGTTAGCAGCAAAGCTTCGCGTCAAGGACGTCGGTGTGAAGTGTGAACTGCACCGTGTGGTCGAGACGTTGGACCATCCACCAGAAGACAGGAGATGGCCCCGTCACCTGCTCGGCTTGCTTGTCCGGTAAGTGTTCTTGACCGCATCTCTGTCGCCGAGACAGCAACGTGGAATGGAGAAAGGCCAAGGAAAAAAGCATCACCATTGCAGCATCCGTAGAAGAAACCGTCAAATAAAATATATAGTGATATAGAATATGCAGTGAATTGTGTTATAAGTATGTTTATATAGATTCGAATAGATATGCTCATAGTGTATTTAAATTTTGATCTTTATATGTTATCTTCAAAGTCCAAACCGCTATTTATTCATATTTTTTTTATCGTTTTAGTAAAGTACCCGTCAATAAAAAATTAGAGATTAAAGTGAGTCTCCAGATATAGAAACCGACATAGAAAATGATGTAAGTGACCGAGATTGATCCGTAATAGTGAAATCTACAGGCGGAGGATGGCGATCACGGGGGCGTTGTCCAGTCGTCAGGCTGGGCTGGCCGTGCCGCTCTGAAAGAATGTCGCACCCGCGAATGATAGGGGTGTGCGATCAGACAGTGGCGCCTTTAATTTGCAGGGGAGGTCGCCGTCCTGCGCGTCGGAACACTGAACGTTGCTGTTCACCTAAACAGAGAGACGCCACTGAACCATTGATTGTTTAATCGAGTGAGGTTCTTGCTGCTGTGATGACATGGGCTTGCCGAGGTGGAAGAAGAAGTAATGGCGGGTCAAGGGGCAGGCTCGTGAGCCGCGGCCAGCTTATGACTTTCGGATACAGGAGTACAAGTTGCCATACTTTGTGGCGCAAGCGTTGGGCGTGGTGATTAATTAGTGGTTAAATAGTCTTCAACTTAAATGTTTTGCTTGTTGGGATTGCAGAACTAAATCGACCACTCTTTACGGGGGAACCATTAATAACGAAGCCTTTTCGGATGAACTCGTAGATTTGCTACTACGTGATGATCCAGGGCTGATTAACTAGCTAATTTTAGGAATCAAAGGAAACTAAGAAAGGGACCGGCTAATGAGCAGGCGACTGCGTAGGGAGGTTTGGCGCAGGCGCCTGCTCCCTTCGCTCGCGCGCAAGCGCTTCGTGCGCACGCCGGCATGCACACCTCGGGTAGAAAAAATTCCACTATCGCAAATATTTTTTCTAATAAATAAAAATGTGGAAAAACAGTAGAAATTTAATGGAATTTTTTGCGCCTGCACGATTTCGCAAATTATATTAGCAAAAAATCTCTCGACGTGTAAAATAAAAAACAAAATAAGATTTATAATAAATAGAAAACAAAAAAATCTATAATAAACGGAAAACAAAATAAATCTATAATAGATCAGACCTCGCGCAAAAAATTCCACTATCGCAAAACATTTTTTCCAATAAATAAAAATGTGAAAAAACAATAGAAATTTTATGGAATTTTCACTAATTGGGTGCTAATTAAATAAAAAAATAAAAAATCAAAAAAATCAAAAAATAGAAAAATAGAAAAAATAGAAAAAAATTTAAAATGGGTTGATTAGGATTTTAGAAGAATTATGAATTTTTTTCTACGCAATTTGGACTCCGGATAAAATATATACAAAAAAGAGAAATCTAAATGGAAAAAAATGAATCAATGCAACTACTAACTAGCGGCATAGCCATGCGCCTGCATTCCCCGTATCGCTGGTGAGAAACGGGCAGGCGCCTGTGCGTTTTGCTAAACCGCAGGCGCCTGCCAAATAGCATTCCCGGGAAAGTAATCCAAAGGAAATTGCCGGTTTTTATTGACTCATGCTTCCCTGGATAGCCTTGCAAACACGCCACGTGTCACTACGATTGCCCTTGGGAGCACAGCCTTATCCGAACCGGGTGAATTTTCCCAAACATCCAAGGCATCTCAAAGTTACGGATCATTCATGCATGACAATGCTCGCTTGGCACTAGCGCCCGGGGCAAGCAAGTTGTAAAGAGGAGCACCGGACAAAATCCCCGGTGTTAAATAGACCTAAATCGTGCGACGTGGGATACCATTGCCACATGACCTAAACGGGGAAGTTAACCAACATGTGTGTGTTAATAATGTAAATATTGTTTATTTAGAGCTTTAATGACATGTAATTAGACGTGTCATTTACCTTTTCTAGTTTAGTATAAAAAACTTTTGCATGGGAAAGAACAAGAGTGGATTATTTTTACACACACACTCATCCATCCATATCAATCGCACACTGGAGTAGGGTTGTTATCCTTGTCTCCAGAAGGTCCAAACCAGAATAAATCATCATGTCTATTTTGTATTTTCACACTGAAATCTCTTCGACATCACGGATGTAATACCAAAATTTAGAGGAAAAAAGATAAATAATGGGCCAACTAAGCCTAGGCAGGCCAAACCTCTCTACCACCCCCAAAATTTCAGCGATAAAGGGATGTCGAACCTCCCCAATCGGTCACTCTCACTCATGCACTTCCCCTCTGACCCCTATAACTGAAACTCCCACTCTCTCTAGCTCTCCCTCTCACAATCCTTACCCACCTCCATCGGTTTCCGCCTTCCACCAGCCGCCGCCTACACTAATTGCCGCTAAAACTGTCGTCGTCGACCCGCAGTTGTCGTTGTCCGTATCCGTCGTTGGTCTTGCTACTGCATTGTTGAGTTGACCTAGGCAGGGACGGAAGTAGTGGGGGATGGCCAAAGAATAAGTGTAAGAGAATGGGAAGGAGGCCGGCCTCAGAGGAGAAGAAAGAAGGAGGAAGGGGAAGGAAGAAGAGGAAGAGGAGGCTGTACGGTTCAGGCTCCATCTTTGGGGTAAAGAAATTGAGCTCCTTTTTCTATAGCTTCTCTTTCTATGCGATGTATTGATAGAAATTTAAGAGTAATGATGGAACCTAAAGTTGAAATTCTAGAGCAAGTGATGGAATCGCTTGTGCAGCAGCTTGTAGCCCCATTTTGGGATGTTTTCAATAGAATGGCCATGTTGTGTGAAAATTAACTCATGTTGTTAGCTTTCCAGCGAGTCCTAAAATATGACATTCAGTCAAAAGGTTTGAGACCTATAACCTTCCACAACCCTACTGTCAAGAAATTCCAGATTCCCGGTTTTAGGGTGATTAGCTTGGTAACGGGTGACTATAGTTGGGGGTGTTAGGGATTATGCTATGAGGGTATTAAGTGGTTTCATTAAACAAGTGCTATTCATTTTCTAAGAAAATGCTATTTGTTTAAGTGTCGTCGCCTTGGGACCGGGGACAACATCATCCGACGCTGGTTTTTGAGGGTGTTAAGGCAAGTTCATGTTTAACTAAAGTGACCGTTAGCCTATTTATTGTCTCTCTTGATGTGCATGACAATGTATTTAAGTGTATTTTGTGTTATTTAACTATATTTTTGAAGCGGAAAGGAGGTAAGTGCATATTTGTGAATTGAGTATCATTTGCATTCATATTTTATCATCTTCACCGAACTAACTAATAATTACATAACTTAAAATAACTAATAGATAGTTTCAACCTTACCCAACTAGTTGCATAACCATATGTGTACTTGAGCTAGTATTGTGCTTATGCCGTCTCATTTTGGTTGCCTTCTTTGTGGGCATGTAGGGACTATGGTAAGTAAAGTTCAATGGATAGAATTATGGTAGTTGTAATGCGCGTATAACATGGTCAGTTGGACTTGTGGTTTGTGCTAAGTTGTAGTTCTGTTAAGGTTTTATGGCTACAGTATATTGGTGATATGTATTGTTACTTTTGATTGCTGAGTGGATGTCCATATATTACGGGAAGTGTTGCTAAAATTTTATAGAATTTAGGAAGGTATTTAGCATCTTGGGCTTGGAATAGGCTGGGGTGTTGCATCAGGTTTCTCACGGTGATATAAAGGGTCTTTCTGACCTCTCATTTGGGAAATAAGCCCAACAAAAAGCCTTGTTCCCAATCATTGACATAAATAATCATAGAGGGTTTGTTGATTGCATCATGAAATTTTCTAGTGTTTTGAGGATTTGAAATATGTGGGCTGACTCATTTTTACATATTTATCTTGAGTTCTAATTAATGCAGTCCCACCTCTCTTCTTACCTATTATCTATCTACTTCCTCCATACCATAAAAATTTAACTTTTTAGACATGTCCTAAGTCAAAAGTTTATCTATAAAAATCTTTTGAAATATTTGTATCAAATACATGAAAATTATATATATATATACACACACACACATAAACACTAGAATACTCCTAGGAGTATTTTAACTAAAATACTTCCACGTTTATAACCCGCCACGTGTCCTCCACCACCTTCTCCATCTTTTCCACGCATACAGACTTCGGCAGACACATTATAGTAAATATGCGTATCGATTGTAGTAAAACTACACAGAAAAATAGTAAAGATGGACCGAATTTAGTATCCGCAGCCCATGTGGTGGGGGATGACGCGAGCAATTTAATCTAGTTTTTTCGCTATGGTTTTTAATTAAAAAATCTGATTGATAAACCATTTCCACTTTTGTATTCGTTGTATTTTTTCGAACAAAACTAGACCGGTCTCACTTTTTAAAACTTTACTTTACTATAATCATGAACAAGCTTTACTATATTTTGTATATACTTTACTACTTCTCTGTGTACAGTGTTTCGCGTGTACAGTAACGTGTTTCGAGTGTATAGTACTATTTACGTAACACGTATAGTAAAGTCTTTTGTAAGAAATAGTAAAGTAATGTTAGATTTATAGTAAAGCAAAGTTTTTATAGATTTATAGTAAATATGGTTCGGGGCGTGGCTAGATCGACGCGAGGCTCTTCCACGGTCGGCACGTCGCCCATCTCCTTCCCCTCAGCTCGTTGACAGCGGCACGACACCTTCTTCACGCGGACAGCGGCGCCCAACCACCATCTTCCCCAGACACGGAGCGATGGCGGCGGATGAGGGTAAAGTGGTGGCGGCGGAGGGGAATAATGGAGGAGGAGGTAGTGGCGGCGGGTGGGAATAATGGAGGGGG
This sequence comes from Raddia guianensis, assembly GCA_036346415.1. Classification (NCBI taxonomy): domain Eukaryota; kingdom Viridiplantae; phylum Streptophyta; class Magnoliopsida; order Poales; family Poaceae; genus Raddia; species Raddia guianensis. The sequence goes on from CM070537.1 coordinate 40,771,456, forward strand.
AGTGGCCGCGGCGGAGGGCAAAAATGGAGGCGGTCTGGCTGGGCTCGGTCTTGAGGCGAGGTGGCGAGCTGAGCGGGAGAGGAGGGCTCAGAGGGGGGCGGGCGACGCAGATGTGAGGCGAGGCACCGGGAGGAGGAGTCGGCGGTGGCAGGTGAGGCGGGAGCAGAGGCGGGCGAGAAGCGGCGTGAGGGCGGCATGTGCATGCCTGCATGAGAGGAAGGAGGCGCACGGGATAAGGAGGGTAAGGACACGCGTCAGCTAATAAACATAGGAGTATTTTAGTTAAAATACTCCTAAGAGTATTTTAGTGCTACCCTATATATATAGTTAAAATACTCCCAAGTATTTTTACTATATATATATATATATATATATATATATATAGAGAGAGAGAGAGAGAGAGAGAATGCTAGCGTGCACCCCAGGAGCGCGAGAGATCCGATGCTCCAACACGTTTGAAATCAGAGATTTAACAATCGATCGAACCGTTGATCTTGTTAGTCTCATTGAAATGTAGCCGGTGACCAAGTTTTGTATTTTTTAAATTTATTTACTATTTGTTTCCTATTTTCAAAAATCAGCCTTCCAATCAGTCATGGTGCGTTCAAAAAAGCTGATTTTTAAAAATACGAAACAAATAGTAAATAAATTCAAAAAATACGAAACTTGGTCACCGGTTACATTTCAAATGAGACTAACAAGATCAATGGTTCGGATCATTGTTAGGCATCTCGATTTCGAAACGCTAGAGCACGGAGGATCCGTGCTTCGTAACAAGACGCTAAGATTTCTCATATATATATATAGGGACGGAATGGGACTCCATGGAGTCAGTGCTCCATGCTTCATTGCCGTCGGATTTCATCAAGATTAGTGCAAACATATTAAACACATGCAAAACAACATCACATTTACCATACAGGTGTGAATGCAATAACTACATATTTAATCGTTTCCATACAAGGCACGGAGCACGGACTCCATGGAGTCCCAGATACTTTTACTATATATATATATATATCCTAATCTACCCCCAAGGGTAGATTAAGCCTAATCTACACCTAGCCACCCCACGAGCCAGTTTCCAGCGAGTCCAAGCAGTCAACATGGTGAAAAATTTTAAAAAAAATCGAAAAAACCGGATCCCCCATTAACTACCCCCACTTCCCCTCTTCCCATCTCTCTCTTCCCCACGTTCTCTCGGCTCCCATTTTCTCTCTCCTCTCCCGATCCGATCCACGCCGGCGCTGGCCGCCTCCCGACGCCGCCTCCCGACACCGCCGCCCCCGACTCCGCCGTCTTCCTCGGCGCGCCACCCACGACACCGGCGCCGCCCCCGTCGCGCCCACGGCCAACGCCGACCACGGCGCCGCCTCCTCCAGGGCGCCGCCCCACCCTCTTCACCGCCCGACGCCGCCGGACGCCGCCCCAGATCCACGCCGCCCCGGCCCTCCACCTCCGGCGCCGCCCAGTCCGTGCCCTGCGCCGCCGTCTTCGACGCCCTTCACCACCACGCGCCGGCGGCGTCCGGCGCCGCCCTCGTCCTCGTCGCCCCGGATCCAGATCGGCGCCGCCCCTTGGCTCCTCCGCGCCCGCGGCCGCGCGCCTCCTCCAGCCACGGCGCCGCCCACGGCCGGCGCGCCGCCCTCGTCCTCGCCGCCCCGGATCGAGATCGGCGCCGCCCCCTTGGCTCCTCCGCGCCCGCGGCCGGCGCGCCTCCTCCTGGCACGGCCAGCGCGCCGTCCTTGTCGTCGCCGGCCCTTGGCTTCTCCGTGCTCATGGCCGTTGCACCGCCCGTCCTCTCCGCAGCGCCCCGACGCGGCTTCCACACGCCCAGCGCCCCGATGTTGGAATTACGTTGAATTACTTTGGCGAAATTCTGAAAGTAATGCACAGTAATGTTGTGTTCGATGTAATTTATCCATTTTTTGTGTGAATTTTTCTTTTTTGACTCGTTATTATGACATTGTAATGCGAAGTAATCGACCTGTGAATGTATTTTTCTTCGTTTTTAAGAATGTAATTTTGGAGGGAATGGAAAGTAATCAGTATGGAATTACTGTCTATTACTGTCGAAGAGCGAAAGTAAGAAAAAGTAATCGGGCTGAAACCTACAAAACATGGATTACTATCATACGTACAGCACATTCATCTCGATTACTAGTTCCAAATCAAAATCATGTTCAAATTGATATTTATAAAATATTTCAGATTCATATGGCAACCAAGATCTTGTTTTGTTCGAAAAAATACCAGCAATACGATGTTGGAAACGATTTGGTCATCGAATCTACGAATCAAAAGTTAAATCGAAAAAACGAGATAGAATACGTTTGAAAAAGAGTAGTTAATGCTCCCACGATTCTAGGCACCACATGCAGACCTAATTACTTTCAAGTGCAAATTCAGTTCGTTTCAATTACTATGAGTTACTGTCAAATTGTCAGGACCTAATCGCTTGGTTGTTGGTTGGTTATTTCATTTGGACGGTTAATTTCATGGGTAGAATAAACCTAATCTACACCTGGGGTATATTAGGGGCTCGTGTGTGTGTATATATATATATATATCTGGAATGGGACTCCATGAGTCGATCTTTCATTCTTTGTTGCCGTCGGATTTCATCAAGATTCGCACACAAAGTAAATACATGCACAACAACATTATCATTTGCCATATAAAGGTGTGAATGCAATAATCTGCATAATTAATTGTTTTTAAATAAAGACGAGACATGAGCTCCATGGAGTCAGAGATCTTTTTTATATATATATATATATATATATATATATATATATATATATATATATATATATATATATATATATATATATATATATATATATATATATATATATATATGCAAAGAAAGTCTCTCGTCTCTAACATGTTTTGAAATCCGAGATGTCTAACAAGATGATCCGAACCATTGATCTTGTTAAATCTCCTTTGAAATGTAGCCAGATGACCAATTTTCGTATTTTTAAAATTTATTTACTATTTGTTTCCTATTTTCAAAAATCAGCCTTCCAATTAGTCGTAGTGCGTCCAAAAAGCTGATTTTTAAAATAGAAACAAATAGTAAATAAATTCAAAAAATACGAAACTTGGTCATCTGGCTACATTTCAAATGAGACTAACAAGATCAATGGTTCTGATCAGCTTGTTACATCTCGGAGAGAAAACACGCTAGAGCACGGAGAGATCCTCTCTCCAAAGCACTCTCTCTCTCTCTCTCTCTCTCTCTCTCTCTATATATATATATATATATATATATATATATATATATATATATATATATATAGTTGAGTTATGGTGCTTGAAATACGGATGTTTTGGTGCTTAGCGTTAGGTTTGCAAAACCTATGACCGATGTGAGCGATCGAGCGCTCATTTTGATCTTCTAGTTGATATGAGCTCACAAACAAAATTTTACATTTTTTAAATTTTTTACTATTTTAAACAGATTTTGAAAACTCATGATCTAAGTTATTACGAGCCTCCAAAAGACTGGTTTTCAAAAATCTGTTTAAAATAGTAAAAAAATTTATAAAAATGTAAAATTTTGTTTGTGAGCTCATATCAACTAGAAGATCAAAATGAGCGGTTCGGATCGTTCACATCGGTCATAGGTTTTGCAAACCGAACGCGAAGCACCAAAACATCCGTACTTCGCGAAGCACCATAGCTCAACTCTCTCTCTCTCTATATATATTTGTTTCAAAGAACACTTTCATGATGTCATTTTTTTTTTGCAATGGTAATAGTGGTCAAAATTGTCCAATATGTCAATATTTTTGTGATATGGAGAGAATACTAAATTAGTATTTAATATCAAAATTTGATGTTTTTCCTCATGCTACAATCGAATGATATGCTTGAACAATTCCTCTTTTTTTTATTGCCGTGTGATTTATTTGATGCTATCTCTATGTTATTCATAATTCTGTGTATTTTAGGTTGTATTTTTTTTACATTTGTTGTGGGGATAGAGCAATTTGGTCACATGGCAGATATGACACACACATAAGAAAAGTTGTGTGTGCTTGGTTGGGTGGTACAAGACGGAAGGCCTTGTTTGTTTCAGATTAAATTAAATTAAATGAAATGAGAATTTGCTATTTTTTAAAGCCAGACGAGGTAATATTTTGTAGTTATTTTTATGGGGTTTTAAATAGTTCTTCTTAAAGTTCGTCAAATAATTTTTTCATAATTTTTTGAATTTTTTAGAACGTCTTTCGAGGGTCAAAAAATTGCTACAGTAAAACGCAACTCAACTTTAATCTGAAACAAACAAGCCCGGAGGAATGTACAAGAGTTCAATTAAAAAGTTCAAAACATGTCATACAAACACGAATATGAAATGTTTTCGAAATCAAAACTATTTTGTGCAACCCATCGTACCAAGTAAACACCTACAGGGGTATCCATTTCATATTCCATCCTACCAACCGAGAACAGTAACCATTCCATTCCATCCCAACAACCGAGAACGGTTTAACATGAGCCGTCCCTTCGTCGTACCGCCCTGATCTTTGCAGTAACATATGGTAGGGGGGAAGTGAACGGAGCAGTACCCGTATGCGTTGATGAGAGATCGCGCGTCGCCATTGCTCGCAAACCTCACCTCTCCAAGCTACTCAAGGCTAGCACACTGCTCACTGCTGGTGAACGATGATGCGTCCATGCTACTGCTGCACAGTGCAAGTCGCGGAGCACGCATATACTTGCAGGCTAGCGCCGGTACGGTTGAAGGGTCCCTGTCGCTTGCACAGTCGCATTACCCCCTCCGGCGTTTTCTGTTTGCAGGCACTAGCGTTCTGTTTGGTGGTCTCGATGTATCTGCCGGTGATAAACGCCGGTTTGTCGGTGCCCGTAATAACCATTGCTGTCTGCTAGCGCCTTGCTTTCCCTTCGAAGAAGGGAATGGGCGTGAATCGGCGTCGGTTGGGGTCGATCCATAATTCCATATGCATCCATCACATTTTCGCGTCCATGTATCTCGGCTTTAATTGGGTTTGAAAAAAAAAACAGGGGGAAATAAGAAGTTTATTGCATTGTCATGCTGCAGATGTGTATGCACTATGCAGCACCCAGCATGGCTTCATATTTCATACGCGGTAGCCGAAGCACGAATAGGAGTGGGCACTATATATTAAGGTCACCGGAAGCGCTCTGCGTTGCGCTATAGCCCATTATCTAAAAATGCGTTGTGCTATAGCTGGCTAGCTGTTTAAATTGCTTTTGGCAAGAGGGAGAGGAACTTGTTTCAAAAGAGCATGCAAAACCTGTGTTAATTTGTACGACTGCATCGGACAGCTCGGGAAAAAAAAGTTCGATTTTGAAAGCTTTGTGAGCAGTTCGATCAAGCGTTTGGTTTGAGAAGACAGCAAAAAGCCATGCCCTATAAGCTGTGTAGACCAAATAAAACAGGGTGGAGCCTGATCTCCATTCTCTAAACAAAACATATCAGAGAGCTGCACGTGGAGACGTGGAGATGAGACGGAGAAGGAAGCGGGCAGCGTCGGTGCGGGCGCAGCGCCAGGTGCGATCGCGGAGCGTCCGGTCCGGCGTGTCGGGGCCCTGACCCTGAGTGCCTCTAGCAACACATGGGTGTGTGCGACGGACGCACATCTTCTATAATACTACTGCCACTAATATGTGGATATGGGACGCGTGGGATCTGTATGTCAGTGATTCCAACTGTAGTTAAAAAACCACAGAGGATGTCGATCCGCGTGTGACAGTGTAAGCCAAGCAATGGAGTATTATTATTCCCCTAGGAAAAATCAATGGGGCATGAGCAACAGACTTGGTCAACGGGCCGGTCCAGTTCAACCCGTTTCGGACCCGGTTGGTTCAATTACTATGCGAAACAGGGCAATCGGGTGAATGGCCTGGGTCTTGACCCAGGTTCGGTTCGCACAGTAATCAAACCGAACCAGGTCGGCCCGATTTTATATAGGCTGGTTCATTTTAATTAAAAATGTCAAAATAAATTAAGAAAAACCACTATATTTCATAAATATACACTATAAATTGTGTAAATACATTATATATAAATAAATATATTTAATTAAATAAATATTCTATAGTGAAGAACTGAATTGGGCCAAAACCAAATCGGGTCGGCCTGGTTCGATGAACAGTGCAGGCCGGTCTGGTTCGACCTTGTTAGCCTAGCCTGTTTGGCCACCTCAAATGAGCAAACGGACAGAACAAGACTGGGGTAGGAAAAGTCAACAGAGTCAAGAAGTCAGCGAGGCCACGGTGGGGACGCCGTGGCACATTGCACCATGTCGGGATCCCTAGGGCCCACCTCATCTCGCTGTCCACTCTCTGGAGTACTGTAGTATAGTATTTATACTGTATCGTCTCCATTGATTAGCTTGTTTTTTTTCCTTTGAGAAGGATTGATTAGCCTGTTTACTTGTGTGGACCAGAAAGGGGGGATGAGTGATTGATTGATTAATGGTATGGGGGTAGCGCTCGTGTGGGTGAACACGCGCCGACGACAGCGCCAGGGCGAATGTTCCGCCGCGTCGCGTGCATCGTCTCCGTCGCTTTCCTAAAACCACGTTGACCGCGCTGCCTCGCCTTTCCTGCAACGGATTTTCACCGGCCGAGGCGCCGAGCACAGAGTGAAAAACCATTCTCTATGCCTACCGTCTGCCCGGCCGTCTCGAACTCGGTGGCATTTGCTAGAGTTTAGCTAGTGGATGAAAGCGAACTTGACAAACCAAGGGCAAACATTTAGCACACAGTGAAATCTTGATTCTCCGATAAGATGAAGATATGCCCAAGCTGTCAAGGATTTCTTCTCCTTCTCCAGTTGATAGGACTGTAAAGAGTTCCTTATATCCATGTAAGTACGTAAATATTTCAAGACATAACGCCCTTGGTTATCTGCTTTCTGCTTTCTGCCTTTCTAGCATCTGGAGCTCTCTAATCTACGGTAACACATAGTCGTCTCCCTTCCAGTGTCCTAGTTTTTATATAGAGTTGATTGGATCTAGAGATATACTTCCTCTGTGTTTTTTTTACGCTTTTAACTTTTGTACAAGATTTTTACCATTCGGCTTATTCAAAATTTTAGTGCAAACATGAAAAAAAATTCATGTTTAAAAATCACAACAAAATAAATTATATTTACATAGTTTTTTTAATAAAACGAATGGTAAAATGTGTGTACAAAAATTAAAGTTGTCAAACAAAAAAGAATGGAGGGAGTAGTTTATTTCAGTTAAAAGCCAACATAATAGTTTTTTTCTTTCCACTACGGTTGGTGTTGTGGCTTTTTCTTTTCTTTTCTCTCTGTGTTAAGCCTTGTTCTTTTCAGCGTTGAGTAAAGTTGAGTTTTATTGTAGCAAAAGTCGAGAGTACTTGAAAAGGTGTCTAATGAAACTGAAAAAATAATTAAAAAATAGTTTAAAGATCTTTGATATGAAAACTAAAAGTTTTGAAAAAATCATTACAAATTATTACAACATATAGACCATATAAAAATAACAATATTTACTACAGTAAAACTCAATTTTACGCTGAAAAGAACAAGGCCTTAATATACTCATTCCATTCTAAAGTAGTAGTCTTTTATACTTGTCCTAAGTCAAATTAGTCAACATCATCGGTTCCGTCACTTGTGTTGATCCACTTTGAGTCACCTGCGCATCAATAGACAAGCACACGTATACCAGACCCAAGTATCTCTCAACTTGATCCACAGTAGTCCCAAAACTTCCTGCAAATTAGTACACATGATATCCATACGTTTGATTCAAAAACATATCGGATTGTTCGATACAAACATCGGATAGTCAGATATGAACAACATATTGGACTATCCGATATAAAACATTGGATTGTCAGATATTTTCTAACAGAGAGCCCCAATTTGGACCCAATATCGAACAATCCAGCCAACATCGGACTATCCAATATTTTCAAACAGAGAACCCCAAATTGAACCCTATATCAGGCAATCCGGCCAATATCGGACTAACCGATATTTTCCAGACAGCGACAGTATTTTACAGTTTTGGTGATCTTCCCATGCTCGAAAAAATAAGTGCTATATATGAAAGTTGTAGAAAATCAAAATTGCGCATCTTTTTTTGTGTTGTGTCATTTTTTATTGGAGCAAAGAAAAAATCATAGAAATTCATAAACACTTGATCCTTACAAATTCACACTCAAACACCTATTCAATCAAAAACCATTTCAAATATTCATCACGCACAAAATATGACCCACATGATCTCTCAGTAAACAATGTAGGTATGCATTGAAAAACTCTTTCATGATATCGTATTTTTTATAAATTTTATAAATAAATAAATTGCAATAGTAATAGATAGTCAAAGTTATATTTTTTAAAAATTGTGCCCATGTCCAAGTTTTTAAATACGGAACAGTTCGTTGGATGGAGTAGGACCATATCTGTTTCTGTTGTGGACGAAGCTCCAGATCTTCAATGCGCCAGCTAGACGAGTGAATCCATACTAACTTCTAGTACTACCGTAAATCTCGAGTCTCGAGCGCCTCACGTGCGTGTACATAAAACAGAGACTCGCTAGCGATAGCATCGATCCTTCCCTGCCTAGTGACCCAAAACCATGCAGCCTATGGACGCAACACATAACATGGGGCGCTAGTTTTGAGCCGGCACTACTCCATAGCCCATACGCACAGCAACGAGTAGCCAAATAGAAAAGCCATCCCCAGCTAGCTGGGCTGGCTCCTTGGCCTTGCTTTCAGTGCTCACATACGACGGACAAGGGACAGGGCGGCCGACACTGCAGAAATGGCGTCACCGATCCCGATGCCTGCACTACGTGCTCTGCTCACCCAATACTATACTGGTAGATATGGAGTTGTAGTATGGTCTTGATGGTACTGCCACTAGTATATTTATACTACTAGCATTTTTTTTGTCATGTCCCGTTTGACCGGCGTTTAAGCGAGCTTCGGCCAGGGAAAACCGCCGGGAGATGCTCCTGTGCCGGGCCTCGGACAGCGGCTCGGTGTTCCCGGAGAGGCTACTGCGGGGGGGAAGGGATTTTCCGGGCTCGTTTTCTGCGCGGATTCGGCTGTCGCGAGCGGCGGATGGAATGGAGGCCTCCATGTCCATGCCGGTGTGCACGAACGCGCTTGGGCACTGGTACCCTGCCCGTGCGCACGGGGAGCGGAGCAGCGTGCCCCGCCGGTGCATTTTACTCTTAAAAAAATTAAAAAATTAAGAATGCCAGGTAGACTAATACTGGTAAAAGTTCCATCTTTTTTTTGACCATGTATGCGGTGATTTAGCAACATTGTCATCAAAACCGCTCTCTACAAACCATTTTATAGATCTAAATAGAACTAAAACACAACTTAATGTATACAAATATATGGCTTAGAAGATTCTAGACCTAAGCGAAAACACAAGACCGTTTCACGTAGCTGCAATACAATTTACTCTATTTTCCTTGTAGGGTAGCCACGACTCCACGAGCCCATGACAGAGGACCAAGCATTATCTTTATGGTCTACCGGTGGCCATCACGAGTAAAATTATGAGTATTACCAACAACTTTCTATGGCCTTGTTTGTTTCAGATTAATGTAGAGTTGCGTTTTACTGTAGCAAATTTATGACCCCTCAGAATACGTTTTAACGAGTTCAAAAAATTATGAAAAAATATTTTACAAACTTTAAGAAGTACTATTTAAAACCCCACAAGAATGACTACAAAACATTACATCATTTGGCTTATACAAAAATAACAATTTTTTATTTAATTTAATTTAATTTAATCTGAAACAAACAAGGCCTATATCTCCACTCTTAAACATTGCCACCTCCTCTATCCATTCCTCTAAAATGTCATCACAATTTATATTACAAAATGTAAAAAATTATGTCCCTCCAAAGACCTCTATATATAACTGAGGATCTGTTGAACATGCTCTACCAAACAAAAGATAACACGAGAAGTCGAGCAGATCCTCTCTTTTTACTCCCGAGGATAAAAGAGAACGTCTCACAAGTCATGACAGCGCATTTATCAAAGATGCACTGCAGGTCTGCAACAGCCAACAATATGTCCACACAGAAGGAAGATCGACAGTGCAAAATGTCTCCAATACGACAGTACCTTAATTTGTCTCCGTACGAGCATTCAAAACCCAGCTTTTCTTGCAATTATTATTCCATCTCAAGTCTTTTTACATGAAACTATGCATTTGTAAGACATGTTTGACCTTGGTCTGTCCTGTATGTTTGAGCTTATTTCTTCACAATTCTGTTGACCGAAAGTTGCTGCAGCTTTGGTGTACATTATGCGGCTATAAATGCAATGTGTGTATGGTGTGATCTAATACGCATAGCTTAATAACTAAATACAGGACGGATGAACACTATGTGAATAATTAAATACCCTAAAATTGGGGGACAATGTGCATTGCCTAAATATTGACGGGAAGAGCAGTCAAGAAAGCTAGTGTGTGAGGAGAAGTGGACTTGCCAAAAGGCGTACACCATGGTGGAAGCTTCTCAAGGACCCTCTCAACCATCGGTGTAACTCTGTTTATGTCTGTCCTTAGTTTCAGTAAGAAAGAAAGATCTTTCACTTCAGCTTCTTTTTGAGATGTGCGCGTACTGTTGCTTGACCAGAAAAGGGTTAACTGGAATTTTGTTGGTGAGTTCTTACCACCTGCAAACTGGATTGTATGCCATCCATCGACCTCGCTCTTGTTACCCAGTGGAACCAAGTTCTCCAAATTCACTGAAGAAGATAACACGGAAGTGTCAAAGAACATGAAAGTAGCAAACCAAATTGTCCATAAACAAACTAAAGGTCAAATAGTAGTAAACTTGTCATGCAACAGCAGTAATATAGTGGGATTTTTATAGTTCCTAACAGTCACCATTCAGTGTTCACTCCCTATTGGTACTGAACTACTGATCTTTATCAGTAACACTAACTGCCAAGCTAAAATAACAAGCCCACTAGTGAATAGTAGCATTGTGTACTTCTCAACGTGCAAACCAAAAAGTGATTTTTATCTATCTTTAACGGTTACCCACCTTGAACAGTGAAGTCATCAATTTCAAGTTTATTGATTGCGAGCGACCAACGTGTAGATGACTTGGTATCAACTGATACTATTGTTTTTCGAGTGTCATCTGTAACAGAATCACTTTCCACATGGAGCACTGGAACTTCCGATTCACTCCATCCAGTATTGCTCCCTTTGTGGCTCCAACAGCCATACTTCATGGTAAATGTTACGAAATCAATAGTCACATTCCTTCCACAAGAAAATTCTTCCCCTTTAAGGCTCACCAATTCCTTTGTCAACTTTCCAGGTGTATTAGAAAACAGAGAGATATAGGATAATGGTTCTGTGTTTCCACCATTCAATCTCATAGCATCAACAACATGCACAACCTGAGAAGAAACAAATCATGAAATATTTATTATTTAATAAGTACCATAGCTAGTCTCAGATTAATGCCATGGGAAAATATTACAAAATAAACCAGACAAACAGACTTGCAAGCATTTACGGGAGATTTAGGACTAGACATATACAGCAAAAGGTTGGTTAGATGTATCAATAAGATCATCCCATCAAGAATAATTCCAGAATATAGATGGTTTTTTAATAATATAAATTGGTTTATAAGCAGTTCAACGATTTTGAGGCACATTTTACTCATTTCCTGATTTCTTCCTTTGTCTATATACATGCCATTACTGAATGTTGTAAAAAAAGTATTCAAAGGTGAATGGGGATGTGAAAGAGAAACCATAATCTATTTAAGAGGAAAGACAGTGTATCAGAGGGTGTTTGAAGGGCAAAGAGGTTACTTCATGCAATCTTTAATTTTTATGCACGCATAAATATTTATATTTGCAACTAGAGGGATTATGCATTTATTTCTAATCAATTATTTCAAAAGCAACTCATGATCATCGCATGCACTAAAGATGATCTCAAAAGGTTGCAGGAATGATGATTGATTACATGAAAAATATCATCTTCAGTTTCCATATATAACAAAGGAAAACAAATTATTGAAATGATGTAAAACATCACACGAAAATAAATAGTTAAAGACTCATTGCATATAAATATCATGATAGCAAAATTGAAGATAAATCCAATGAAGAAACATAATCAAATGATACCATAAATTAAGTGTAGCTGTCCTTACATTTACAGATCGAGCAATATCCTCCGAGAATGCTGGGACAATGCCACTTGATACCAGTGCAAGTGCAAGACCAAATAATATACACAACAGAGAAGCAAGAGACCTTTTAGCACCTAAAGAAAACAATATCTGGGATATCAGCTTCTTTGAGATAAGTTAAACGAAAGGTAGATGTATGTACAGCTAACAAAAGTGAAAAGTGCAAGAATATGATGCAAGGTGTTGATGTTGTGCCCTTTGACAACATCTACATCCGGAAGCAGCACAGGCTGCACATGCAGCTACTCAGTGGGCAGGGGCTTCAGCCAGAAGGGGAGCCGGCTTGATCAGAGGCTCGGCTAGAACTAGGATGTGAGCCGGTGCATCCAGCAACTGACTCGAGGAGGGGACCTATTCAGTTAATCTATAATTATAACTCATAAGAGTCCATTATCTTCATTAGTTGTCGATCAATCATACTAGTTCCAGTTTTTAGGTCATCTATATCTTCATGGCTTACGTTAGTATAATGGGATGAGAAAACCAGAAGAGGGCATGCTGTTCTGTGCCGCAAACTCTGGTGTTAGGCATTGCCGTCAATAACCAGCCAGTAGCGTCACACCGCTGTTACCTCTCGTTCCAACCTCTCTCATGGCCTCTTCCACCTGCGCTCTGGCCTGGAATGCAGGTGTTTGAGCGAGGATGGTCAGAGGTTTATGAGTACAGCAAATGTCCTAGGGAAAAAACAGAAACCTTCTTCTGACCAGTAAAACAGCACAATGAGACATCACAACTTATGATCATTCCAAACTGAAGTTATATCTCTTCGTTAGTCAATAGATGGATAGGTTTAGTTTAAAGCAGTAATTATTATGCCATTCTCATCCTATAGGTAACAGTATTTTTCTAGTATTCTCATAGGGGCACGTTCAGCTTTCTTCCGCTTCCAGAGTGCTAGTTACACCCTACGCAAGTGTGGTAGTAATGCAAGTGCTCATACAACATTTCTAATAAAACAAAACAAAATATCATTTTTTTTTAATAAATAGGATTACAAGGCATTGATGTAACCACAGGAGGCAAGAAAAAAGTGATTATATATCCAGCATGACATGATTTACCTGAGATATGAACATAAGAAAGAAGATAGACAAACATAAAGCAAACGACAACAGCAATGCCAACAGCAACTACTACATTTCCGAACCAGTCTGGTAGGCCACCAGGATGCCTGAATATCATGCAAAATAAGGCTAACATTAGTTTATTTAATTTAGATTAACTGATGAGGTACACTCTTATCAACAGTGTTTTAAGCTAACAATATTATTTGCAGTTCTAACCAAGATTGGCAAATGCTAAAATAGAGAATAAAGTGGGAGGTTGCATGCTCTATAAATGTACCTATCAATACGTACAATACTCCCAACAATCACATCAACCATGCGAATAACCAAACCAGCAGACGATACAACTGGCGCAGCCAAAGCCAGAACCAATGTAACAACTTTAAGCTGTTTTGGTGACCGTACTGGAGATAGTGTTGCTTCCATAAGACCATCTGCAAAGAAATAACCATGAGTACTCAAGATGAATATCAATTTAATAACTAGCTCAGGTGGCCAATGAACTTACATGCAAAAGCAGGTGAAACAAGCCAGATGAGTGCTATGTAGGACGATCCAACCTTTAAATATGTTCCCAGTATGAGAACTATTAGCCATTGGACAAAACCAGATTTAAAGATCCATCTCTCAGCTTCTAGCTCAACAATGTATTCCATTGTGTTTCGAGCAAGACCTGGCTTTGTTCGTGAATACACCTGTTGAAGGTGTCTCCTCAAAAGACTAAATCCAATATGCTGACCAATGAATGCCCCAAGCAATGCAGGTGAACCAAATAAACCAACAACTAACCATGGATTTGCAACATAGGAAATAGGAAAGGGGCATATATGCGGCAGAGCAAATGCGACCACAATGGGTAAGCAAATAGAAAAAATCAACATCAAAATAATGCTCAGGCATGATATTCCAAAGGACACAAGCCCAGCGCGTCCACCCATAAGCAATGATGTTCCCCATATCAGAAGTGACTGAAATATTATCGAGTTGTGAAACATGGTTGCAAGTCGCTGTGGATAGACCACCATGTACTTGCCCTGCAAAGTCATAACGAAAGTGAAAAGATGAAACAAAATATGAACATAATAACACAACTAATCCCCAAGAAATAATTAACTGTAGTGGTGTATATTTTTGCCACCACTATTTGGTTGAACATAACATCATGTTCAATAGGATGTTGTATATTCCACAAAACAAGATAATGAGTCATGTTGGAGATGGAGAATAGAATATGTGGTGCCACGCAAAAACATTGAACGACACCATCCCATTCCTCATTTCCTCTAGCTAAACTAAACAAATTTGGAGGATGACCTCATGAAAGATGGGCCAATTCTTCCAAGAATTGGGTCATTCCTCAAAACAAGGTATGATACAAAATATATTACTCCCTTCGTTTTTTTTTGTTTGACGCTTTTGACTTTTTGGCACGTCTTTGACCATTCGTTTTATTCAAAAATTTAGTGCAAAGATGTAAAAAAAATAAGACATTTAACGTACCTCTATTAATAAAACAAATCACAACAAAATAAATGATATTTACAAAAATAACTTGACTAAGACGAATGGTCAAAGGCGTATCGAAAAGTCAAAGGCGTCAAACAAAAACAAAACGGAGGTAGTACTATTCTATATGAGGAATCTCCTAACACCCATCCCCCAAACACATCCCACCGACCCCCAAGGCCCCAACCACCACCACCATTGTATCATGCCAATTGATGCACCCTGGTTCAGCCTCGCTAGAATTGCTTTAAAGAGTGAAATTCTTTGTTCCGGTAACAGCTGAATATAACAAGGAAAAGCTCATTGATTCTTTGGTCTTATACTCTTATTGTTACCTGAGATATTATATGTCCCAATAATTATTGAGGGCACATCAAACCTCAAACTTGATCATATTATTATAGTTGTATAAGAATATACTATTATGATCTGAAACATTACACTAGCTTGAAAAATGAAATATCAAGATCCAGTACAAATGTACAATGATCAGTATAAAATGAGAACCAATTTTTTCATAGGAACTTACAAAAACAAACAGCTATACATGTGCTTGCTTTAGTTAAATGAACAAAAAAATGCATGGCATAATCATAATATTCAAAATACAAAACAAAGAGAATTTTAACAATTGACATTATACCAGAACGTCGAAGAAAACAGCTTTGTTCTGCTCAGTGCTCCCTTGCTTTGCCAATTTTGCATCTTTCATAAATTTTGGTGATGCAGCAGCGTGGAGTAAGAAAGCAAGCATATTTTCTCCAATATGCTGAAGGGATCCTGGTTTCAGATGCTTCATTTTGTCATTCTACATGGAAGATAACAAAAGAACATCATTAGTAAGCAACTACAAAGTTGAGGACTCATAAAATGGACTGATATTCTTTTAAACATACGCTATTTTCCACAGCATCAACAAAAGTTACTATTAGATCTAAATGTACTTCCTCAGCTCTAACTTCTGAGCAGCAAAGTCAGTTGAAAAAAATGTCTTTAATAGCACGGCACTGAAGTTTAAAAAAAACAATGATCACTAACAAGTAACAATCAAAGGCCCACATGGAATTTAAAAACTCTGCTATGCACTCTGCATGGAACAATCAGAAGTATCATCAGGAAGTACATGTTTGATCTTTCCACCTAGTGAGGAATTTACATTAATACCACTTTCAAACAATTATTTTGGTCGAGGCTTCTGAAAATTGTATGTTTAACTTTATTTTCTTCTTGAAAAAGGTCAATTCAATTAGAACAAACATTTAATTAAATATTTTCTTCTCGAAAAAGGTCAGTTCAATTAGAACAAACATTGAATTAATTTCAAAGTCCCTTTCAGTGGTCATGTTCACCAAAAATATCAAATTATCAATTACAAAGAATAACTCACTCCATTATTTTTTATATAAGGCGTATTTTAAATTTTGAATTGACACATAGATTAAAGTCGTGAATTCAAGAGAAATCCAAAAAAAATGACCATGCTAGTTTATAAATGCATGAGAGAGAATTGTGCAATAAATAAGGGTAGACAAGGGAGAGTGTCAATAAATGTGCATGCACGTCTTATATTCCTAAACAAGACCATTAAAAAACTATTTACCTTATATAAAAAAAAGGGAGAATTAATAGATTGAATGACTGTAAGCTTCATTAAACTTGTCTAGGGATATACATAATTATCGCAATCTTTTCAAGTGAAGACTAAAACATAAGCTAAATCCTATGTATTAGTGATGAGTAAAGACAATAAAATATATAGAACAAGTCATTAGAGCAAACCTTTGTGTGATACACAGATGTTGTGTCTGTGTATGCAAAATCAAGACCAGGAAGACCAGCTACTTCCTGATATATTTGAAAATCAGTAGAAGATTTTATTGCTCCAGAACGAAATGCATCCTGTAATTAAAAGTTTTGAGTTATGAAATATATGCATGCTGCAAGGAATTAGCTATCAATTATGCTGGTAGTGTACGACATACATGTAACCATCATGTTTCACTCCAGCAACAGGAATACAGGATATCAATTTAACTTTCTAAAGTTCAGTGTTAGCACCAAATAAGTGGTTGTGAGGTAAATGTTGTATCCATCTTTTTATAGAAGATATTTCCAAGCCTTTCCAAAATTTACAAGGAAAAAACCTACAAATCCATCTAATCAGCTTTGAGCTGCTTGATATATTTAATGCTGGAAACACAACCATGTTAGTTACACCAATTATTTGCAAAGACCAATGTTCCCTAGCTGTTACTGACCAATATGTGATGTTTCTTTAAGATCATCTGCTGAACCCAGTTACAACTTGCAACAGTAAAACTGCTAAAAATTCTAGAGCGTCCTTACAAATATGTACTATGGCTACTGAGAGAAAATGGACCTCTTTCAGAAATTGTTAACTCTAAGACAAAAATTGAAAGAAATAATGTTCCACCTGTGAAGCTATCTGGGCAGATGGATATTTGGCTACAGCAGCGAAGCTCTCCAAAGCCCAATGGTCAGTACCCTGTTATATGAGAAAAGTACACAAGTTAAGCTGAGTAGGTTTGAAACCAATGCATTCATTGAAAAATACACAAATAAAAGGACATGGTAAACCACAGCATTTAGAACCAAAAAAAAAAAGTATTTTCCAGTGTACAAATGTGAGTATATGATGTTTGATTTTTTTTTTTGCATGCACAAATTTAACATAATTGTACTTCTTGATTCGCTCCTGTTTACTAGCATTGATGGGAAATTATGACTAAAAACAAGGACATGATACCAAATAGATAAAACAAGCTAACAGCATTACCTGAAAAAGAGTGGATTTTCCACTGATACCCATAGCTTCTAAATCAACTGCAAACCGCACTGAGTTTCTCCAACGGTGCTGTGCAAATATTAGAAAATTACATTAGGGAGTTATACATAATATGAACAGTGAGCAGTGAAACACTCTTCTTTCAAAATGATATGTTTAAAATAACAGATGCACAATGGTAAATTATCTAATTTATGGTGCACCACATAGAGATTGATTTTTTAACATTTACAGATGAAAAAACGACTTTCATCAACAAACCAGAGAATGAAAGAGCGAAAGCAAGTAGTTAATGCTGCCATGCAGGTCTTGAGATTAGGCAATGTCCTCTTATTCAAGATTAAGGTGCCTCCTTTAATCAGTTGGCTGCTTATAACACAGAAAGAAAGTATCAGGGTAGAAACTTTCCCAATATTTTACATTTACACCTAAAGTTGAGGCTCCATCTTTGCCCACTTCCCATCCCTTTTAACTCTCACGCAAGACATCCAGAACTTGAGCCCACAGACAATAGTACAAACTACAAATAACTACTAACGAAAGCTCCTGATCCCATTTCCAACCAAGGGAACTCAGGAACACAGTGCCAAGTCATACAGGACATCATCCATGTATGCAGCGGACACTAGAATGACCAAAGAAAATCTTAGGCTGCAATTTTTTTAAGGTAGTTTGACCAAATTTATTGGGATGTTATTGCAAAATGTAAGTACATGTGCTGGTCACAGCATGACTCATGTATGTCGTACATGAAGATGCTGACCTGAGTTATAAAACTGTGGGCTCCATCAAGACCCTCTTCTTCCCCTGTGTTAAATAGAAACAGAACACCGCTCTTGAACCCATGAGCCCACTGAGCCACACCTCGTGCAAGCTCTAACATGACTCCCACACACGAGCTACAATCTCCAGCACCTTCGCTGAAAAAGCATAAGCATATGTGTTCTCAAAATTAGACAATGGGGGGATAAAAATGTGAAAGCACAAGAAGTCGATATGCTACAGTACCTATGAATTGCAAATAATAATTACTTTGTCAATAAATCACACTGTTACTAATATACATGAAAATATGAATATGTTGTATGTATCTAAAATACTCTTCAAAATCGGACTCAACAGAATGATCTGGCAAACACACATGCCATGTCCATTAGACAACCTCATCTGTATGGTTCCTTCATAACACGAATGTAACTTATATTAGGTGAAGATTTGCATGGCATATCCTACCTAAACATATGTTCACTAAGTAAGTTATGATCCATGTAACCCATAAAATAAGTCACATCCAACATTCATTGCAAAGCTATGTTTGGCAAACTTTGCACCTACATCTCTCCTGCCTACGTCTAAAGAACAGTTCAACTCCTTAAATCATATATTTATTTATCCTTATTCATTTCTTCCAATCCACCCTCTGCACTCCTTCCTCAATTGATATGTGGTATGCAAGCTAGACTGTTGAAAGGTTCTATATATAAGAAAAGTTGCAGCATACCAATTTTACCACTAAGTGTCAAAAAGGCATGCACAAACTTTTATTACTTTGGATTGTGTCAGCATATTGATTACATTACTTAATGCAGAGCAGAAGCATGTCTGTCCCATAAGGGAAAAAAATGATAAAGAGTCTTACGTTGTAGAAACTGTGTCAATATGAGAAGAAACAAGAATTAAATTTTCCTCAGCTTCCAGTGAATATTTGGGAACAATTCTCAGTATAACATGCTTAAGGTCTGAATACAAGAGTGTTTTTCCATTGAAAAGGTCACCAGCTAAACGATTTGCACCAATATCTGTGTGGAACAGCTCCAGTTGAACATCAACCTCCCAATGAGATGTCTTCTTTATTTTTTCTGCGACTGCATATACATACTATGGCATGGGCATGTCAAAATGGATAGTGCAACTAAAAGGAAATGTTCCAAAAAAAATGCTGAGTTCCAACATCAATATATCATAGGATAGGTTAAGTTTGTATCATAACACACATCATAATGGGGTGATGGTAGAACAAAGAAAAACCTTAAAAAGGGAGAAAGAGGAGGAAATAAATAGATAGTTCATCACTTTTAACATAAGGTTTCCTATCAATAGTTCCATAGCAATTCTGCTGCCATTTATTCTGAATTTATGTGGACTCTACAACAATGGCATCATTCTGGATTAAATACAAAGAAAGGCTCCATTTAGGGGAGCTTCATAAAAATCGAGATTAGCATAACGATACTAACAAGACTACGTTTACAACACTACTGCCTTCAATGGCTTTTCCAAATCTACAAAACTAGCATCCAAAATAGTGCCCAGACAGTAAGTAGCTTCACCCAACCACGCAACTGAAACATTCCCGCTCAAATATAGTTTCAACAAGACATAAACTTGCAGCCTTGAAGAAGCCTATTTCCTACTAGATAACTCTTCATTAAACATAAAACATGATTAGCATGAACAATGCAACAGCCAACAGCTAATTCCACTATGATAAGAAAGCCAGTGACAGTCCATCTTTAGAATATGTTAGTGTCTAATTGCAAGGAAAATAATGTAACACTTTGTATGAAGATGAATAACAAGAATGTAGGTAAAAACTGTTAACGTGCAAAAGTAGCAGCTTGAAAGGACAACCTGAACAGCAAGATCGAGGGAATCTGAGCCAACAGGATGAGGACCTAATCCTGTCAAGTACTTAACATGCTCAAGAGCAGAAGCTTCTGAGAACCCCCTTTTACCAGCCTGCCCAGCATCAAGGGGCAAAGGAAGATTTACAAACTGCATACGATAAACAGACCAAGATCCATGAAGGAAGACTATCAACAATCCCAGCAATAAATAAGCACTCCTCCTATGTCTGCTACCATCTTCATTTGGATTTACTACTTTGTCGACATTGGACTTCTCATGGGTTGACACAGAAGAAACTCCTCGCCCTCGAGACATTCTGCATGCATAAATTCAAATGTTCAAACACATGAAAAACTGAACGGTTCAAAAAAAGGATAACTTTCAACATCATCATAACAGCACAAGAAGGTACAACAACAAAGGAAAAGAAAATGGAATCGACTCCCTCACAGTCGCCTGGGTCCCTATAGGGGTGCCCAGGTGATTTTTTGGGCCGTTGGATTGAGATCCAACGGCCCAGATCTCCCCTCCCTCTCTCTTGTATCCCGCTCCCTCCCCGCGTCTCTCTCTCTCTCTCTCAGTCTTGCCCGTGCCCCTCCTCCACCCCTGCCGCCGTCGCCCCCAACTCCCTCCCGCCGCCGTGCCACCCCGCTAACCCTAACCCAGCCGGCACCATCAACCCCCGCCATCGCTGCCCCAACCGCCTTCACCCCCCTCCCACAGCTCCGGCGGCACCGCCACCGCCTCCGCCGCCGCCCTCACTCCATCCCCAACCAACCGCCAGGCCACCGCCTCCCCCGGCCATCCCTCTAAACCCGGCGGCACAGAGATCCCCACCCCCAACCTCGAACCCTAACCCGAAACCCGTGGTGGCTCCGGCGGCGACGGTCGCCAACGAGGAGCCCCATCTCGGTGCCCCCTCCCCCCAAATTTCCTGCGCCGGAGGCAGGAGAGGCAGTTGCCTGGGCGAGCAGTGAGCAGATCCGAAAGAATATATAATTAGTAAGCACTCTTTTTCATAACATTTTTTGGTCCAAACAGTTCTTTACTCTTTAGGCCAAAAGGGTAAGTTAAAAAGGGAACCTTTTGAGTTACACAACCTACAAAAATAAAAGTTTCCCACGAACCTTGGGTTAAATACAACATGAATCCAGTATTCTTAGATTTCATCAACATTTTCAATTACAAAAGTAAAAAGCGAACAGGTACTAACTTCCCTCTCTTTCACATAAGAACATATGTACAAGTATAATCAGATATAGGCAAGTTTTACAGTTTTTCCATGCAAAGTTCTATCCAAACCCACGGTTCACACTTTCAAAACTTTCATGTTCGCAACAGTTACCAACCGGGAACTGCAAAACTAGAGAACTAGAAGTTTACAGGTGGGAAGCAGCCAGCTTCTTTCCAGCAGGCTACCAGCAATAATTGAAGTGTTAAATTCACATTTACAATAGATATGTATGCAAAGATTGAAGTGTTGGATTCACATTTAGTGCGTTCCCCGTCCTGCAGGTTTTAAAGGAACAGGTGTGGACCAGCGCAGCAGATATCATGTGGCAGGCCACCGCAAAGGATTTTGCAGGCTCGGTAGCACTCTCGGGTGATATCCTTCTCGTCAAACATCCAAGGGCCCCAGCTCGCACTTCTAGCTGATGCATTTACCAGTACTCATGGGGACGAAGTGGCCCCTGCCAACCCAGTCTAACCTAGAGAAAAGGACTAGGCAGCCAACGATTCAATCACCGGCAATCCATCTCACCGTCATGTGATACATGATGCCATTGATGCGGCAGCTAATGCTCCTCACAGCTTCGAAGAAATTATCAAGTACACAGGTACGAACAGCGCGGACATCGCTTGCCCTCGCATATGCATCTCATATAGGGTGAGCCGTACCGCCAGCCATGGCAAACCGGCCCCCCGGAAAATCTCATCTAATTGCAAAAAAAAAAAGCGACTAGTTTCAAAAGCTAGACCTACACGCACCACTAAGCACAGAGATTGCATCAGATACGGCAATACTGGACTACTGGTAATCCCACCCGGTAGTATGAACTACAAAAGCAGACAAAAAAAAACACAGAACATCTACTCCACGCGTGTGGCGCCTAGAACAGAGTCAACGCCATCAAATTTCGATAGAAAACGATTCAAAAAAATCATACATGACACAAAGACAGACGCAGGGAGCAGCGAGGGATCGCGCCGAGGCGGGCGCGCGCAGATTGCAGAGCGCGCGGAGGAAGACGAGACCGGGGGAGGAGAGGGGGAGAGAGAGAGCGAGAGGGAATTACTAGGGTTTTTCACTGCTCGGAGTCGGAGAGGCGGAGACCGAGGGGGAAGCGAGAGACTCGTGGATATTCCGCGGCCTCCGCGACGCGAGGGATGAGAGCAGAGAGCAGGCAGGGCGCCCCGCAGCGGCGCAGCGATCGAGGTTTATGAGGAGAAGGCGGTCGATGATAGCGCGAAGCGAAGCACGAGGGGGAAGGGTGCCGCGTGTGGTGCGACGCCTCCGTCTCGGGTCCCTCGCCGGTCATGGGCTCATGGGTCGAGCGTTAAACGAAGGGCGGGCCGGGCTGGGGCGGGAACAGCGGAACAGTGCGGCGCGCCGCGGCATGGGAGTCGCGACGTTATCGATGTCATGTGAATCGCTTGATCAGTTGATCCGCTGCGGGTCCAGCGCCCGTGTCCGGAGTTCGGGCTACGACAAAGGGATGGTCCAGTGCTCCGGTGCAATGCGAAGCCCAAGAGCGTTGGAGGTTGGAACGCTGTTTTGATTGTATCAGTGTATCACCCCATGCCTCCACGTCGTCCCGGGTGTTCATCCGTCGCTTTCTTCGTTTAAGGACATGTTTAATGAAGACCTTTTGTTTATCCAAAATGTATAAAAGAATTCTCCATTAAACGTACCTCATAGCTCTCTTTTTTCTAGCTTTTCAAATTTAAAAGGGTGTGTAAAAGTTCAAAATTAAAAGTTCAAAATTTTTTAGAAAATCGAGGTGAAAATTTTTAAGAAAATACAACGGCTTTGTGGCTTTCAACTGTTCATCAAATCAGCCCAAAATAGAAAATTCTTCAAAAATAAATTTACGTGTAATGAAATGTCTGATGGAATCGAACACCGCAATGTGGGTGGGTCCAAATTTTTTGCAACGCACACAACTCTCTCTCTCTCTCTCTCTCTCCCCCCCCCCCGCCCCCCTCCTTGTGGCCACGTTGGGTAACCTCGCGTAACTGCCAACGCGGTGCTAGTGCCACCCCCCTTTCGGTGCGACTCCTCCATCTCCTGTTTTGGTGAGTTTGGTGACCTGATCTAGCAAACACGAGATAGGGCTTGCCATATTTGAAGAAAGAAGATGGCTAGGAGAAGATGCATCATGTTTTTACCACGAAATATCACGCATGTACGTATAAAAATATTTGAGTTTGCTTGGTGAACATTTTTCTCTTATCTCGTAAAACATCTTACTTGCATGTGATGAATTTTTTAAACAAGCATGGAACATGATGTTTCTATGGTTATTTTTTCATGTTTCATTAGTTCTACTTTTATTGACATGTTTCATCAGTTCTTCGCATGTTCTATAATGCTTCATTGTTGTGTAGCCATGTTTGTCCATGTTTCAATAGCATCCATACATGTTTCAGTAGTGTTATGTCCATATTTCAAACAACCATACGATTTTTTTCTTATCTCCGTTTGTTTAAATAATTTCTATTTTTTTTTAAAAAAAAAAAGAAATATCTTTCACGTCTTTCTTTTAACTAAAGTGGCTCCTCTCAGTACATGTTTTTTCCCAAACATCTTATGTATGGCCTCCACCTTGACCTTCCTTCGCCCGTGTGGGCACTGCCCCAGCCCTGTTACACCTCACGCATACTAATGAATTTTTTTAAAAAAGACCAATAAAACTTCAGTGGATTCCAATGAACCTAGAAAGTTTAGTGGAATTTGGCTAACTGCTAATGAAACTTTGAAAAAGTAATCAGAAAACTTGCGTAGTGTATTATGTTGATGAAATTTTATGAAAACCATGTGCTAATAAAACCTTATATCCACCATTATTTAAAAAATTACGCATGCAAATAAGAAGTTTCATGAGAACAAAATTAAGTTTCAGCAGACCAAAAGTCAAAGTTTCACACGTACTTTAGTAGAGTTATATGTGGAAATGGAAATGAGCCTCTCAATGTAAATAAGAAAGGTTCATGAGAACAAAAAACAAAGTTTAACAGGAAAAAAATAATTTTCATATGCACATTGATGAGGTTGCATGCGAAAAATGGAGATGTGCTTCCTCCTAGCCTCTTTTTTAGATTTGGTGAGCTCGACGCCGTGCTCTCGCTCGTTCTTAATAAAGAATGAGGTAGAAAAGAAGAAAGGGAAATAGAGAGGGGAAGTGAAATGGGAAGAGAAAAGCACGAGAAAAGAGAAGAGACTAAGACAGAAACGGCAAAATCGGAGTGGACGCGCATATTGAAGGATTTTTCTTTTTATTTTATAAGCTGTTCTTTTTTCTCAGATTTC
This sequence comes from Raddia guianensis, assembly GCA_036346415.1. NCBI lineage: Eukaryota > Viridiplantae > Streptophyta > Magnoliopsida > Poales > Poaceae > Raddia > Raddia guianensis. The sequence continues at coordinate 40,796,234 of CM070537.1, forward strand.
AGTCAGCCTTTTGCGAACCCTAACAAAACAAAACATTTTGTATTCCAACAAATTCGTTGCACATTTCAAGTTTTCCAATTTAAGTATTTAACTGCTTGGTTTGTGAACCCTTTACTGAAGACAAAATGGCGCTAAAGACGTAATTTTTTTGGCACAAAATGAAAATGAAACCTATTCGAATCATCATGGTTTGGGGAAAAAAATACTGACTAGTCCCTCTACTGACCGGATACCCCTTCATTCTTTGCAAGTCACACAAGAGCATTACACCTTTAACGCTCTAAGCACAGCCTTGGATATGATGGTATGTCAACTAACATCTATGCACAATCATTTGTCAAGGGTACTACACCAAGAATCACGATAGGGGAAAGAACTTGCTCCTTCGGTCATATCAATTCTTCGCAAAGGGGAAGGAACTTGGTTACGGATTTCTCAACAACATTTTCGCACCATGAAAGCCGGTGTTCAATTCGCTACAGTTTTTTCCAGCAAGAAAAGGTCATATTATTAGCACGGTCCACAACAAAACATGTCAGCGCACAGAAAAAAGTGACCTAGCTTTTTTATGGTTTAGGTCTCTCTTGTAATAAAGATCGAATGCTTGCAACACAGACAGGAAACTCCGCTTGATCTAGAAAATGCTGGGTCTTATTCTTATAAGTTAGGATGTACGACGGCACTATTGCGTTTAGGTGATTTGCAGGTCTCGCGCTGATCACTGACCAGGCACTTTTGTCTCGTGGTGATCAGGTAACCCATTTCTCATTACGCATTTTCCAACACATTATAGCGCAAGCTATAGGAGTAGTGTTAATAACAGAGTTCAACAGGTCCAGATTTACAGAGAAGGGAACCTCAAGGGAAAGACTATAATGGCAAAACAAGGAGGGGTCTTTCGCCCACAAATACTGATCAGAAAACCGAACCAACAGAGTAGATTCACTGTCCATCAGAGGCACACACAATAGCCATATATCTTCACATCATCTTAATTAATTCCTAAGTTAAGTAGCAGCAGCAACTGGGGGAAACCGTGGGCATGGAAAAGGCTAGTTGCCACTTAAGTCAAGTGATTTGCCCAAAAACAAAAAAGTGTTTCCGTTGCTGACCCAACACGCAGACAGACAGACAGATAACCATCAGAATCTACCTAGCCCCATTCTTCTTTCTCAACAGATCAGCTCGGCGCTTGGCCTCTCTCTCTGCTGTCTGCACATAAAATTCAGCCCCAAGCATGTCGTTTACCTCAATATTTAATGAAAAACTTGCTTCAGCAGTTGCAGTTATTAATTCAACAGTTAAAGTGAATCCTAGGGCTGCAAGCACGCGCACAGCATTGGCAAGTCGGCAAATATGTTTTCTTGTTTCCAGTGGGGTGAACATCTCCACTTCAGCATTCAACTTCTGCTGATCTTCCAGCATATTAGTATTTTCAGCCACCACAACATGCTCGCCTACCCAGATGAACCCGTTGCAACCAAGAATCAAGTCGACATCATATTGCTCAAGATGATGGAAATGTTGTTTCCGTCGTTTTACCAAATATGCAGGTACCTTGAGCAATTGACCCCTCTCAAGCTGCATTAAGGAAAACTCAAAACAAATCAATAACAAGTTAACAAACTAACATCATAACAGAAAGAAATGCAAGTACTCAAAAGGCACATACAAAATCATCAAACTACAAAAAAAAGGGGAGGATCAACATTTTCACATGTCTATGAACTACTCATGAGTCATGAACACTCATTTTTAGCATTATTGCATCGGATGATCGACATCAACCAACTTGTGCACACTCATTTAAGAGCCAGCATAGGGGATTGGGGGCATGTACACAATAGACAGTGTAATCTAAAAACAGCATGGTACTGCACAATAAATCAATAATAATAGCTGACAGAGTAGTAGATCTGACATCTACCTTTCCATACTTTTGACTCCTTGCTTGTAGGTGCAGAGATCCATCATGTTGGAAACCACGGACTTCAGCCTGACAATTGATTTCAAGCAAAACAGCAACATTTCATTTTAAACAATGGTAATACACTCAAGAAAATTTCAACTAATGATGACAAGCTATAAAAGATAAAGAAAATAGACAAGTTATGATCTGGGCAGGCGCAACAAGGCCTAGGCCCATGAACAGTTCCGTGTGAACAGTACCCACGGGTACGGTAGCACACAGCCCCGCTGCGGTTTGGATTATAGATATTACCTTATTAGTTCCTCTTTATTAGGAATATATTCTTATGTCAAATCAAGTCTTTTCTTAGAGATCAAGTAGATCTTTTTCATATGGTCCAAGTCATTGCTCCCTATAAAAGGAAGGGTCATGTATACTTTATTATCATCCAAACAATGAAGTAAAAATTGAGATCTAGATCTCATAGGCGGTGCCGCGGTGGCTTCGATAACAGCCAAGGCGTCGATGGCGATAAATGGCCGTCTCGCCCGCGTCAAGGGCCTTACCTATTGCGTGCTTATGAAGCACGTAACAAATTGGTATCAGAGCCGACCGATCCTCCCCCACCTTCCATGGCAAGTTCGGAGGAAAGGCTAGGCAATCTGGAGACATCCATGGACGAAGTCAAGGAGGCCATCACTAGCTTGGAGAAGACCATCGCAGACCTGGCGAAGACCCTCAGCAAGTTAGCGGTCCTAGCCGCCGATCCAGTCGAGGAGAGATCGCCCGCCAGCGTCGCCAATCCGGGGCTAGTGTCCCGAGTGCAATCGAGCGGCATAGGCGATGGACGCCGACCGAAGGCAACAGCAGAAGACGAGAACAACGACGACGGTGGAAACACTGACGTCATCAGCAGCAAGAAGATGGTTCCACTGACAATGCCTTGTTGGTCTCTTATCGTGAGAGGGCTCCCAAGGCGACGAGTGTCCATCCAAAACAACATCATGGCATTCGGCCCTACGTCGCTCCATGTCCTCCATGCCAAGCGCACACTCAGCGACCACGACACCAAGCACACCATTGGCGACCACGACGTCTCCATCATCACCATTCGATGGAATGCGGACATGCCATGCCAGCGCGGCTATGCCGTGCACATGGTGATGCGCTTCGCCTTCAACATCGGCGTCAAATTGGGTAAGGCCCTTGACGCGGGCGAGACAGCCGTTTATTGTCGGCAATGCCTTGGCTGTTATCAGAGCCACCGCCTATGAGATCTACTCTCAATTTTGATTCATTGTTTAGATGATAATAAAGAATACATGACCCTCCCTTTTATAGGGAGCACTGACTTGGATCCTAAGAAAAAGATCTACTTGTTTTCTAAGAAAAGACTTAACTTGACATAAGAATATACTCCTAATAAAGAGAAACTAATAAGGTAATATCTATAATCCAAATCGCAGCGGGGCCGTGTGCTACCGTACCCGTGGGTACTGTTCACACGGAACTGTTCATGGGCCTAGGCCTTGTTGCGCCTGCCCATATCAAGTTATGCTCCTGGTATCATGGCTCTAGGGGGGAGTAGAATTAGGAAAGCATATGGAAAATTTGAAGCTTGGCCACATGAAAAAAAAGGCAAGTAAAACACAAAATGTCTTATCAGTTATCACAGACTCCTACGTCAGAAGGGAAAATGCCTTCATTTGAAATAGACCTACTAACATCAAATGTCTAATCAAGCAGTCCTGTACCAGAGGGCAAAATGCCTTGATTCCAAACAAACCATTACAGAAGCAGTTCATCAAATGCAGATCAAGATTTTTCAACACTAGAATCTTGTGCTTCAATAAAATGAATGACGCTGGTAGACCATTCACTAGATACAGGGGAAAAGTTCATTAAAATACAACACAATTTCTACAGTCATATGGGTGACAAATGGCTGCTAGGTGATCATTTCTCTTCATGGAGTGTTCAGCCAACTCAAAGAAAGTGTGACTTGAACATGATATTCAACTGATGATATTTTTCAGTGCAAAAACTTAAAGCATATAGAATTAGAAGTGTCAACATGGTTTACCAAGATGAAAGATCAATGATGTACATGAGGTAGACATGGTATTTCTGGTCTAGTAGTTTATTAATAAAGCACTTGATTTATTTCTTTACTGTTGGAGTGAAGAGCAAAGACAAATGCAAGGTTCAGCTATGAAGAAAGGAAGATCAAAATCTTGAGAAGTGCCAACCCAAAGTATGAATTACTATTCAAATTCTATTCAACCCTACTGCAGTCTCATGATTCTTGTGTAAGAATTCATTATCACCAAAAACCAAATATTCACCACATAAGTAACAAGAAAAATGCCATATTGCCAGGTAGCTTGTAATTAGGTGAGGTAAATGTGTTTTGTATGCTGCTCTAGTGCCCCTTTAAGCTCTGCAAAAACCTCTGCATGAGCAATGCCTCGAGCTGCCATCAACAAAATGGCAAGCAAATCCACAAGAATTACTCCAAGACTATGTAACACATTTGCAGTAAGACGGTTCAGCAAAATATTCTGAACTATTTAAAGTTATACAACATTGTTCCTGCATATTTGGTATTTTGGTACTAGCTTAGGATTAATAATTATATATATAAGCAACTAACATAATATTGTTTGTCAAATCAAATGGTTTCCAGATAACTGGACAGATGATGAACAGAGTGCATTCAAATTACCAGCATCCATTTAAGCAGCAAAATAAGGTTAGCCCTAGTACCTTTCAGATAAAATGGCATGGAGTATGATACTTACACAGACAACATCATTTTCTTCAAAAATACTCCGCATATTAAGTTCATCGACGGCAGTTCTCCTTCTCTAATAGGAGGAACGTGGAAAAAACATTAACTGGAATATTGAGGAAGAATCACTAGTGAAGTAATGAAGTGATGATGCTAATCATTGATCTCTTTGAACATGACGCAACATTTTAAGGTGTTATTCTAAAACATAGCATCCTATAATTATACTCCAAGAAACTGCAGTGTATGATTGTTAGATTAGTGAATTGAAATTCCATGGTTGCTACTGTGTCCAGCAGAGATAGTGTGCTAAAACTTATTGTTAGATCAGCTAAAATGGGTGTCTTAATGCATGTTCAAATGCCTGTCACCATAGCGCTTAGCATAATCTATCAATCCCACAAATATTGAGTGTTACAAAGCAATGGTACAGAAAAGCATACCTGAATGCCATCAGGCAAATTCATAGAAGAAAGCATCAAAACAGCATCTTGGCTAAAATTAATCTCCAACCTCCAGCGCTTAGGAGCAATCTTCAAAAGCAAAAAAACAACATGGTAATCTACATAGGTCTGAAATGGAATGCATGATCTGCATGAATGTTGAACTGACAGGACTGGACCATAAAGCAAACAAACATAATTCTAACAGTAATATTAACAAGTAGGTTTATGGATTTACCTACACACTCTGACTGTTATGCTGGATGTACAGCCAAAATTAATTAACATTAGCCATTAGTAGGACATAAAAAAAATAGCAACTAACTATTACTTATCAGCCATGGGACAAAAGTACAAACTATGCATATATTATCACGATTTGGCTAAACATATTTTCATGTCAGCGATTTTTATCAGCATTCAGTAATACTTACAGAGTAATTATTTGAAAAAAAGGGAAGGAAGTCGAAAGAGTGCCACAAATGACAAATCATAAATATTAATACCTCAATCACACGGCCAACAATGATATCGCCAACCTCTGGCTTATACCTGAAAAAGTGAACGAGAGAAAACTGAACTACGCCTAGAAGCTCATCCGTAACCACCAATTGTAAATTTTCTTTTCTTAAAAAAAGTTCTAGAAAATAGAACAACCGGCCAACCCTAAACTTAACCCCAAAAAGACAAGGATGTTCTTTACAATTTGATTGGCCAAATATTTTAATTCAGAAACCAATACATGATTAAACAAATGACTCGTGTTTATCTTAGGTAACAGAACTCAGCACGAATTCATAAAGCAGTGAAAAGTATAAATAAATTCTTCCATGACCTTTAAATGAATTCATATAACAAGTTATAGCCTACCAGGTTCGTTGGCCCCACAAAAGAAATTGATCCTATGGCTTAATAGGGTAGAAGTCACTGCGACCCTGCTGGAATTGAATACACCATGACATTTTGCAATGGAACTGCAATACCTCATTCCGACCACTTTTGGGGTTGGGAGTGGGCATGCTCATCTCCCGTAAACTACATTGACCTTCCCAATCCCCGTTATACAATCAAATGTATAGTCAATTCAGTACGATGATAATAAACGCAGCTCCAATCATAGATCAAATTCCAGTATGAACAAAAAAAATGGAATCGCTGGGAGCCTAGGAATTGATACAGCAGCTAGTGAGAGGCGAGACAGTTAGAGTGAACACCTCGCCCGGAGAGTCCGCACATAAACCAGCTTGTTCACCCGCTCCACCACGCCGCACAATGTCGCAACGACCTCTCCGTCCTGATCAGACGTCCCATGCCCCCTGCACGCACCCGAGAACCCACATGACTCTTACGGCCAAAACCCACATTGAGAGGAACGAGAAAGGGTTGGGCTTACTTCAGGATGTTGTCCTCGTGGTTGACGGGGATGGTATCCGCGACGGTGACGGCGGCGGATGATGCGGTGAACGGGGCGAGGTCCTGGAGCTCGTGGAGCGCGGCCTCGAGGCGAACCCTCTGAGTCTGGTTTAGCGAGAGGTGGAGGTCCCTCATGGCCCAGACCTAGGAGCTGGCCCGCCGCGCTCTGCCTGGCGGGGACGGAGGGCGGCGGCAGCGGGACGGCGAGCTGGACTCTGGACTCTGGAGACGAGGATTTAGGGTTTAAGCCGGGGCGTGAACGGTGAAGATACAGATTACCTGTTTACAATGGGAAAAATTGTTTTGAGTATCCCGCTTGGCATTATGGACAAATGGGACGCGGATCCTCTGACGTATGTCAGGGGTGCAGTCGGCTTTCTTTTAGCCATCGGATCTTGATCCATCGGCTTTTGTTTATCACTTGCACGAAAATCAAAGCGTTTTTCTCTCTCCTCTCCACTCTCACGAGAACGTCAGGGAACCCGATTCGAACAAATGGGATGGGACAACCCAGGCTCCCCAAAAGTTCTACGTTCTTCCTTCTCTTGAGAAGTTACACCGTTGCAGTCGCCGGATTGGCGGCCGTGCGTGGAGACGGTGGCCGGAGCGCTAACTTCGGCGAGTGGCGGCGTCTAAGTGGGGAAAAATTGACGATTTGCCACTTTCAACATGTGTGGTTCGCTAAGTATGCCACTTGTGTGTATGATACGTGAAACCATCTATGTGTATAACAATGGGTCAGAGTGGTATTTTATCTAGCACCAATGTTTAAGAGTGGCAAATAATCAAATCCCTCGCTAGAGGGGGGCTGTTGGTGGCGACGATAGGTAGGGGCTAGGGAGTCGGAAGCAGGGTCCCAAAACTATGTTACACTTACACCGACCACCGGTCGACAAATGTAAAAACCGCTCAAAACCGTAGAACAATTGGATAAATTTAAATTTGAATTTAAATTCAAACACAGCATGGTGGTTTTTTCGAAGGTTTTTTTAGAAACTGGCGGCTTTAGCGGTAACCGGCTATTTGTGCTGGTTTGCTGCCATAAATTATATAAAAAAAGATTCTGAAAAATCATAACTATTTAGAATATGCATCATGATGTAAGATTGTGTACAATTTTTTGGCATGGTCTTTGCTAATTTTAAAATATTTGAAGCATAGAGAACACATGATAATTACCGTTTGTAAATATAAATTCATAAATATGTATCTCACAACAAATTTGTTATTAAATATCCTTAAAATGTTACGTTAGAATTTGTTGCCCTTTACAAACTCTCTATCAAGCGCTCAACATAAAATCTCTAAAACACAAGTTAAACAAAATGAATCCGACTCTCGATGCTACCCCCAAATAGCTCTTGAAATTAAAAAATATGCTAGATAAGTATATAAGTCCAATAGCATATGCTGAAAGGACATGGCCTCAATGGGTCACGGGTGTTATAGTCGTTTGCATGCATCCCCATCCAAAATACAACCAAGGAAAATCCCACTATTCCAGTTTTACTATTTTATCACTCCTTTTCACCTAAATCACGGCTAGCATGCCCTTCTTGCTTCTTCCTTCCTCTTCTTCTCCTTCCTCCGCGAATATGCAATGTGCTGCCACATGCAAAGGAGGCGCTCCTATCACCACAACAAAAGCAGAAGTAATGTTGGAGAAATTAGCACTTTCAGATTTATTTTAATCATGAGATAAATCATGCACAACATCTGACGGATAGATAACAACACACAAAAAACATAGGAGTACATCCTAGATACACATGCAGTAAAACTACACATATACCCCACTGATATACTCACTAGCAGCAGGCACAGAAACAACTTAAATAAAAGGAGAGCAGAAAGCATAACGTACTTGATATAGTCATTGTCGCCGTACGGTGCCAGCGGCGCACCCTGGTTCTTGTTCTCCGCGTCGGACACCATCTTGATGAAGATGTAGACGACCACGATCGTTCTGGAGGAAGCGTGACGATCGCACGCGCGCTCCCAAAAACCTGATTCGCCCTTCCCGATGCAGGGGCTCTCGGGTGAACGGTTCCGGAGACCTGCTCTCCCACTCGTCGGTGCACGCTGATGCAGCGGGACGGGACAGCCTAACGGTGGTAGCACAGAAAAAGAGAGAGAGAGACAATTCAGAAAGAGACTCTACCCTTACTTAGGACCATGGTTCACCTAAACGGTAAACGGTAGTCAGTCGGTCACCTCCTGTTTAGTGTTTAGACCGTTTACACGGGATTAAATGGTGTTTAAACGGTCTAAACGGTTTTGTACTATAGCAATAAAATAGTAAAAATACATGATTAAAAATCTAAAAATATGACTTTATTATAGATTTTTAGTTTCATGCTCAATAACTCACATGAATAATAATTGATAATTCACATAATCACATAGGCACTGATAGATCATAAATGATAATATGGCATGACCGCATGATTATAAAATTATAAGAAATGATCATATGCTTATACTTCAAGATGAAGAGATTTAAGTGCTATTCACAAGGCAAAACAAATTGAATTAAGAACCTAACATCTACCTAGATAGCTTCTACTTCTACTCTTACAACATCTAATAATTTGTAGCACGTACAGAAGACTAAGACTAAGAAGCAAATTAGCAGACATAGCCTAAACGGTCTCCTAGTCGGGACAAAACACCAATTAAACCGTTTAATAACCGTTCCGTTTAGCCTAATTAAACCGACTTTGACCGTTTTTTGACCGACTAGGCCGACTACCGTTTAATCCACCGACTACCCCCTAAACTGTGCAGTAGGCCACCGACTACCGACTAATCGCCGTTTAAACGGCTGACTAGACCGTTTAGGCGAACAGAGCTTAGGACTAAGCCTTCTTTCAATTGTATGGGATACCCTTAGGAGGAGGTATTGGGTTGCTTATATAGGAGATGAGAGGGGGCCTCTCCCCCACAATTAGCAATATGGTACTAAACTTATCATGCCTTCCACCAAATGGCCTCATACATACATGGGCCTTTGAGATTTTTCAGAAATTATTTTAATTATATAAGCCAAGACCCACCAAGGCCCAATAATTCTAACAATTATATGGGCCAAGGCTCACTAAGGCCCAATAATTTCAACAATCCCCCACTAGATCTTAAAACCCATCCAGATAATTGCCTTTTCTCAAATACTGTTTTTATATACCAGTGCTTCGATGATAATAGACTATGCCTTGAATTGCACCTAGACATTTAAGTTACACTCATCCACAACTTGGACAATGGACTATGCCTTAAATTGCAAGTTTTGTGTGAACAAGTTTCACTCAAAGTCAACTGATACTTGGCTGCCAATAGGCTACCCCTCAGGTGGAGCATATACGTCGTACTCCATAGTCTCTTCATAAGCTTACTAGAGATTACCCATGTCTCATAGACTACGACTTTTAACAGTCAGGCTCATATAGGTGTGTTCTTTCAAGATGCTCTGTAGGATGACATCTTCGCTAATTAAAGCCAACAGAACAACATTAAGACAAATGCCAACCCGTCATACAAATTTCGAGAGTATTGCATCTCACATGGAATGGGTTAGGGTATACTCTCATCCAGTTAACCAATAGCTTATTTTTCCCAGGACCTAATTTACGGGATCTCCGATTACATAGGCTGGGTTACCGCTATGGTGTAACTCACGTGAGTCTCATACCCAGTTCTCTCGATGCATTGTCTATCACACACCGTGATAAACCCTTTGTGAAAAGATCTGTCAGATTTTTAGCCGTTTGGATATAATCCAACGCTATCACTCCAGAGTTTTTCAGTTTTCTGACAGATTTCAAACGTCTTTTCACATGTCTTGAGGACTTCATGTTGTCCTTAGAACTGTTCACCTTGACAATCACCGTTTGATTATCACAGTTCATAAGAATGCCCGGAATCGGCTTTTCAACCATCGGAAGATCCATCAAGAGTTCACGCAACCACTCTGCTTTAGCAGTGGCCGTGTCCAAAGCAGTTAATTCTGCTTCTATTGTTGAGCGCATCAAGATAGTCTGTTTGCAAGACCTCCACGAGACAGCTCCTCCACCAAGAGTGAATACATATCCACTTGTGGCCTTTATCTCATCAGCGTCAGATATCCAATTGGAATCACTATACCCTTCCAGCGCTGTCGGGTATCCTGTATAGTGCAAACCAAAATTTGTAGTACCCCTCAGATAGCGCATTACTCTTTCGAGTGCTCGCCAATGATCATCTCTCAGATTAGAAGTAAACCGGCTCAACTTGCTAATAGCAAACGAGATGTCTGACCTTGTAGTGCTAACTAGGTACATGAGTGACCCGACGATTTGAGAATAAGTCAACTGATCTCTAGCAATTCTCTTGTTCTTTCGAAACACAATGCTAGGATCATAGGGTGTTGAAGAAGTTTTGCAATCAGTAAAGCTAAAGCGATTCAAAACCTTTTTCACATAATGGGACTGTGATAAAGTGATCCCATCCTCACCCTTCAGTAGCTTGATGTTTAATATTACATCAGCCTCTCCCAGATCTTTCATATCAAAATTTAGAGACAAGAAAGACTTGACCTCGTGAACCACACCAAGACTTGTCCCAAAAATTAATATGTCGTCCACATAGAGACACAGTATAACGCCCTGACCCCCACCATACTGATAATATACATATTTATCGGCCTCATTCACGACAAAGCCGGCAGAAGTTATGGTTCTGTCGAACTTCTCATGCCATTGTTTATGAGCTTGTTTCAGGCCATACAAAGATTTCAACAACTTACACACCTTGCCTTCTTGACCTTCTACTACAAATCCATCAGGTTGATCCATATAGATCTCCTCGTCCAACTCTCCATTAAGAAAAGCTGTCTTAACGTCCATTTGATGAACAATATGAAAGAGGATCCTAAGGCCTAAAGGGGGGGTGAATATGCTATTTTAAATTCTTTTTCGATTATTCTCAATTAAGCATCATATTAAGAATGACCCAATCCTAGTTGCAATTATCAAATAAGCGGAAGCGATAAACAAGTCACAACGCAACTAAGACATGGCATCACAATTCATCACAATCAATGCAATGGTAGTAAGTGCGGAAAATAAATAAGAGAGAGCGATACGGTATTTGTTTCACCGAAGTTTGGAGCCGCAACTCCTATCTCCGTTGAGGCTACCCCTTGCGCACAAGGACCGGCTCGCTCTCGAGCCTAACGCCTCACTTACTCCCGGTAGTCGTTCCGCCACTCCGACGAGGTGGACTCCGTCACCCGTACACCGACTCAAGAGTAGCCACACGCCAAGGCCTACTCCCAAGCCCTCACCTCCACGAAGGATGTCGTCTTCAAAAGTAACAAGCCCAAAACGCCCCGATCATGCCGGATCGAAGGACTTCCATGAAGCTCGGTGTTGTGGTTTAATGATTTGTGGCTTTGGATGATTTTGTGGGTGGAGGAATGGCTCTGGAACACCTAATTGATGAGCTATGAATGTGGTAGGTGAAGTGGAGCAGCAAACCTCAAAGTAGCCAGCCACTAGATAGGTATTTATAGCCCCTAGAGCAAAACTAGCCGTTGCCCCCCGGAAGGGGACGAAAAGACTAGCCGTTAGCCTCTACCGGACGCCGTCCGACGGGCACCGGACGCCGTCCGACAGAGGCGACTACTCACTAAAAACAGCTGATCGGACGCCGTCCGGTAAGGACCGGACGCCGTCCGACAGTGAGAGTGCATTGGAATTTGGCTAACCAGACGGCGCCCAGACGCCGTCCGACCAGAAAAGGGACACAGTTTTTAACCTTATCGGACGCCGTCCGGTAACGACCGGACGCCATCCGACAGTGTGTACTGTTTGCTCGTTTTGCTGATCGGACGGTGTCATTATTCGCACGCTTCCGATAAAGGGATATTTCGTGCTAGAATGTGTGGTGGAATTTAGGTGGGTTTCTCTCTCTCTAGAAAACTCACAAGAATATATTTGGGTATTTTTAGAAGAGGTGGACTATGAAAACCGAGTTTTCGAGAATTCGCAAAGATCCGGCAAGATCCGAGATATTCAAAGCCCTTTTGAAATCCGACGAAAAACAGAAAATAAATCCTAACTACTCCTAATCTATACGTGACCTCTTCTCTCTTGGGTCACGCACTTGAAACCCTGAGCGACTCATAAATTTGTCGTCGCTTCAAATTAGGGTTTTGCAAAAAACGCCGAGTCTTCGCTAGGGTTCCGAGAAATCCAAAAACCCCTAGCACTTAATATTAATTAATTTAGACATCAACGCCACTAATAAAAATTAGGGCTCAACGGTGCTCACAATCTCCCCCTTTGTGGCACTTGATGGCAACCCAAGAGAGAAAGAAATTTTTGAGCTGCAAACAAGGTTAGTGCAATACAAATATGCAAGCAAATTCAAAACTAAGATAACCACAACTCGACCACAAAGGTGTGCAGACAAGAGAAGCTCCCCCTAAATTCATGCACAAATTTAAGACCACAAGCCAATAAGGTTTAAATGACATAAAACGTACCAGAACAACAATCACAAATTTAAAAGAGTATCGAGGCAATAAACAATATTACAGGGAAAAACAAGACCTCGATCTCACTACCCCTTACTAACCCTTACTACTCTCTCTAACTTCTCCCCCTTTGTCACCAAGTGACACAAACGGAAAAAGGTCCTAATCTTACTGGTCTTGATCCATGTTGTCGCCTCCGTCATCTCCTTGGCCGCCGGAAGAGGAGCCCTGACCTCTGGGACGCTTGAACAAAGGCAGATGAGCTGCAGAGGGTACCGACCGAGGTGAGGATGGATCATCAAATAGCTGGGTCGGTTGAGGATTTGGCAAAGAAAAGTTGAGATGGCGACAGATTTCTCCACCGGTAAAATGAATCTTACCAGGAGGAGGATATGATTGTGGTGGAGGCACAAAGGAAGGAGCAGGCCCTGAAGGAGGATATACCCAAGGATGAACCGGTGGTGGATAGGCAGGTGGGCGTGGGAACACCTGTTGTTGCTCATAGGCCTGATAACTGTCGTGGGCATGAGAATACCAAGCATATGGATTTGCCCCTTCTGGCACTGGCATAAACATTGCACCCATGTACTGCAACGCAGACTTGAATTCTGCAAATTCATCACTTAAATAGGTCTGCTGGTCTGCCAACTCATTCATTTCTCTCCTAGTGGCTGCAAGCTCTTCTCTCATCTCAGTGCGCAGCCCCCTCATCTCACCTATCAAAGCGTCATACCAAGGAGGAGGGGCAGCCGCAGAAGAACCCGCACCAGACGCTGGCACAAACGGCTACACTGGAGCAGGAGCTGGAGCTGGAGGAGGAGCATCATCACCAGGTCGATCCAACTTTGCCTTGCTTCCAAGAGAGTTCAAGAAATTCTTCATCTGATGCTTCTTGATCTTGTTGTTCCAACTCTTTACCTCATCCTCGGAAACCCGCTGTGTCCTAGAAAGGAGCAGGCCAACATATGGAGCTAGTGGAAGTGGTCTATTGACCTCTCTGAAAATGGAGTCATCAAACTCTCCCAGAATGGTAGCTCCAATGTTTATGGTCCTACCTGTCAGAAGATAAAGCATAAACCAACTGTAAATTGGAAGGATTCTGTCGCGGTTGCCACTTCGGACAAACAGTGTGCTTCGTAGAATAAGATTGATCAGGGCAGGCTCCTGTCGCAATTGATTAGCCTGTCCCACATTTATTTCCTCATCATCAAGATCGAGGTACATGAATCTGATTTCATCCAAAGGAGGATATTTAGCCCTCCAGAAGGCATCCTCATAAGCCATCTCATTCAAGTCAGCGCCAGTATCTGGAGTGCCCAAAGCATCATTCATATTTGCCACGGAGATCCCCTGAATATTTGCATCGACTGAGTGGTAGTAGCTGAACCCTGACTCATCCTCAGCAGGTAGCAGCGTGGCAAAAAACTCACATTTTCTTTCTTTAGACTATGTCAACTTCTTATTTGAGACCAAAGCTGTCAAGCCTGGAGTAGAACTGAAAATGGTGTAAACCTCAGGTCCTACGGCTGCGGTGATTTCATCCCAGTCAACACAATGGGGGTCCCTAGGACCAGTCTTGGGAGCAGAGAAACACATATAAAGCTGCTTCTGAAACTTGGTGTAAAACCTAAAATCCTTGGTATCCTCTCGCCGCTAAGGGAACCATCTGGCATATGATACATCCCGCTTTTTCCTCAAAGTCTCCATGGATAACTTTAGGACCATAGTGTCCACAGGATCATCCTCAGCAATCACTGTTTCAGTAACATCTTCATCTAACGGGTCCTCAGCATAAGTGTCATCGTCAATATCCTCGGTGGTCGCAAAAGAATATCCCGCAACCCGTTTCTAATTGAATCCTTGATCATGCTGCTGCTGTATATCCCCTCTAATAGCTTTTCTTGAGCGAGGAGGAGCGGCACTGCTAGCCGTCTCATCAATGTAATCAGGATCACCCCGGCTGCCACTGTCACGACGACCACTCAGAGTCCTGCTCAGAGCCTTGCCAAACTTCTTCAACGATCGCGACATGTCGAATCAAGACTTCTGACCAAAGATCCGCTGACGAAGCAATCCACTGACAAGTGCCACTGACCAGGTGCCCCCCACAAGTACCAACCACACCACGAGCCAACCCTAGACACAAGCGCGGGAAAATTCTATTCAAAACCTAGAACTCGGTAAACGGAAGAATTTGCCGGGAAAAGAGGCGGGAAGCAGTTACCGAGCCCTAGAAGGGAAGGAGGAAGCCGACGTGCGCGAGGAGATCGTCCCCTAGGCCCTTCCCGGTAGGCGAAAGGAGGGGAGCTCGACGGAGATGAGGCGCACGAAACGGGCCGTCCGCCTTCAATCCCCGCGGTGGGAATCGAAGAGGAGGACGAGGGGAGGCCGCCGGTGGTGGTGGATGTCGCCGGAGTTCGCCGGAGGACCTTCCCCGGTGAGGAGAAGGGGCAGGGCGGCGCCGGTTAGGAGTAGAGTTAGGGAACAAATGAGGAGAGAGGGAGGCGGAGAGGCAAGTTTAAGGGCGATTCTGTACGGTTGGGCCCTGTCGGACGACGTCCGACGGCTATCGGACGGCGTCCGACAATCTGAGTGCTGTGTAAACAACCGTCGGACGGGACGGGGAGAGGCGACGCGTCCAAGCGGAGGAATTGCAGCTTGGATAGGACTTCGTCGGACGGCGTCCGGTGGCTACGGACGGCGTCCGGCAGTGATAATATCTTGGCGCAAGCAAAACCTGTCGGACGGCGTCCGAGCGAATCGGACGGCGTCCGATGAAGGCGAAAACAACTTAGCATCTTGGCTGGCGACGATGGGCCCCACCAATACAAAAATTTTTATATAAAAATAGTGTTTTGAAGGGATATTCTCCATCTTTGCTCAAAATTCAAAGGAAGATTCAAATGTGAGCAATTTGAAGTAATTTTAAATTTTAAATTTTGAAGGGATAAGATTCTATTTGACAAATGAAACCAAATTAAATTCAAAAACCCAAATTTTGATCTTAGAGACCAAGAAAATGTGTGAACCCAAATTTTGCCTTGATTTCTCATATAGGCATGAAAATCGAGCATATGGGTTCACTTTAGAGTTTAAGCACATGTTTTTGAATTTTGGCTCCTTTTCAAATATTTTCAACAATTTTGATGCCATATGATTTTTAAGAGAACAATTATGCATATGGAGCAAATTTTTCAAAGGGGATAAGATTTTCAAATTTAGAAGTTTGAAGTGGTAAGATGATAAGGATAGTCTATTAATTTCAAATTTGTTTTGGCTTGAATTATAGGACAAGAATGTGTTAACCCAAAATCAAATTTATCTTTTCACCACTAGAGGGAGTTTTGAGATCATGAGTTGAAATTAAACTCCCCCTAAATGTGACAAGGGTCAAAAGCAAATGAAAAAATTCAAATAAGACCCAAAAATCACAAAATCCAATCAACACGCATTTGATCTATCTAGTATGTTGAGTTCATTTCTTAATTTGCAAAACCGTGTCTCATCTAAGGGTTTGGTGAAAATATCCGCCAATTGATCTTCCGTTCGCACGTAGGCGAGCACAACGTCACCCTTTGCAACATGGTCACGAATAAAGTGATGTCGGATGTCGATGTGCTTTGTACGGAAATGTTGGACCGGATTGTTGGCTATTTTCACCGCACTTTTATTATCGCATAGAAGTGGCACTTTTTCAAATTTTAGCCCAAAATCACTAAGCATCCGTGTCATGTACAAGAGTTGAGCACAACAACTCCCCGCCGCTACATATTCCGCTTCCGCGGTAGATAGCGCCACAGAGTTTTACTTCCTCGAAGTCCATGACACGAGTGAGCGTTCGAGCAAGTGACAACCCCCCAAGGTGCTTTTACGATCAATTTTGCAACCGGTATAATCCAAGTCGGAATAGACAAGAAACTCAACACGCGCTCCCTTGGGGTACCAAAGTCTTAGGCTAGTAGTGATTTTTAGATATCTTAAAATACGTTTTACGGCATTAAGATGCACTTCTTTAGGGGATGCTTGAAAGCGAGCACACATGCACACACTGAACATAATATCGGATCGAGAAGCGGTAATATAGATAAGCGAATCAATCATGGAGCGATAAAGCTTTTGGTCCACGGGCTTTCCATCTTCATTCAAGTCAAGATGCCCATTAGTGGACATTGGTGTTTTGATCGATTTGCAATCGTCCATTGAAAACCGCTTGAGAAGGTCCTTTGTGTATTTCTCTTGACAAATGAAGGTCCCTTCTCGAAGTTGCTTGATTTGAAATCCAAGTAAGAAAGTGAGTTCTCCAATCATAGACATTTCGAATTCCTTGGACATCATTTCTCCAAAGTCCTTACATTTAGATTTGTTAGTGCATCCAAATATAATATCATCCATATATATTTGACAAATAAATAAGTCATTTTCTATAGGCTTTAGAAACAATGTGGAATCAATCACACCGGTTTTAAATCCCTTTTATAATAGAAAGTCCCTAAGACGTTCATACCATGCTCTAGGAGCTTGCTTGAGACCGTATAGCGCCTTAGTGAGCTTATAGACATGGTTTGGGTGTTTGAGGTTTTCAAAACCGGGCGGTTGCTCGACATAAACAAGTCATTAATAAAACCATTTAGAAAAGCACTCTTAACATCCATTTGAAAGAGAGTTATGTTAAATAGAGAAGCGAATGCCAAGAGTAACCGTATAGCTTCAAGTCGAGCAACGGGGGCGTAGGTTTCTCCATAGTCAAGTCTTTCGATTTGTGTGAAACCTTGCGCCACCAATCTTGCTTTGTTTCGCACCACTTCACCGTTCTCATCTTGTTTGTTGCGAAAGACCCATTTGGTTCCAATGACATTGTGATCCTTTGGTCTTTCCGCAAGCTCCCAAACTTCATTACGGGTGAAGTTGTTTAATTCTTTGTGCATGGCGTTCACCCAATCCGCATCCGCCAATGCCTCATCAATGGTCCTAGGCTCAACAATAGACACAAAGGCGTGATGCTCACAATAATTAGCTGTATGAGAACGGGTTCTTACGCCTTGATTGAGATTGCCAATGACTTGATCTAGAGGATGATCCTTGGAGAGAGAGCGGTGTTGTTGGACGGGTACTTGTAGATCAACGCCTCCCCCTTGAGCTTGATCAACTTCAAAGTTTGCATCTCCGTCCACCGCTTGATCTTGAGTTGTTGGAGAGGTGTCTTGAGCTTGATTATCGATGGAGGTGGTGGGAGAGACGACTTCATCTTTTGGTACCTCCAGTGAGGGTCGAATTTCCCCCAACTCCATGGCTTCATGTGGTAGCTCATCACCTACATTTCTTGTCAAATCTTCCTCATTTTGTGAGCCGTTAGTTTCATCGAACTTGGCATCATAGGCTTCCTCAACTAGCCCGGTAGAATTATTAAAAACTCAAAAAGTTTTGGAGCGAGAGGAGTAGCCTAACATGATACCAACGTCACACCTCTTTTGGAACTTACCCAAATGAGTCCTTTTCTTATAGATGCATACCTTACAAACAAAGATTCAAAAGTAAGAGATGTTGGGCCTTCGTCCCACTAGTAGTTCATATGAGGTTTTCTGAAGGAGTCGGTGGAGGTAGAGGCGGTTGATGTCATGGCACGCCGTGTTGATGGCTTCCGCCCAAAAAGCATGCGGCGTGTTATACTCGTCAGGCATTGATCTTGCCATCTCTATCAAGGTACGGTTCTTCCTCTCCACTACTCCATTTTGTTGGAGAGTGTATGCCGCCGAGAATTCGTGCTTCACACCTAACTCATCACAAAATTCCTCAACATTTGTATTAGTGAATTCGGTGTTGTTATCACTCCTCACCTTTTCAATAAAAGAGTCAAATTCCTTTTGAGCTTTTAAAGCAAATCTTTTAAACACATCACCGGTAAGTGATTTATTTGTAAGAAAAAATACGCAAGTGAAGCGAGAGAAATCATCGACAATCACATGACAATAAGAATTACCGCCTATGCTCGCAGAAGTGGTTGGGCCAAATAAATCCATATGCAAAAGTTCAAGTGGTCGGGATGTAAACATGAAAGTCTTAGTCGGATGAGAATTAACCACTTGCTTGCCGGCTTGGCATGAGCTACATAAACGATTTTTCTCGAATTTGACATCCTTCACTCCAACAACCAAGTTGTCTTTGAAAACCTTTTTCAAAGTGCCCATTCCAACATGTCCAAGACGTCTATACCACAACCAACTAAGAGTGGTTTGAGCAATAAGACAAGTCTTGATTTGAGAAGATTCACAGTTTGAAAAATCAACCAAATATAAGTTTTGAAACCGAGTGCCTTCAAATGCAACACTTTGATCCTTGGTGGAAACAACACGAACTCCGTTAACCGAAAAGAAGCAATCAAAACCTAAGTCGCACACTTGAGCAACGGAGAGGAGATTAAAGTTGCAAGTTTCCACCAAGAGAACGTTAGAGATGGATAGGTCATTAGATATTGCAATTTTACCTATACCCTTTACCTTTCGCTTGGAGTTATCCCCAAATGTGATCTTGTGTTCGGGGTCCTTCTCCTCCTCTAGTGAGGTGAACATACTTGAGCTGCCGGTCATGTGTTGGGTGCAACCGCTATCAAATATCCAATGCCGGCCACCGCTCTTGTAGTTCACCTACACACACAAATTCAAGTTTGGGTTTTAGGTACCCAAGACTTCTTCTTGGGTCCTTTTGAGTTAGTCATCAAACATTTGGGCACCCAAATAGCCTTCACATCTTTCTTTTCATTGAGTGCACCAACATATTTTGCATAAGTAGAGCCATTCTTCCTCATAAGCATGTAATTAGCATCAAGCACTTGAGTTTTAGACATGAATTGAGACGATTTTGCAAGAGGACAAGTAATGGCTTTGTGTTTATCATTTTTGCAAATATGACAACGGGTCCCTCCCTTAACAAAAGTTAGCTTGGGCTTACCCCAACCTCCCTTGGGCAAATCCACGGGATGAAATCCCAAACCATGCTTGTCCAAGGTATACCTTTGCTCCCGAAGCACTTTGTTAAGAGAGTTGTTCCCAACAAGCAATTTGGCTAAGCTAGAGTCTAGTTGCTCAATTCTATCCTTTAGAAGCAAATTTTCCTTAACTAGCTCATTAGCACATTTAGCAACACCACAAGTACCAATAGAACAAGCATTTTCATTTAAAGAAATAGCACTAGTGGGTGAAGATGAGCTAGCATTAGGTGTGATAGTGGGTGACAAGCTCAAAGATGTGTCATGAGATAAGCTAAGTGAACCATTAACGGTGTCAATCAAGTCACAAGTCACACCAACATTGCATTTTTCAATTGAGCAATCAAGATGAGTTTCATCAACAACATTTGAGCTAGCAAGCTTGTTTTCTAGAATTTCAACTTGCAAATTTAGAGCTTCATAATCATCTTCTAGAGTTTCATGTTTTTCAAGCAAATTCTCAAACTCATTCGCAAGCTCTTTATGCACTTTCATTAACTTCTTCCTCTTAGATTTTTCCTTCTCTAGAACATTATTCAAATCATCAATCAAAAACTTAAACTCACTTTTAGAGAGGTGCTCATTTGTTACCTTCTCCTCTAGTGCCATGAGGCACATAGGAGGTGTAGGGTTGTCGATGGCGACTCCGGACCCCTTGGTGCTTTCATTGTCGGAGGAGTCCGCCCAAGAGTCTTCATCGTCGGTGATCCATTCCCCAATCACCTCTTCTTGTATGTTGGCGGTGAGACAAAGCTTTTGCTTGGGAAGAACCGGAGGAGCATTTTCCTTGTTTGCAAGTCTGGCTAGCCCATGAGCTCTAGTATCTTCTTCTTCGGAGGAGGATTGGGAGGGTGATGAGGTGGAGCTATCTTTCTTTTTGGTCTTTTGACCGGCAAGAGCCTTTTTCTTCTCCTTAGATTTGTGATCGCTCTTGCGGTAGTGACGATACTTCTTCTTGTCGTCATCCTCATTTTCCTCTTGATTCCTTGCCTTGTGCTTATTCTTTTTGCTTCTTGGGCAATCCACCGCCAAGTGACCCTTCTCTCCACATTCATAACAACGCATTTCGGAGATGGGTCTCCGCCTTGAAGAGGATGATCCACCGCGGAATCTCATTTTCTTGATCAACTTTCTTGATCGCTTGACAAGGAGGGCCAATTCTTCAATCTCCGAAATTGCATCATCGGAGTCATCATCATCTTCTTCAACTTCAACCTTCTTCTTCCCACTTTTGGCTTTCAAGAAGCCGCATCTCATAAGAGTTGAGTTGCCTGAGGAGTTTGGTTGGTGTCATTTTCTTGAATTTCGACTTGGATGCTCGAATTAAGGTCACAAGTGGATTGAAGCTAAATGGCACTACATCGAGCATCTTTCGACAAACGTCAATGTCCTCCAAGACCTTCTTCTCCGAGCATCCGGTAATTTCATTGACAATTGGATTCAACCTAAGAAACATTTCATTGACACTTTCATTAGGGAGCATCTTAAATTGATCAAATCTTTTTCTAACTCGAGATAGTTTCTCTTCAAGCATCTCGGCACTACCAACATGAATTTCTTTAAGATGCTTCCAAATGTCATAAGCTTTAGAGAGATTGCCAATGCTATCAAAAACTTCGGAAGACACACTAGAAAGTAAAGCATTTCTAGCAATGGCATTAAAACGTTTGTACTTAGCATGAACTTCATCAAGAGCAATTGTTCGTACGGAGGGAATCGGATGGCGATCTCACAAGCAACCCACACATCATAGCTAAGAGCCTCTAAGTAACATTGCATCCTAATTCTCCAATAGTTATAGTTTGTTCCATCGAAAATAAGAGCTTTTCCAATTTCTATTCTAGGCCCCTCTTGAGCCATCTCCTAGCGGTGAAGCTAATACGGGAGAACCTAAAAGCTCTGATACCACTTGAAAGAGGATCCTAAGGCCTAGAGGGGGGGTGAATAGGCAATTTTAATTTCTTTTTCGATTATTCTCAATTAAGCATCATATTAAGAATGACCCAATCCTAGTTGCAATTATCAAATAAGCGGAAGCGATAAACAAGTCACAACGCAACTAAGACATGTCATCACAATTCATCACAATCAATGCAATGGTAGTAAGTGCGGAAAATAAATAAGAGAGAGCGACACGGTATTTGTTTCACCGAAGTTCGGAGCCGCAACTCCTACTCTCCGTTGAGGCTACCCCTTGCGCACAAGGACCGGCTCGCTCTTGAGCCTAACACCTCACTTACTCCCGGTAGTCGTTCCGCCACTCCGGCGAGGTGGACTCCGTCACCCGTACACCGACTCAAGAGTAGCCACACGCCAAGGCCTACTCCCAAGCCTTCGCCTCCACGAAGGATGTCGTCTTCAAAAGTAACAAGCCCGAAACGCCCTGATCATGCCGGATCGAAGGACTTCCATGAATCTCGGTGTTGTGGTTTAATGATTTGTGGCTTTGGATGATTTTGTGGGTGGAGGAATGGCTCTAAAACACCTAATTGATGAGCTATGAATGTGGTAGGAGAAGTGGAGCAGCAAACCTCAAAGTAGCCAGCCACTAGATAGGTATTTATAGCCCCTAGAGCAAAACTAGCCGTTGCCCCCCGGAAGGGGACAAAAAGACTAGCCGTTAGCCTCTACCGGACTCCGTCCGACGGGCACCGGACGCCGTCCGACAGAGGCGACTGCTCACTAAAAACAGCTGATCGGACGCCGTCTGACAGTGAGAGTGCATTGGAATTTGGCTAATCGGACGGCGCCCAGACGCCGTCCGACCAGAAAAGGGACATAGTTTTTAACCTTATCGGACGCCGTCCGGTAACAACCGGACGCCGTCCGACAGTGTGTACTGTTTGCTCGTTTGCTGATCGGACGGTGTCCGGCTGTTCCCAGACGCCGTCCGATAAAGGGATATTTCGTGCTAGAATGTGTGGGGGAATTTAGATGGGTTTCTCTCTCTCTAGAAAACTCACAAGAATATATTTGGGTATTTTTAGAAGAGGTGGACTACGAAAACCGAGTTTTCGAGGATTCGCAAAGATCCGGCAAGATCTGCGATATTCAAACCCCTTTTGAAATCCGACGAAAAACAGAAAATAAATCCTAACTACTCCTAATCTATACGTGACCTCTTTTCTCGCCTGATCACGCACTTGAAACCTCGGAGCAGCTCACAAATTTGTCGTCGCTTCAAATTTGGGTTTTGCAAAAAACGCCGAGTCTTCGCTAGGGTTCCGAGAAATCCAAAAAACCCTAGCACTTAATATTAATTAATTTAGACATCAATGCCACTAATAAAAATTAGGGCTCAACGATGCTCACAATAAGATCATGTGAGGCAGCCAAGAAAAATAGTACATGAAGAAAAATAGTACATGAATTGTAGTCAATCTAGCCACAGGTGAGTAGGTATCAAAGAAATCTTCGCCTTCCTTTTAGGTATAACTCTTGGCCACAAGCCGTGCCTTATACTTTTCAATCGTACCATCAGGCCTAAGTTTCTTCTTGAATATCCACTTACACCCCACAGGTTTGCAACCATAGGGTAGTTCTGTGAGTTCCCAAGTCTGATTCGTAAGAATGGATTCCATCTTACTACGAACCGCCTCCTTCCAGTAGTCCGCATCAGGAGATGCAAAGGCTTCTGAAATAGACGTGGGAGTATCATCCACGAGATACACAGTGGAATCATTACCAAAGGATTTTGCAATCCTCAATCTCTTACTCCTTCTCGGAGCTTCACGGTCATCCTCCTTAGGATTTTCCTCAAGTGTTAGCTCAGGATATTCAATTTGAGTGGTAGGTTCGGGAATTATCTCAGAAGTTTTACTAGAACTGTTATGCTCATTTTTCATAGGAAAAATGTTCTCAAAGAAAGTAACATCATTAGACTCCATGATCGTGCCGACAGACATGTTAGACACCCCTGATCTTATCATAAAAAATCTACTGCCAATGCTACGAGGTGTATACCCTAGATGGACACAATCTACCGTCTTAGGCCCAAGCTTGCGCTTCTTAGTGATTGGCACATTGACTTTTGCCAAACACCCCCATGAGTGCAAATAAGAAAGTGATGGCTTTCTCTCCTTCCATATTCCATATGGGGTTTTCTCCTTATTCTTTGCTGAAACTTTATTCAAGACATGACATGCAGTCAACACGGCCTCCCCCCACCATGCCTTGGACAAACCCATAGTTTCTAACATGGCATTCGCCAAATCAGTTACAGTACGGTTCTTTCTTTCGGCAACCCTGTTTGATTGGAACGAATAGGGAGACGTCCTCTCATGAATAATTTCATGTTCCGTACAGAATAAGTCGAACTCTTTAGAGAAATACTCTCCCCCACGATCCGACCTAAGTCACTTGATTTTTCCATCTAACAGGTTTTCAACCTCAGCCTTGTAGATTTTAAAGAAGTCTAGAGCCTCGTCTTTAGTTTTCAACAGATACACATAGCAATATTTAGAAGCATCATCAATCAGAGTCATGAAATATCTCTTTCCACCCTTTGTTAACACACCATTCATCTCACAAATATCAGAATGAATGAGCTCAAGAGGTGCCAAATTTCTCTCCTCGATGGCCCTGTGAGGCTTACGAGGTTGCTTAGCTTGCACACAAGTTTGGCACTTAGAACCTTTAACAGTGGAAAATTTAGGGATTAAACCCATACCCGCAAGCCGAGACATAGAACCAAAATTAACATGACATAAACGTGAGTGCCAAACATCAGCCTCACTCTCAACAGCATGATCACAAATATGGTTCACAACTTTATGACAGTTATCAGAAAGGGAAAAGCGGAACAAGCCTCGGACTCATAGCCTTTACCAATAAACAAACCATGTTTCGACAAGACTACCTTGTTGGATTCAAAAGCTAATTTAAACCTATCTCTACAGAGAAGGGACCCGCTAACCAGGTTCTTATTGATTGAAGGGACATGCTGCACATTCTTCAGTTGCACGACCTTCCCTGAAGTAAACTTCAGATCCACCGTACCAACACCAAGAACAGAAGCATTGGACCCATTCCCCATCAAAACGGCTGAACCTCGGGCTGCCTGATAAGAAGTGAACATAGATATATCAGAACACACATGCACATTGGCCCCAGTATCAATCCACCAATCGGTAGACTAACTCACTGAAGAAGCGATGGGTATAACATACCCGTTAGTTCCCTCTCGAGGTCGCCAATGGTCACATTGACAGACTTTGAAATCGCCTGAATTACCCTTTTGTCTTTGCGGTTTGGACACTTCTTAGCCCAATGCCCAACCTCACCGCAAAATCAAAGAAGGCATCTCATCCTTGTTCATCCCTTCTTCTTAAAAGCGGTGGTTTGCTTGATTTTATTTTTTCCCTGTTCTTGCCGAGTTCTTTGGACCACATTGGTATTTGGATTGTCCCTCGCCTCTTTTCCCATATGCATCCTTAACCCGAGCTTTCTCTTCAACATCTAGAGACGCGATCAGCCCCTCAGCGGAGATCTCTTGTCTCTTATGTTTCAGAGACATGGCAAAGTTTCTCCACGAAGGAGGCAACTTGGCAATAATGCCCCCAGCCACAAACTTATCGGGTAATTTGCACTTAAGGAGTTCGAGTTCCCTCACAATGACCGATATCTCATGAGCACCTTTCGACAATGAATGGTTATCAACCATCTTGAAGTCGTGATACTGCTCCATGACATACAGTTCACTGCCAGTGTCAGATGCACCAAACTTATTATTTAGAGCATCCCATAGCTCCTTCGCGTTTGTGATGTTCATGTACACATCACACAAACGGTCAGAGAGAACACTAAGAACTGCACTCAGGAAAAGTGTGGTGGTCTCCTGGAACTCTTTCTCCTTTTCAGAAGTAAGATCTCCCACTGGTTTGCCATCCTTAACCTAGTACACGCTCATAGCAGTCAGCCACAGCGACATCTTTACTTGTCATCTCTTAAAGTTCACTCCACCGAATTTCTCCGGTTTCAGTGCCTCAGCAAAACGAGCCATCGATAAACCAAAGTGCCTAGAGTCAGGTTTTTGGATTGTTGGAGAAATTAGCCTTTTCAGGTTTATTTTAATCATGAGATAAATCATGCATAACATCTGACAGATAGATAACAACACACAAAAAACACAAGAGTACATCCTAGATATACAAGCAGTAAAACTACACATATACCCCACTGATATACTCACTAGCAGCAGGTATAGAAACAACTTAAATAAAAGGGGAGCAGAAAGCATAACGCACTTGATGTAGTCGTCGTCGCCGTACGGTGCCAGCGGTGCACCCTGGTTCTTGTTCTCCGTGTCGGACGCCGTCTTGATGAAGATGTAGACGACGCAGATCGCTACGGAGGAAGCAGCGAGCAGTCGGGTGATGCACTTCCCAAAAACCTGATTCGCCCTTCCCGATGTAGGAGCTCTTGGGCGAACGGTTCCGGAGCCCAGCTCTCCCACTCGTCGGTGCACGCCGACGCAGCGGGACGGGACAGCATAACGGTGGTAGCACAGGAAAAGAGAGAGACAATTTAAAAAGAGACTCTACCCTTACTTGGCACTAAGATTTCTTTCAATTGTATGGGATACCCTTAGGAGGAGATATTGGGTTGCTTATATAGGGGATGAGAGGGGGCCTCTCCTCCACAATTAGCAATATGGTACTAAACTTACCATGCCTTCCACCAAATGGGCCTCATACATACATGGACCTTTGAGATTTTTCAGGAATTATTTTAATTATATGGGCCAAGGCCCACCAAGGCCCAATAATTCCAACAAGTAAAACTGAGTGGAGCATGAGCAAGAAGCCTAGTTTCGTAGAGAGTTGAGTAGATATTAATGAATGTGAGAAGATGGTGTGGCCGTTGGAGCTTGACGATGCCATCACGTCGCTGCTCTTATTGGATCGTGTGTTGTAGGAGGGGCTTACCCTTTTAGCCGAAGATCATGGCGAGAATTCCAAAGATGGTGATCACCAAGACCGGGGAATCCGAAGATTGTGAGGGTCTTCGGGAGTTCTTAGGAGCATACAAGCAAGGGATAGCGAGGAAGGGTTTCCCCAAAGATTCCGCCTGAGCGAAGATAGAATTACCCGAAGATATCCAAGGGTAAATGGAACGTGATAGGGATCCAGAGATTTATGGGCCAAGCATCGATTATGGGCCATTAGCGCGGCCACTGTGAGATGGGCCCGTAGCAGCCTAGCCCAATAATCCTAGGAGGGCCTTAATGTATCAGGGGTAGTTCGCGTGTTTCATATAGACAAAAAGGGATTATGTGGTGTAAAGAACCGTTGATTTAGTAATCGACGGTCTAGATTCGGGGGCAAATTTGTCCCCTTGTATCTTCACTGTAAACCCTAATCACCATTACCCCTGTAAATACAAGGGCACCCCATTCATTGGGGGCAGAGCATTTTCATTCCTAACCGGCCATTTACGTCTCCAGTTCCAAAACCCTATTCCTCCTAGTGATCTCTCCATTTCTGGGGGACATTTCGTACTGTCCGAGACACTTCGACGACATCGAGCACCTACTCATTGGCACGTAAAGGAGAAAAAGGAGGAGGGTATATTGGTCATAATTTAGGTGAAAGGATAAGAGTAAAATGGTCAAAATTGATGGCGAGGATGGTGAAAATTAGGATGTGTCCTGACGGCGTGTTCACCACTCAACCACTGTGGATCACACCCCTGGTCAGATTTCTATCCTGCTAGCCTATCGGCCGAGCTCGATTCGATTGGTGGGCGCGCAACAAAGAGCAACACAGGGGATTACCGAGTTCGGACCCCTCGCGGGTAATAGTCCTACTCCTGCTGAGCCTTAGCTCTTCTTTGTGGTTGAATGAGATGTGTTTACAGAATGCTTCGAATGCACATATGCTAGTGCAACATACCCTCTTCCCTCTCGCTCCTCTCCTTTTATACAAGCTTTGAACTGGCGGAGAGAGCCGAGGGGTAAGCGTCTGATACCCTTAGTACAATTGACAAGACACGGCAGAAGAGGCAGCGTGCAGCTGCCCGCGCAGGGCGCCGCCTGCGTGCCTCGCAAGTGGCCTCGACCCGCACGATCCTGCCGGTGAGTCTGCGGGTGGGGCCCACCTGCTCCTCCGGCAGGCGGCCATCTTAAGCAAACCTTCTCTCTGCCGGTCAATTCCGGCGTGCCCGATGTGACCGCTTCGAGACCTGCGAGGGTCATCATAGCGGTAATCATTTCTTCATTTGTCTATCCGCGTGATGTCGCATTAAATGCGCTCGTCTTCGCAGCAGGGGAGCCTTCACCGAAGACTCCTTTGAACACTCCTCGCCTGCGGGCCCCACTTGGCGATGGGAGACCCGTCGTGCGCCGAGGGCTCGCCCACGCGCCGCCGACGCATGGGGCCCTTGCGGCGGCAGATCGATGAGCTTCGCCACGGCTGGGGCTGGTCGTCGCCGCTTTGACGCGTGGGGCCCTCGCTGGCTTGTGGGGCTCGCCCATGTGGCTGGGGCCTTCTTTCGCCGCTTTGACTTGCTGGGCCCGCTGGCTCTTGAGGGGCTCGCCGAAGGCCAGGGCCTTGCTCGCCCCTTTGACGCTGGGGCCCACTTGACCTTCTCGGGACTCTTTGTACCCGGTATTTATTACACCAGCAGTAGCCGGGTCCACCATGATCTGTGAACCGTCAGCGCGAGACATTTCCGTTTCTTGTCTTGGCGGGAGTCGAATCGTGGGGGCCCACCTTCTGCGTCCGCCGTCGCTGATTCTCCACTGCGCACGATCTTCCTTAGGGAACCGCGCCGCTTTTGCGGAAAAAGCAAGCAGCGGGGCAATGATGGCGCCGTAGCGTGGGCGGAATCAAACCGTCGCTGGCGCGCGCCTGCGCCTATGAATACTTCTCTTGGCGGCTGCGGCTAATCCTTCCGCGCGCTAAAGTCCTCAAAGCGTCCATTGCCTCCTTCGGCTAGCATCACAGAACCTTCTTTCTTTTCGCCAACTCCTCCGCGCTTCCAATGGCACCAAAGTGTAGCAAGGGTCGCCGAGGGACGCGCCATCGTCGGGCCAGTTTTCCCATCTCCGCCAGCGAAGATACCGTGGCGGCTCAAGTGTTCGTGCCGCCAACTGCGCCCGATTCGCCCGGCACCATGGCGCCCGGCCAGCGTGTGGCGAGATTATTACCTTCACTGGCGGCGTGGCGGGGCTTGTCCCCGTACTCGAAGTTCTTCTTGGGGATGCTCGCCTTCTACGAGATTGAGCGACGCACCTTCCCCAACTCCGTCATTGTGTTGGCCATCTTCGTCCACCTCTGCGAGATGTTCGTGGGGCGATACCAAGCCTCCGCTCTGGCGCCGGCTCTTCAGCCTTGCACGCGAGGCCGCGCCGAGTGGGGCCATCTAAGCTGCTACTTCACCGCCGTGTGTTGCCGCCTTCATCCTGTCGCGGTCAAGTCAAGCTGGAAGGATCGGCACGGCGATGGTATGCGTGGAGGACTCCGTGATTGCGACGATCTTAGCCTCCCGAGGGTCCACGAGCCCTCGCCATCCGGGAACACGCTGATGACTTCGGTGAGCTGGATTTGATGATGGCGCGCATCGCTGACCTCCGCCGCCGCGGGCTCACCGGAACCCACGTCGTGGCGGATTTTTTCTTGCCGGCTTTGCCCGCTCCGCATGAGGACGCGCCCGCCTGGCAGTACTACGGCGATAACGACGGAGTCCGCATTGCTCCCGGAGGCAAGTGTTCTTTTAGTCTTTCGGGTCTCTTTTCTTTTTGGAATGCCTTTTGCTCGCCAATCTTATGGTTTCCTTTCTTGTTCACCCAGCCGAAGGGAACGTCTTGACGGCGTGCTCGGAATCGGCCGGCCGGGCTTCACCACGCCAACCGGTGACACTTCTCTCCCTGCGGGCATCCTCCCTCTCTGCGACTGGGATCCACAGGAGCGCAGCCAAAGACTTGCGCGGCCGCCCCCATGGAGGTCTCTCGTCTCTGCGGTCCAAGTGGCGGGGACCACTGCAGATCCATGAGCCGTTCTCGGCGACCGCCCAAGCTTCCGCGGCAGTTGCCGCTCCGGGCGTGGCGGCCGACTCCGACCGCGCTCTTGGGAAGCGCCGCCTGATCCTCGCCGAAGATGATGAGGATGAGGAGGGAGGGGCGAGCCCAAAGAGAGCTCGCCCATCAAGTCCTGAGCGTCCGCCGCCTCCTCCGGCCCCCTCCAGTGGGGGCCTGCTGCACGCCGCCCGCTCGCCACGGGCGCGAGGCTGGCGACTCTTCGAAGCGGCGCCGCTGCGCGGTTTCTTCCGCTCTTTCTACGCCGGCGCTTCTGCTGCGGCGCTTGCCGACTTGTCGGCCTCTCGCTGCGCCGGTGCCTCTGCGCCAAGCACCACTCAAGCGCCAGCGCCGCGGCTGACGGCGGTGACGCGGATTGCGCCACCACCGCCTCCGAATCGGCGGCATGGCGCCCCTTCAGCTTTCGCTTTGCGCGCCACGCCGGGTTGGCTTTCCTGCGCTTCGTCGTTTTGCATTAGGGTTAGCATGCTACACGTTCTCGCATACGAACCTGTCTCTGTTTATCTTCGTGGAAGCAGGCGGCGCTGGGCCTCAAGCTCCATCCGCGCGACTTCGCCATGACCCCTAGCTTGCCTCGCGCGCCGACGGAGGCGGCCCTGCAGCGGCGGAGCTTCGCCCGGCACCGCCGCCGGAGAACCCTCGACCACCGCCTCATGGCGCCGCCGTTATCTCTGCCGTCACCGCCGGCGTTGGCGCCTTCAAGCGCTCCGCACCTCTCCCGCACTGGCAAGGCGGAGGATGCCCCCTTGTTGGCGGAGCGAAACAGCTGAAGCCGCGGCGAGCCCTTGATCGAGATCGCCGCGAGGGAAGCGATGACTTCGCGAGGCTGCGGCGGCACAAGCCGCCACGCCTCGGCCACCAAGGACCTCAAGATCTCCGCTGAACACTGGCGTCTCCGGTGCTTTCGCCGACATCTTGCGCGCCGCCTACCACAGCTTCCGGGATGTCTTGTATCCGCTGGGCGTCACTTTGTATTCCCACGAGAAGGCAATTGCCAAGAAGATACCGGGCGCGTGGGGCGAAGCTGGGACGCTACCACGAAGCCGCCGCGCTGATCGCGGTATGATCGATCGAAGCGGTCGCCACGGCTCTCGGCGGGCGCGGTTCATCTGAGCAAGCGCCGCCCGTAACGCCCGCGTTCGACACAGGCGCCGCCACCAGGAGCCTTTAGCGCCCGGTGGACCGGATCGAAGAGTCCGGGTCGTGCTTTCGCCACCGCAGCGTCTCGATGATGGGCGGCGCTGCTCAGCAGAGGGCGGCGGAGATAATGGCGAGGAGTAGATGAACTCCCTCATCTTGTTTTTGTCTGTACATGTCTGTTAATGCAAACTTTTGCCCTTTTGCCATGAGTCTCGTTTTAACCTTCACGCAAATCTTGACTTGCGAAAAAAGGAGAACTGAGGCACCTGACCGCCAAAAGATTTAGACAGAACGTTCTGCCGCAAGTGAGCGCTATTTTCTTAGGCTTTTGGTTACTTCAACCCTTATGGCCTCTCGCGACCCAACTTAAACGTTGCGTGGCGAGCACTTATCTTTCGGAAGTGGTCTAGACGCCGGTGCCGCTGTTGGCGCATTGCCTAGACCGAGCCGACGCACCAGGCTAGAACCCGCCTTCCGTCGCCTCGCCGCCCAACCGCAAGTTATGGCGTTCGCCTTTGCAACTAAGGGCCATCGACCTTAAGTACTTTTTCGCTACGACTTTCGGCGAGAATGTTTTCTAATGACTTTTTAAAGCTAAGCCACCGATCGCCAAAAGCTTTAGGCGAGCGTTACATTGAAAGTGGCGCTTTTTCTCGTGCATTTGGTTACTTCAACCCTTATGGCCTCGCGACCCAACTTAAGCGTTGCGTGGCGAGCACTCGGCTTCGGATGTGGTCTAGTCGTTTGGTGCCGCCCGTTGGCGCATTGCCTGAACCGACGACACCGAGCTAGAACCGCCTTCGTCGCCTCGCCTCGCCCAACCGCAAGTTATGGCGTTAGCCTTTGCAACTAAGGGGCCATCGACCTTAAGTACTTTTTTTCGCTACCGACTTTTAGCAGAATGCTTTCTAACAGGCTTGAAGCGAAAAAAGAAACAGATGCCCACAGGGAGACATGACTTATCTTTCATTTGAAGATGTCTTTGTACAATGCAGCCCCCGAGGCGAGCGGTGAAGGAGGAATACCTCGCCGCTCGGCTCCAATTCTGGAACTGCTACCTACGGGTAGAACTTCCTCGGTACTTTCGACGCTCCAAGTGTTCGCCAACTCGCGACCATCCTCGAATGCGAGCCTGACCGAGTTCTGGCGGGAGATCGAGACCACCTTGAAGGGCCCTCCCATTGTGGGAGCAGTTTGTTGCGCCCGCTGCGCTTGATTTTGCGCGCGAGCAGGTCGCCCATTGCCGGTGTTCTCACACACACCGTCTTGCTTGATAACGGCGCGGCTACTGCTGATACTTGGCGGCCCGGATCGCCGCCTGTCTCGGATCTCCTCCAGAGGTTTACTTCATCCGGCGCGGTCGTGGTCTCATCTTCACTGAACGCCGCCACCTTTGGGGACGGCGAGCTCGATGGGAGCACCGCTTGAGCCATACACGGGAAGAAAGGGGTCTCGCGGTGGCTCATGGAAATTGTCCGCCGCGCCCTGTACGGTGGGGACTTCTTCCGCCCAGCGCTTGCGCGCTTCTCAAAGCGGTCGAAAGCCCTTGTCTTGAGCCCTTTGAGTACTTCGCGTTCGCCGCTCGACTTGCCCATTGCTCTTCGGATGTGCAGCGAGGCGGCTACGCTTGGTACCTAGCTCTTCGCACCGATCTTGAAATCGGCACTCTGAGGCGAGCACCGTTGTCGGTGATGATCTGCGCTGGCGACGCTGGCGGACGAAGATGCTCTTCGTGAATTTTATGGCGGCAATGACGTGATCGCTGCATCTGGCGTGGCTTCAACCCACTTAGTGAACTTGCCGATGGCGGCGAGCAGATGTGTGTAACCTCCGGCCGCTCGCTGAACGGGCGAATATCGGCAAATTTCAGACCGCAAGCGGCTAGGAGAAGCGGAATGGTTTGCGTGGCTGGGCGGTCGGTGGATCTCGCTTAGCATGAAATTGGCACGCCGCATCTCCTCACCGGCTTCGAAGGCATCACGGAGGCGAGAGGCCAATAAAGCCGTGGGAAAGCTTTCCCAACCAACGCCCGGCCCCGAATGGCTCCCCGCACATGCCTCCATGGATCTCGAGAGAATTGCACTCCCGCTTCCCGAGTGACGACTTCAAGAACCCCATTTACGCTGGCGATATAGGTCCCCACCTACTGGGCGTGGCGCTTGGCCTTGCGCGCGCTATCTTCACCGACGCGTCATCGTCGGGGATCACTCCATCCCGCAGTAGGCTAGGATCGGATCCATCCCGACCTTCCCGGACGAGTGTGACGACGTTTCGCACATTGTCGCCGGCGTACTTCGCTCGGCGGCATTTCCGCCTCAACCGCCTCGGCGAGTTCTTCCGCCTCCCTCCAACCGGCCAAGGAGCTGCGGCGGGATTGGTGACGTCTCCTCGAAGTGGGGCTGCGTCGAAAGCGTCGTCCCCGCCAGATTGGGCTGCGACAGACGGCCGCGTAAGTCTTTCTTCAAAGACCCGGCGGAGCAGTGCCTCGGCGAGGCAAACCGGGACGATTAAATCCGCTATATAGTTGTCGTGGCGAGGGCGTGCGAAGCCCAAACCCTCAAAGTGCCGCTCAACCGGCGCACCTCGCCAGTAGGCCGCCATGCGGGATCCGAAAGGGTGAAATCCTTCCTCGCTGGTTGATGACCGTGAGAGAGTCGCCTTTACTTGTAGCCGCGGATGCCAAGGGTGAAGCCACCGAGCGGCGGCGAGCAATCTTCGTATTCGCGACGTTGTTGGTGGCGGAAGTCCAAGACCACCAGTGCCGGACGACATCGCCGATGGGAGACACCAGACAGCGCCAAATGACCCCTCTCGGCCGAAATGAGCCGTTGAAGAAGAGAGTCCACGGCGAGGGTGCTGGGGTGCCTTCAGCTTCTGTGTCCGCCGGAGTCCACTCGCTGACGAACTCCGCCAGAGCTTGCCCTTTGATGGCCGTTCGGGGAGCGAACTTGAGATCGAATTCTGCCAGCTCCATGGCCCACTTGGCGATGCGGCCTGTCGCCTCGCGGTTGAAGAGGATCTCCCGCAAGGGGTACTTGGTCAACACCGTGACTTCTCGCCCCTGGAAGTAGTGGCGTAGCTTCCGGGACGCCGTCAGCACGGCGTAGAGCATCTTCTGGTGCTGTGAATACCTTGTTTCGGCGTCGTGGAGGACCTTGCTGACGTAGTAAATGGGGCGCTGAACGCCTTCTCTTTCCGCCACCAAGACCTTGCTGACCGCTGGGGTTTGCCATAGCGTAGAGGATCGCGGCTCGCCCGGTCCGGGCGACCAAAGACGGGCGGGAGGTGAGATACTTCTCAACCCGTCGAGCGCCTCCTGCGCCTCCGCCGATCCACTCAATTGGTTGGTCTTCTTTAGGAGCTTGAGCGGTGGGAGACTTTTATCCCCAGCGAGCTATAAAGCGCACAGGAGGTCAAGCACCCCACCAGCATCGTGCATCCGCCGAAGTCGCGTCGGGGGCATCATGTTCTCGATCGCCGCGATCTTGTCAGGGTTCGCCTCAATCCCCCTCTGGGAGACGAGGAATCCCAGCAGTTTGCCCGACGGAACGGCGAACATGCACTTCTCAGGGTTGAGCTTGATGCAGTACTTCCTTAAGTTGGCGAAGGTTTCTTCCAGATCG
Organism: Raddia guianensis; assembly: GCA_036346415.1. Lineage (NCBI taxonomy): Eukaryota > Viridiplantae > Streptophyta > Magnoliopsida > Poales > Poaceae > Raddia > Raddia guianensis. The sequence goes on from CM070537.1 coordinate 40,831,085, forward strand.
CTGATCAACTCCTCCGCCTTTTTGGATTTCACCACCAGGTCGTCGACGTACACCTCCAGGTTCCACCCTATTTGGGGGCGGTGAGCGATATACATGGCCCCTCGATATGTTGGGCTGCATTCTTTAAACCGAACGCCATCCTTGTATAGCGAAGAGCGCCCATGGGAGTCCGGCGGTCTTGTCTTCATCTTCTTCACCATGCTAATCGGTGGTACCCGATGCACATCCGAGCTACTGACTACTCGCACCTCATTGTGGAATCGACGATGAGGTCAATGCGGGGCAGCGGGTACGGATCCTTCGGGCACGCCTTGTTGAGGTCGGTGAAGTCCACGCACATCCTCCACCGCCCGTTGGATTTCTTGACGAGGACGGGGTTTGCGAGCCACCTAGGATGGGCGACACTGCGGACGACCCCCGGCCTTAAGAGCTTGTCCACCTCCTGGCGGATAACTCTCGGCGCGCCACCGATCGCTTCCGGACCTTACGATGACGGTCGCGGCGGGAACGTCGCCAATTTGTGCTCAATCACTCTCGGGACCCGACCATGTCGGACGGTTGCCACGCTTAACACGTCTGCGTTAGACTGGAGGAAGGAGACGAGCGCGCCTTCCTATTTGGCGCTGAGAGAGGCGCCCACCCGAACGGTCTTCGCTGGTCTGACTCGCTCAGGGAGACCGCCTTAACCTCCGCGGACGAACCAAGGGAGGCACGGGTCTTCACGGAGGAGCTCCCGAAGTCGGTATCTACCGGAGCACCGTCGCCGCCAAAGCGAGAGCGTCCTTGTTGCAGCAGAGCGCCTCCGGGCGGTCCACTTTCAAGACGATGGGGCCCGCTGGCCCCGGGATCTTCACCACCATGTACGATAGTGGCAGTCGCCATGAACTTGGTCGGCGGCCGACCGAAGATGGCGTTGTAGGGAGGTCGAAGTCCGCCACCCGAACTCGAGCATCTCGGTGCGGAAGTTGCCGGAACCTCCAACGTCACCGGAGGTCGACGAGCCCAATGGACGGACTCGGCCCGGCGATGTCAAGAATGGGAGCGCCGGTCGAAGCTCCTCGCTGCTGAATCTGGGCGCCTTGGCGACCCCAGGGACAGGAGGTTGAGGAACTCCTCCGTCTACCAGCACCGCCCTAGCTTTACATTCCGGACCGGGCGCAACCACGATCGGAGATGTCCAGGTCGTGATCGGCCGGGTGATCGGCCGATCGAACGCGATCGTCCGTTGCTCGACCACGCCACCGCTTTGTCGACCTAAAGTCGCACGCGGCAAGACACCTCCTCATCGCACGCTTAAAGTTAGCGTGGGGACGGATAGGTGGCCGATCCCGTGGATGACGGCAACCTCGCTTCCGCTTTGTTGGAAGCTGCTGCCGCTTCCCTTGCCCTTGCCGCCGGACGCTTCTTTGCGCCGCTTGTGGACGCGCTTGTCCACCAACTTGTTGACGACATGGCAATCCGCCAAGTCATGGGAATTGCGGTGAATGGGCGAGAAGCCCCCGCCCACTTCAGCGGGACGGCGGTTCGCATTGCCGTCGTCGTGGCTGGGGCCGCCGGATCACGGCGGTCGCTTCGCCGCTTCGCGGAACCGCTCGCCGCCGCCGCCGCCGCCATGCCTCCATCATGCACGCTTTCTTGTGCCCGCCACGCCATCTGCTGGCCGGCCGCCGTCTTCGTCGTCGTCGTCGTCGTCGCTTTCGGCGGCCATGACTCTCCGGTCTCGGCCGCTTTGCGCTTCTTCTTATCCTTCTTGCCGGGATTTTTCGAGGTCCGGCCTCGCCGCCATCATTTGTGCAGGTTCGCGTGCGGCCGGACGGACACGAAGCCTCACTTTGGGCGCGCGCTTTAGCGCCAGGTGAAGAGCTCTTCCGTCGCCTTGATCTTGCGGGTGGCCATCTTCTCCTTGACCCTAGAGTCTCGGGCGCCTCTCGAATGCCGTGGACGAAAGCGTCGATGGAGATGTCGTGGATGGTGTTGTGGACTGACCGAGCGCCGGATGTAGTCGTGGCGGCGCTCCTTCTTCTTCGCTTCCACGTTGTGGAGGTCGTCCTCGACTCCGGGCTGCTCAAACGTGCCCTGGAAGTTGGTGATGAAGAGCTCCGAGAGCTCCTTCCACGACCCCACGGACTCCGGGGGCAGGTTCATGAGCCAAGAGCGGGCTCCGCCGGTGAGGACTGCAGGGAAGTAGTTCGTCAACCTTTCGACCCTCCGCCGGCCTGCATCACCGTAGTGTAGATCTGCAAGAACTCGTCAGGGTTGGTGGAGCCGTCATACTTCTCGATGGGGGTGGGCCGGAACCTCTCCGGCCACTGGACTCGGCGCAGCTCCTTCGAAAAGGCGCGGCACCCAACGTCGGGAGCCTCTCGCTCTCGGACGCGGGCCGCGCCCCGCCTCCCGCCGTCCGGACGGCGCTGAAGCGGCGCACGGAGTCCTCTCGCTGGTCCTCGCGGACGAGCGCCAGCAGCATGGTCGCGCTCTCGGTCATCTTTGCTCTGGAGCTTGTCGCAAATCTTCTCCAGCGTCGCAGATGGCGGTCCTCCGTGGGACCGGAGATCTCGCCACTTTGTACGCCCGCCAGTCGAACCCGAGGAGTCGCCCGGCTCTGTTGTCTGGCCCGCTCCCTCCCGCCAGGAGATCTGCGAGAGGTGCGCGAGGGCAGGAGAGAACGAGAAGAGGCGGAAACACCGGTTTCCACCCCTCCCGAGACTTGCACCACCGCCGCGGCGGCATCGACGTAGCGGGCCAAACTGGCCAACCACGGAGCCGCCGGAGAGTCCGGAGTCTCCGGAACCGGTGGGTTGTCCAAACAGGCCACGCCGCATGGAGGTTACTGTGCGGAGTGCACTCCTCCAAGGCCAGCGCCGCTTAACTTGGCCGGGCGACCGTCGCCTACCGATCCATCAGATTGCAGCGGCTCTAGCAACCGCCTCTCGTCCATCGCGATCGCCGATCCGCCATCACCGCTCAAGAGAGGTCAAGAACTCGAACCGGCTTAGCGCTCCCCCCTACAGCGCGCCATCGGACGGCGTGTTCACCGCTCAACCATCTGCGGATCACACCTGGTCGATTTCTATCCCGCTAGCCTATCGGCCGAGCTCGATTCGATTGAGTAGCGGCGCAAAAAAGAGCAACACACGGGATTACCGTGTTCGGACCCCTCGCGGTTAATAGTCCTACTCTGCCGAGCCTTAGCTCTTCTTTGTGGTTGAATGAGATGTGTTTTGAGAATGCTTGAATGCACATATGCTAGTGCAACATACCCTCTTCCTCTCGCTCCTCTCCTTTTATACAAGCTTTGAACCGACGGAGAGCCGAGGGGTAAGCGTCTGATACCCTTAGTATAATCGACAAGACACGCGAAGAGAGGAAAGCGTGCGCCGCCACGCCATGGGCGCCGCCGCCTGCGTGCCTCGCAGTGGCCTCGACCCACTGCCATCCACCGGTGAGTCTGCGGGTGGGGCCCAACCGCTCCTCCGACGGGTGGCCATCTTAAGCAAACCTTCTCTCTCGGGTCAATTCCGGCTGCATACACATGATGTACCGCCGAGACTGCAGGGTCATCAGCGGTAATCATTTCTTGTTGTCTATCCATGGCGTGATGTCGCACAATGCGCCGTCCTTCGCAGCAGGGAGCCTTCGCCGAAGACTCCTTTCGAACACTCCACGCCTGCGGCCCCACTTGGCGATGGGAGACCCTCGTCTTGCCGAGGCTAGCCCACACGCCCACGATGCATGGGGCCCTCGCCCAAGACTGATGAGCTTCGCCACGCTGGGGCCTGGTCGCCCCTTTGTGGCGTGGGGCCTCGCCGAGGCGTTGAGGGGCTCGCCTTGTGGCTGGGCCTTGCTCGCCTGGCTCGACGGCTGGGCCCGCCTGAAGCTCGAGGGGCTCGCCCTGCCACATTGGGCCTTGCTTTCGCCTTTGACGCTGGGGCCCACTTGACCTTCTCAGGACTCTTTGTACCCCGGTATTTATTACACCGACATGTCCTTTGGTGGTATTTTACTGAATGTATTTTTTTTAGTGGTATATTCTAAAAAGTAGAGATCCTTAGGTGGTACATATAACAAAATAAAAGGTTTTAACAAAGATATTTTAAAAAAAGAGGTAAACAATATATTTGATCAATTTATAATTATCTGCATCGACGTTTGTTTAGTTCTTTTTATAAATGTCTATAGGTCGTCATATATTTTTATTGTTTTTGAAACTAAAGAAAGGAAAATATAAAAATAAAACACGGTAGTGTATGAGAAATTGTTAGGAACTCAAATATACATATTTGGATTCTACACAAATTTGCATACACCGCTTTGGTCAAAACCACTGTTTGGTCGAACAAAGCATCATTTCTATATGGTTTCCACGTTTGAAGAAACATGTTTGGTCAAAATGGCCAAATTATAGTACCAAAATAGCAGTTGTATACATCAAAGTTCTTTTTAAATCAATTCGTGTTTTGTAATGGTATTTCTAGGGAATGTTGTTCTTTTAATGGCACCCATGCAAATAACCAAGGAAAAAAAGAGATGACCTTCCCTTCTTGTACTCCGGAAAATCAATCCGTTGCAAAGCAACAAACTCTTTCTAACGTACGCAACAAATCAGAATCTGAACACATTCAATGCCACAAACCATCACAGCCGCGATAAGGGGAAAAAAAGAAGCAGCAAACATCCGGAATTTTTAAATTTTTTTAAATTTATTTTTATTCTTTTATTTAAAATTGTATGTCGGATTGAACTTTAGATAAAATAGGCGTCGGTCGAGTGTTTAATTAACGACAGGGTACCTGTCGCACTTTTAAAGCACGACAAGACCCTAAATCATCGGGCCGTCGAGCAAAAGGTACTGTCGACGTTCATTGCACTGACAGGGCCTAGGCCACCACGGCCCGCCCAAGGCCGACCACCCCCGCCCAAACCCCGCGCGCTCGAAAGGCCGCCCAGCCACGCCGGCATGCAGCTGGCTGGCTAGGGAAACCCTAGTCGCCCAGTGCGCCTAACGATGGTCATGGTTGGCGCCTGAATGGGCCCCGTGAAAAAATAGATAAAAAATTTGAAAACATATTAAAAAATAGATAAAAAGTTTGATAGTTAAACTCTCCTCAATTTTATAGATTTTTGAATATTTTTAAAATATTTTTCGGAGCTTCCTACTATTTTCTAAACCTTTTTTTTATTTGCTGAATATTATAAATCGCGAAAATAAGAAATGGGCCACCCTTCCTCATAGGCCTTTCCTCCCACTCTCAAAAGGCGACCCAACATGGCCTATTCAGTGGAAGCGCTGGCGGCTAGGTTTCTAGCCGCCGCATGCATCTGTGGCCGTCTTGGCCATAACGGCAAGGCAGTCTTGGGCTTGGCGCGGAGCTGAGGCGGCCTTTCCAGGTTCGAAGGCCTTGGTGGCGATGAGGCAGTTGTGTGAGGAGAGGCTTGAGGGAGGTGGCGGACGCGGCGTGGCGTGCGGCGATGGGCGGGGCATGACGGCCGGCGCCGGCGCCCTGTCGCGGTAATGAACGTCTGCGACAGTAATTTTTTGCTCGATGGCTGGATTTTAGGGGGTTCGTCGTGCTTTGAAAGTGTGACAGGTACCCTGTCGTTAATTAAACGCTTGACCGACGCCTATTTTTGTTTAAAGTTCAATCCGACATACAATTTTGCTTAAAAGAATAAAAATAAATATAAAAAATAAAAATTCGTCAGTAAGAAACATCGGGACGTGTTTGAACCCGCACAGCCCAGCAGCAACCTAATGGGCTTTTGAGCCGTGCTGGGCCTAGCAAATTAGTGTTCAGGTCAGCCCGCATCCTGGCAATATGGATGGGCCATGCCGGCCCGTTCCAAGGGGCCGAAGCACGATGGGCTTGGCCCGTGCCTGCCGCCTGCCTGCCGGGCACGCCCCCAATTTCCAGCTCTACCCATCACTGGGCTGCTGTTGCCGGTGTATGTAGCTTGCCATGCCTTGCCGGATTCTTCACCGTAACTGAAGCCGAAATGCTGTGGGCAGTGATGACTGACGAGGATCTCTTCCTGCCCAGCCCCATCGCTAGCTGTTCCGTGCAGCCATGCGCCTTCCAGCGGCGCTGTCTTGTCCGGCTTCGATCCGGATCGGAAACGGAAGTTAGCCTTGAGCTTCTGCGTTTGTAAAACGAAAAAAAAACGGCACTGTTCCTCGTGCGGCCTGCAGATCTTTGCACCTAAAAAAAGCGGCTAGCTCCTCTATATTATATACAGAGTTATCTCGTGTACACTACCGCATTGTTCTGCCTCCCGATCCTTGGACGGGCAGCGGATCCGATTCCAATGTCCGGCAAGGGTGAAGGCGAGAAGCGGCAGCTCAAGTGCAGGAGAGATTATGAGACCGTCGTCGAACAGGTTTCTAAATTCATTCCTCTCTTTCGGCTTCCATTGATATGTATCGATGCTAACATAGTAATATGCGATCTTGTTATAAAAACCACGATATTGGGGGGGATCAAATTCAGATGTTTTCAACGAAGGACATGTTGGCTCTTTTTTGCTCGTAGCTGTACATGTTTGGCTCAACTCGATCCTATTTGCATGTTAAGTTGTTTCGGACGCATAACTCATTAGTCTCTGTTAAATCCTCGAGAATCGAGATACAGTCGTTAGCACAAGCATCAGAAATGAACTGTAATCGACTGGTTAGCACATCTCGATATATATCTGTACTAAAAGAAACATGGCAGCGCACGCTTCTTGCTCATATGCCCATATGATTATCTTCTTTCATTCCTGCAGTTCGGTCCACTGATGGACAAGATCGACTCATGGCTGGAGCAGCACAGGACGCCTGAAGAATCGCCGGTGAACACGCACTCTGATGTTGCTAGGCTCGTTTTGGTTACTCCAACTCACACACGGACTGCAGATACACAGCGCGGTGTAGCTACTGCTACGTACTGACACGGCCGTTCTGCTGCCATTTATACACGCAGGACTCCGACGTGGAGGACAGCGCCTCGCCGGAGCAAGCTCACCGTGAAGGGCTCGCGGACACCATCCGGAGGTTCCTGCTGGAGCTCGACGGACGCAACGCAGCGGGAACGAGCGCCGCCGCCGCCAGAGGCGACAAGCACAAGACTTCCCCGTGAGAAATCTGCATGGAGAAATCGTGCTGCAACCAGGCATGCAGCTGGAGATAGAAATAATAATAAAAAAAGGATCGACTAGACAGTAGTGGCGTGCTAGACGGAAAAAAGCGATGATGATGGCGATTTAGTTTATGAACTTTTCTTACCTATTTAATATGTATTTTTCATACCACTAAAAAGCGAAAAATGCATACATCTTAAATTTAAAACATGGGAATGTCTAACATACAATCAATTAAATAATTGCACACATGGCAGTCAAATTTATTTCACATGCATAGGTAGCGCTCAACTTCAGCGCCAATTGTAGATGCCAAACAGGCGGCCCGGCCCGGCACGAGCCCAACTTGGCACGGGCCCATTTAGGCACGACCTGTTTAGGCACGGCCGACAAACGGGCTGTGCCGCCGAGGCACGATGGGCTAGATGGACCATGTCGGCCTATTTAACAAATGGCTAAGAAAATATGCTCACATGGGAATGTCTAACATACAAGCAATTAAATAATTGCACACATGGCAGTCAAATTTATTTCACATGCATTGGTAGCGCAAATACCAATAGATGATATAAGCAGGCGTTCCTACCCAAAGACGGGCCCATTTAGGCACGACCCGTTTAGGCACGACTGACAAACGGGCTGTGCCGCCGAGGCACGATGGGCTAGATGGGCCATGTCGGCCCATTTAACAAGTAGCTAAGAAAATATGCTCCAAAATAGGCGCAAAAAGAGGCCACCAGGCTTTGACTTGAGATCTAAGGCTTATTTCCAATTCTGCTAGCCAATAGGACATGTGCTCCTTTGTGTATATTTCATTTTAGTTTATTTTAATAAACATACTATTAAATAAAAACAAAACAAAAACTAATCGTGCCGTGCTCGTGCTGGCCCACGGGCCTAGCCTTTGGCCTCATTCGGGTCGAGCCAAAATGTCGTGCCTCATGCCGGCCCATTTAGCTCGGCCCATTTGGCCATCTATAGCGCCAACCACATAATCGACCCGCTGGTTTATTCATCAAGACTTTTGAACTACCACATAATCGGCCCGCTGCTTTATTCATCAAGACTTTTGAACTAACTTCGTTGCCGCCTACAATCATCCTTGGCGTCCCCTACGCAGATCTGCTCATGGGTAGCTCGGCCTGGCGTACTCGACCTGACCCGACCCGGCCCAAGCAATGCACCGGGTCGGGTCGGGTCGGGTCGAATTCGGACCCGAAAAATACAAAATCAGCCGTGCGGGTTCGGGTTTCGGGTCGAGCTTGGGCCTGGATTTGTGACCCGGTGCATCGGGTCGGGTTGGGCTCGGGCTGACTGATTTTTGGTCAGGTTTTTCAAAACCCGAGCCCGCCCGAACCCGGCAAATGATCAGGTCTACCTCTATGCACACTAGTAACACGGCCACCGACTGTGTGTGGTAGTTGCATTGAGGATGACATGCAATTGTTGCATGTATGTGCATGGTGGCTGAAAGGACACAATGTGCACAACCGACAACAGCTCATGTTTCTATGGTTATCCTTGAAATTTCCACTACATTAAAACACTTTTTAGAAAAAAAGTTGTGTGCGTCAAATATCAAATCATAGGCATCTCTAGAATAACAACAAGCATTTTATTGTACTCCCTCTTAACCCCCATTGGAGTAAGAGTGTTACTGACTGTGCATTGTCCATCGTATGATCGTTGTGTGTTTTCATAAGATGATACGCTGGGAATATAATCCTATGGTTTGTTTCGGAATAGAAACCCACTGTCGCCACCGTACGCTCTCCGACGACCTCCGCCACTGCTATGTGGCCCCACGGCTCACGCGGACATGCTGCCTCCCCCCCCCCCCCCCCACGACGGTCGCGACCGCGCCTTCCCCGGGGCACGCCGCCACGCTACGTGGTCACCCACAACCGCCGCTGCGTGCTCCTTGGCCGCTCCCTTTTTTGCTCGGCGAGGTGGTCCGGCACACACACGGAGCTCGCCGCCTTGTGCTTTCTGGGGATGCCACCTTGCACTTCTTGGTTGCCCGTCTCCTTTGCTTGGTGAGGTGGTATTGCAGAAGGTTGCTGCAGTTACACCTGTTACTTATCGCCATAGCAACTGGTGTACAAGGTCATCGAAATGCCATCGTACGATTGCGGCGCTGGCCGCTAGCAACTACAACGCCGATTTTCATTGTCACGCCCTCGTACGATCTGAAATAGACCACATGAATTGGAATAAATCATCGGAAAGTCAAAAAAAGTGGGGTCTTAACCCCTGAGGTTTTCATAGACATCGCTGGATTAGGTTAGATCAATGGTTAAAAACAGTTGGGGGGGGGGGGGCATGCCAAAAAAACAAAAAAAAAACAGGATGCAGCGTTTTCGTCGGTTCTTGTGATGTTAGGGTCGTGCAAGAATCAAAAGATATTTCCTTTCGTTTTTGAGTCTTTAATCTGTGGATTGTAGCTATGCACATGCACTCTGGAATTATGCCGTGTCTGTGTTTTTCAATCAACCGTTGTCAGACAGCCGGTGTCAGTCTGAAAACCTGATATGGACGTCCTCTTTTCTCCGATAGCAACAGCCGAAGCACTCTCGCCCTCAAGCTCGCCCCAGAACTCCATTGGAGAAATTTAATGTGGACCAGCATGTTTTGCTTGCTTCCTGAGCTTCCGAGAGCGACCATTTGAAACAACATGCACGAATGACGCCTGGGGCAGCCCCGATATGTATCTAGCTGTGCTTGCCTGTCTAAGGCCCTGTCCTCGTCTGAACTTTTACTCTGCTGGACTGTGGCCGCTTCTGCTCCTCGCTGAAGCTCTTCTTCCCTAGGCCGATCGCCTAAATCATTGGATGGATCCCCTGTGCTGTGTTCGTGCGTGGTGATCCTTAGCATCTTTTTTCTCCTCCTGAAATAGACAAATGATGCGGTGAAATGTTGTCATCAGAAAAGCTCACCATTCCAATCAGTGGGTGGAACTGCATCTGGTGCATTGTAAACAGGCTTCTGTCTTGCTCGATCTGGCCCCAAGGTGCCCCCCCATTCCGGGACCTGGACAGCATCAGTGACAGATACCTCATACCTCCAGTAGTACGGTAGTACCCTCCTCCGTTTGCCCTTGTCCAGAAACATTCGAACAACCAGTGTATCATCGCATCTAACATCCAAGATTGGCACAAAACCTTCCAAACTAACCTCCAGGAAAGAATGGTGTCCATGCCAGTCATGACAGAACAGCCTGTTTCAAACTGAATTACGCCAGTTTTGATCGTACTATCATAGAAGCAGTGTGGCAGTGTGAGAATTATTGGCTAAAGTCGTTTTTTTTTTTGCGCACACAAGCGATCCAGCAATTTTGTGTGCTGATTTCAAGCCGTCAAATCTGAAAAAGGAACTGTCGGCCGGTAATGCCGGTAATCAGTACAATCAGTGAGGAGGAATCGGCAGTCACCCATCCCTCCATCAGCATCAGTACCCGATGCACAGTACCAGCAATTCCTGTGCCTCCCCGGGAGCAAACGGTGACGACTGACGAGTGACGAGTCATCAGTCTGCCCCGCGTACTATGCTGAGTAAAGGGATCGAAATGCTGGTATTAGATCCGTTAAGAGTTCTAGAAGATGCCTGCCCAATGGGGTGACTGGAAAGTAGACAGCGAAGGAGCTAAGCAAGAGGCTCGACGGAAGTCGTCGGGCGGATCATGTCGATTAGGGGAGCGACGTACGGCATTTGTCTGAAGAGTTCAAGTAGGCAGGGGGCATGGGGGTGTTCTTCTGCGTACGCTGCGTCTCTTTGTCAAAGAGCTAGACCTCATCGGGACATCTGGGTGGCGAAATCGGTCGCTGCCTCGCTGGTGCTTCGTCATCCTGATTTTGACGTTGTTTGCATTCGGAGAAAGGAAGACACCTGTGACCGGAGGTACTTTGCACAAAACTCTGATCCCAAAGAGACTCAGAACAATAATAGCACAGGCTCCTTTGATGGACATGTTACCGGAGAAAAGGCATAATTCTCGACGGCTGATATAGTCCGGTCGAAAGAATACTATTTTGAGGGCAAACCGTCGAGAGTAGCCTGTTCTCTATGGCTAGAAGACGAATGTCGATACACTGTTTTGTCACCGTTGTGATGATGCATGGCTCAATTCTCTCGACATCGAGAGAGTGCCCGCGGAATAAGGATGGTTTCTTCGACGTAGAGTGCAAAATTGGACCAACATAATTTTAAGCGTTCCTCGTCCAGACCAAACGATGGCCTCCTGGTTGGATAGTCAGAGATTGGATAAGAATCATCTTGGCTTATTGCTTTACATTTTCTGGCACATCTGGCTTGAGTGAAACAGAATGACTTTCTCCATGTCTTAAGAGTCGGCTGAAGAGGTTTTTCATCTTGTGCATGAGAGTGTTCGTAGCTTTCATGGTTTCTAATTTGTTGTCGTTTAGGTGACCACTTTGGGTCACCCCCTCTTGTCTATAAAGTTGATATTAATATTGCCTTTTCTCTTTTTAATAAAATACGCCCTTAAGATGTTTTAGAAAAAACAATAAGCATGATGATTTTATTCTCGACAGCCTTTTAAAAGTCGTAGAGCCTATGCATACGGCCCAAACCCTAACTATGCATCACAATGCATGCCTTCCTCGGCCTAATTATCTCTAGCCGTGCAAACTACTGCCATCCTCCGACCGACCCAACCAGAATCAAGCATCTTATTGTGGCCGCCCCGGTCGTTATCCTAAATCGTTTGATTTTTTTATTGACTTTTTAAACAAATGAAGAACAAAGACGAAGAGAAGTGTTATGCATACATGACCACCTCACATGGCAGCTAGATTTCATCGATTTTGGATACATGTTATACACCAGGAAAAGGGAGGAGAGCCGGTCTTGAAACCATGATCCATTTCACGCTCCCCTAGCCATCATGCACCCACTAGATGGTAACCAGCGAGCAATCGGGCATCTATAATTCGGCTTCAGCTCGCTGCCACGCGTCACCGGCGGTGTGCCACGTCGCCCCGTTTGCTCGCAGCCGTCCGATTGCGCGCGTCAGGCAAATCCGGCCGTTCATTATATTTTTCCGTATTAAATGATTTTTTCCGTGCAAATATCAGGCACACGGGTGGTTTGTCTGGTTGGTTAGCTCAGTCTGTTCGTCACCTGGGAGCCCCGGGTTCAAATCCCGCGTACCCTATTTTTCTCCCTTTTTTCCCCTGGCCGCGCGCCGCCGCGCTTTTCCCGGCCTCGCGCCCATGGCGCACGCCTACGAGACTAGTAGGATACAAACGAGACGCGGCACAATAATGTGCATTGGAGATGAGCTCATGAGCAGGTTAAAGATTTTCGACAGTTTGAGTTGAGGCTGTTGAGCCTCATTCATAGTTTGGTTATCCAGGTGAGCTAAGCAAGCTTGTTCAATCAAACAAGCCCAAACCAAGCCTAATTTTTAAATTAGTTTCACTAGCACACAATAATAGTTGAGCCTGACGGAGCTAGGTCCAATATGTGTCGTGGCTTGAGAGAGTATATGTGGACTCTAGTTGGCCATGGCTTTATTGAAGCTAAACAATTGAACCCTTGTGCCAAACCTAATTCCTCATGCCATCGGCCACCATATCTCTTCATCTTCCCTTTCGCTATCCATTTTATCTATAACTTAATATCGTGGTTTTATTGTAATATTTTTTATGGCACAGTACACCGTGTACATCTCCGGATACAGAGGCCAAAATCAATTTCATTATCTTAAAAAACATTCCTTTTTCTCACCCTCACTCCCATTCCAAGAATCTTAATGTCACCACCCTTTCCCTCTCCTCCTTACGGGCCCGTTTGGGAACTGCATTCCCGGTCGGGATCTCAGCCTAATCTCAGGGTGGGAATATATTCAATGTTGGAAATTTCTCCCGGGAAACATTCGGGTCCATTTGGAAGCCCACCCGACAGAGATTATTGTCCCCTTCCCCCACTTTTCCAGAGAAATCTCCCCTACTCCTGAGACGTGGAATATCTCCTCAGTTCTCTCTCGTCGCGTGGTCTCGGTCTCGCCTAACAGTTGACGCCACCGCCACCTCCGCCCTCTCCGCCCAAATATTGGATAGGGAAGGCTCCAACCTTATAACTAATAATAGAAGCCACATATATGGGAAGTTAAACCGGCACTCATAGAGATGGACACAATTAAAGATTTGTTGTAATTAATTTATAGATCCAAACTCTTCAAAGATATGCAACATTTTACAAAGATCGCGTTGAATTGAGATGACTTAGGTACTGTTCTTTTGAGCTAATCTAAACGGCGAACAGCTAAACGACTGAAATGACTGAATTCGAGAGCTTCTTGAGGTAGTCTCGAGATTCGTACCCATTTTGTTTGACTTGTGTTTTAAAGCGTTAGGACCGACCTTCAAAATAGTGAAAAAATGAACTAAAAAAGCCAAAGCATATCTATTTTTAAAACGTAGATAAACCGTTAAGGCATTAAGCCGTTAAGCTGAAAAGAATAGAGCCTTAATCTATACAATGGTATCATCTAGATACTGGAATATCGAAAATCCACACCTTGTGGCATCAGCATAGGAGGGAGGGTGCAAGAGACCTTTTGAATGAGCATCATTGATAAGGTTTTGAAGAATGTTTTGTCGTAATGAAAAATAGTAGTGGAGAAAGTGGATACCCTTATTGAACTCATCTCTTTCACATTATGTGACTACCTAGAATACCATTAGTAAGACCCAAACGTTGACTGAAGTCAGAATCAATTGTACCCAATAAATCTATTTAGGACTAAACCCCTTTTCCGAAGAAACTCAAGAATGGCCTCGTGAGAGATCATGCCGAAGGCCTTTGAAAAATCCAACTTCACTAGAATTACATCGCATGAGTGAGGGACATAATGAGCGACGAGTTGAGTGACCATAACCGCACAATCTTGGATAACTCTTTTTTTTGTAAAGCTAAATTGGTTGGCATGAATAAAGGAGTGGACACATTGTTGAAGTCTATTAGCCATAATATTTGTGTGCAATTTTAAAGAATCACTGAGCAGAGAGATTGGATTATAGTCATTCACCAAGTAGGCTTGTTGATTTTTTCGGAACGAGTTTGATGTAGGCAAGATCGAGTATTTCGATGTCTAGACTTACATGAGAAAAATGCTCGTAAAGGATGTAATAATCTTCCTTGATAATATCCCAATAAGTGTTCAGACCCTAAATCGAGACACCAATTTTTTTTATATATATGCCTCTGAAGCTTCTTTCACCGCAAAGTGATATGTTTAGCAACATCACTCTCATACGAGTAACAAGTTCAAATCCTATTAACTTCGTCTTTACAACCTGGCAGAGATAACTAGTATTCCTCGACTTTCTCAACAAAAAAAAAACTAGTATTCCTCGAAAACGCAAGATGCCAGTACGTGGCATTTGAACACATATCCATGTTGTTACATCTACGTAACTGACGTAAGTTCTGTAGGCAGCAGTAGGGGTGGGCGTTCGGTATTATCGGTATATTCGGTTCAGTATTTACGGTATTTAAAAAGTTCAGTATTCACAAAATGGATGCCGAAATTATGCCTAGAAAAATAGCTACCGATACCAAAAATACTGAATTAATTCGGTACGGTATTACGGTATTTTCGGTAGATCGAGTTACCCTTGAGGGGACGCCATCGCCGAGGAACGCCGTCGCCGGGAAGCAGCGCCGATCGCCAAGGGATTGCGCGCCGAGGGAAAGCCGTCGTCGGGAAGCCGCGCCGATCATTTGGGGAGGCCGTCGTCGAGGAGGCCGCGCCGATCGGGAGGCGGGAGGCCGTCGTCGGGAGGCCGTGCGGGGAGGCCTTCACGAGTGAGCCGCTCGAGAGAGCGCCTATCGGGGAGGCAGCGCCGCCGGGGGACTTGATTGACGGGTGAGGAGGCCGCCAAGGCCTGCAGTGAATGGGGAGGAGGCGTGAGCGAGGGTGGGTTGGGGTTTGGATGAGGAGATTTTGGACCAAACGGGCCGTGGTGGATGATTGGGCCAGAAATTGCATATAAGGAGCTGTGTATTTCGGCTTGATCGGTATTTCGGTTTTCGTCAGATGAAAACCGAACCGAATACTGAACTGTGCAAAAACAGATACCGAGATAAATGCCAAAATACCAAAATACCGAAATTTCGGTATTTCGGTTCGGTGTTTCGGTATGGTATTTCGGTATGGTATTTTTATGCCCACCCTAGGCAGCAGACTTCACGTCGCCGAGAAGTGATAGTGCTCAACTTGTGTCCTCCATTCATCTAATCAGTACTCACTCCGTCCAATTTTATAAGACAGTTTTATTTGGCACAATCACCAAAACTACACTATGATATCTTTTATAACAAAACTATGTTATTGAAAATATATTTGAATAAGAATTCAATGGTACTATTTTGTATCATAAAACCTTACATATCTTTTAAAAAATATCTGGTTTCGTAGTTCAGTGGGATAGTAGATGAAGGATCATAATTTAGGGTGTAATATATACTTTTTTAAAAAATGGTATGCTAAAAAAATAAATTAAGAAGCAGTGGTATCCCGTGGAAAAAAAACAGTACGTCATCGTTTGGTCGAATCGAGCGAATGGAATCATACTACGTATTGAAAGAATATTTCAGTTTTTGTCCCATTGTTCCGAATGATTTGACACGATTTATCCAACTAAATACATAAATAGACAAAGATTTTGTATTATTTTTTTAACCAAATATACATCCTTATAAAATTGCACAGCAAATGGGGTGTGCAGTGTGCTGAATGCTGATAATTATTTTGATCATCAGTTTCACCGATCGAGTCATCGACTTTAAGTAGTATTGTAGAGGGACGAGTCCACCAATCGAATCCGAACCGAACGTGGTTTTCCGACCTGTGTCAACGTCAATAAATTTGTTGCCGTTTCAGGACTCGGCAATCCACGCCCGGCCAGTTTACGAGATCCAAGAAGGCTCTCGAAAAATATCGTCCCCGTGGGCCCGGCCGGCCCGGTGCAGCAGCAGAAGGCCACAGCCTCCACGAAGAACAATCCATGGTGCCCCACCTGCCACCCACTGCTACTGTGCTCAGTGACCTCACGCACCTAGCTACCACCTACCAGGGCATCACCACCGTCAAAACCAGCAGCGACGTGGGCGGTGGGCTCGGGCAGCCCACAGCGTGCCAAACCCGGAGGCCGGCGCCTCGCGCCCCTGTGGCCACCCGCGAGGCCGCGACGGCCAAGTCCCTCTCGCCGGCCCGCCTCTCGCGCGCGCGACGAAACCCGGCCACTTGGATGATGCACCGATGCACCATGCATGGTCATTCTCTCGCTGTGCCCGCGCCGATTATTTTCCAGCTGCCAGAGCTCTGCGCATCACCACTGCGCGTCTGTACTGATCTGCGGTGCAGCAGCGAGCACTGGCCGGTCGTCATAATAGTTTTCAAAACGGGACATGTGATCTTATCGTCATCAGATACTCCCTCCGTTCTAAATTATAGGTCGTTTCTTTTTTGTGCGTCTTTTGTAATTCGTCTTATTCAAAAAATTTATAATTATAATTTATTTTTGTTATGATTTAGTCTATCATGAAAGGTACTTTAATAATGACTTGAGTTTTTCATATTTTCACTAATTATTTGAATAAGGCGAGTGGTGAAAAGACGTGTCAAAAAAATCAAACGACCTATAATTTGAAACGGAGGGAGTAGTTTTTTATTCAGGATTCACCGGCCGGTTGAACCAGTTCATGCGCACATCTATAAATAGTACAAACCGAGAGGCTCGCGTGCATTGCCGGACGCGCCACATGGCTCGCTGGCGGCTTCTTGCCGCCATTGCCGTCGGATCGCATGGCCGGCGATCCAGCCCGTTGGTTTCGGTTTAACGTATAAAGATTTTCCTCCGCATGACTCGCGAGCACTCGGCGGCGGCGGCGGTTTGCTAAGCGGACGGAGTTCAGCGTGGAGAGGCGGGTTCGATTTCGCGGCTCCTCTCGTCGCGGTGCTTTTTCCCTTCGCGCGCGTTTTTTCGCCAGCTTGCTTTGGCATGTATCATGGGCAAACATCTTTGCGTTTTTCGCGGCTGCGTTAAATGCGGCTTTGTCTGCGCGCATAGCGCATGCCGACTCATTTGAGGACCTATTCGTTTGAATAGAGGCTAATTCCGATTAGGGTATGTGCACTGTTTCTGTGGGCTTGAGTTGCTCGGTGATGATTGCAATTTTTTTAGGCTTATTAATCTGTTTGTTAGGTATAATTGCTAGACCTAGAGTAGCACTGTTCATTGATTTATATCTTTGCCGGCTCAATGTGTATGACATAGCACTTGGTGTTGATTTACATGATCTTATTGCTGCTGTCCTATCTCTGCTAATTGGAATATAAGTGCTGCTGTTTAGTTCAGTTAATGATTGATCTGTGATTGACCTGTTACCAAAGTAGCACTGCTGTTCAAGTCAATTATTTGGGCTGTTTCAGTCAGGCCGCAGTGTGGATATGATCTGTTATCGCCTGGTTTACCTAGCTGCTCATTGTCATACATATTGATCATTGGTTTATCCAATTTGGTGCATGAACAGTGCTGTTCTAGGGAATAAACCTGATTTTCAGACTTAATAACCTGTGATATATTGCCCAAATTATTTGTTGGATGTCTAATTGATTTAGCAACCCGTAATTTGCAATCTGAGAGCACATTTATCATCTTTAACCTGAGCATTTTGCTGGTTGTATCTCTTTTGTTAGTTGCCATGTTTATTGAAATAAACTTGATCATGAATTTATTTGCTTCCAAGCTTTTATTCGAGGAATTCATGGTTTTGTTTATATATCATGGCAATATTTTTCTTAGTGTATTTTGTGTGAATTATTTCTCCATCTTGCTTATACCGCAATATTTGCAACATGTCGTCCCTCTTCCTCTAATCCTCTTGCGGTCTACTGCTCACTCTATTTGACATCATGCTCCGTCCTCATCCTCGACATTGGTCCTCACTTAGCTCCCCCTACCCTGACACCGTTGTTGTCATGTTACCTCGACATCGTTGTACACCTAGGCCCAGGGGCGGATTTGGGCCTAGGGCCACTAGGGCCACGACCCTAAGCGTGGGCCGAAAACAAAGCTATTATACCCCCCCTAAATTTATTCGGGCCCAGTCCTCACTCCTCAGCCCAGCAGCTGCACTCAAGCCCAAATGCCCAACAGCCCAACAGAGCACGGAGCACCCGATTCCCCATTTCCCCTTAGCCCATTGCCTCTCCCCCCACCCGGCCACCCACGCAGACGCAACCTGCAGGCACGCAGCCACGCTCTCAAACCCTAGGCCCTAGGCTCCTCCGGCCGGCCTTGGCGGCTTCAGAGGCGGCGGCTTGCGCGCCTCATGGCAGGTGCGGCAGCAGGGAGCTCTGACTGCAAAGACGGGCGATCTGCCTCCCTACAGGTGTGGGCGCAGGGTGAGGCTGAGATGAGGCTCCCGTGACGGCGGTGCGGCTCGGCTCTACCTGCAGGCGGGGGGCGGACGGCCGGGCCGACACGGCTCGGCTCTGCATGGCGGCGGCGGCGGCAAGCGCGAGGCAGGCAAGACGCCGACAGCGTCCGGCCGTCCCAGCCTCTGGCGCGAGCGGTGCAAACCTGGCACAGCCAGTGAGGCAAGTCCCAAATTTAGTGCTCTATTTCAATCGATCTTAGTGCTCTCTCTCTTCTCGTAGTGCTCTACTGCTCTTAGTGCTCTATTTCAATCGATCAATCCCAAATTTAGGTTCAAATTCATGTGCTAACGCCGATGAAAATATGAGACGTGGGGATGGACCAAGTCGTCTTTAATTAGGTACTTATTTTTATCAAGTTTGTTTTAGAATTAAGCATCGAATTACGCATCGAATTGTGATATCCTCTAAATTTTGTATTAAATTCTTGCTTCTGTGAACTATCGGTACACCGTATATCCATACATGTCATGATGTCATACTATGACTTGTTTAGACGCTTGGTATAGTGGCCCTAGGTGTGGAAATTCACGAGCTCCGCCACTGCCTAGGCCCTCACCATGATGTTATAGTGCTCTCCACAACCCACCTAAGCGCTGATTTATTTTGTTGATATCCCCAGTGAGTTCCAACGTAGGTGGGTTTTCCCTTAAATCACCCTTGACAGTGGTGCTACCATGATGCGCTGCCACCGCTTTCCTCTAGACCTCTAATGTCGGCAGCACCTCGTCCTCCAACTGTCCGACTCAATCAAATAAATCTAGTTCAATAGTTCAACAATAAAATAGATCGGTATTTTACTAGTCTAAAACAGTCGTTGAAAAAACCAAAAAAGATGAAGCCACCGTTTTCTCTTTTTAAGTTAATGTTCCGTCCTATTTTAATAACTTCTCATGCATCCATCCTCTATTGTAGTGATATAGCGTTCCTTGATTTCACCACCGAGTGCAAATCCAATGTTTATTTTTTTTTCTTTTTTTTTTGAGAGAGATTTATTTTCTTCTTCCTCCCTCCCTAGCTCTTCCCCTCTCATATTAATTAAAACACACTTCCACACCTAGATGCTATTGTTTGCACTACAAACTAGAAATCCATCATACAATTAAAATGTGCCTTACTATATAATAACCAAACAGTTAAAGCCTAGAGTGCCAACTGCCAAGTAGGAAACGCTCTAGCGTGACGACTGACGACGAGCCCGCTGCAGCCGATCGCCGCGCGCCAGGCTCTGGCGGGTGGCCGATCGAGCTGGCGACCCCCGCGACGCAGCGTGGTGTGGCGTGCTACCACGGAGGCAGCGCTGAATCCGAGACGTGCTACGCCTCGTCCAGTGCGTGCCACGAGCAGAGCTTCACGTGCCAGACCGCGCGCCCGCACGGCCCCGGCCGCGCGCGCGGTGCGGCTCTGAAAGAAAGGCAGGCAGGAAGGAAGAAAATAAAAAATCACGGCGGCGTGCGCCCCGTCAGGCCGTCACCGATCGGACGCCGACACATTTGGCAAGCGCGCGGCTCGATCAGCTTCACTGCGTCAGGCCGTCATCTATAGCGACCAGCTCGTATGGATTTCTAGCCTGTCCCTTCAACGTTTTCGTGCTGGTTTGGGCCGGGCTGGCCGGCCTGGCGGCAGGCGGGGGGTCGTTTGATGGTTTCCTGTGCGCAGCTGCAGCGTCGCGGCATGGCGTGGGCGTGGCCGCGTGGGCGAGGGCCAGGCCAGGGCCCTGCATGGCCTTATCCGGCTACAACGCCGGGAAAACGACGCCGTGCCATGCCATGCCACCACATTTATCGATCGTTCGACCATGTAGAGCCCTGTGAAAGAACCGATGTTCAATTATTGAACCCTTCTCTCTCGCGGAGACTCGCGGCCTCACCATACTTTTTAGGTCCTGTTTGGAAGTGGAGTTTTTTAAAACTATGGTTTGTGTTTTACTATGATCATAAAAAACCATAATTTTAAAAACCATCGTTTGCTAGCACAAGTTAGAAAACTTTGATGTGGAGTGGAGTCTATAAAACTCTAAAAAAAACCATGGTTTTGCCAAAACCATGGTTCTCAAAACAGAGTTTTTGGGTTGCTTCCAAACACCTCATGGTCTCAAAAATCATGGTTTTTTAGAAAACCATGGTTTTGCATAGAAACTACAAAATAACTCCACTTTCAAACAAGGCCTTAATTGGCTCTTTTCTTTTCGTCCAAAAGCCGACTAAACGGCGGGGATTGAGATCCTTTGCCATCCAAACATTACAGCTTTAAAATTATCAATTTTTTTAGATTATATGATATAACACTTTGTAATTATTTATTCAGAACTTTATGTGATTTTTAAAATAATTTTGATCTTTTCAAACATTCTTCGGAGAGCACTCAACTTTTCATCTTTTAAACTAATTGAGCTAAAAAACGGAACCTAAGAGACTTCTTCACTTGGTTTTGTTTATTGGACCTCTCAAAGCTGCGCCTTTTTTTTCTTCTGAAAATCGATTGGTGTGTGCACGCCCGCGCTGATTATGAATTCCGTCGCTGCCGGCTCACTGTTCAGTAGCTCGGCCAGTTCCTCATTTTGCGTTTATACCGAGAGAATTGTGGATTTATCTTTGTCACATCGGATGGTGCCACTGCACAATGGCGTCCATCCAAGGTGTAGCGCTCAGCCAAAAGGAAAAATAATTGTTCGCGAGTCCAACAGCTGCAATTGGGGGTGGTTACCGTTTTAGCTCTTGTTTCTTGAGACCAAAATACAGAGACAAACATTTCGTCTTATTTATGAATTCTTACCGATTTTGCACAAAGCAGTAGTACAACCACTGAAACAAAGGTGAGATTACCTATACTCGAAAGTCGAATTAACAAAATAATAATAGCACACGCGATCGATCAGTTGATCGACCAATTTAAGCCTCTCTCCTGGTGCTCTCAAAATTTCCACACCATGAATGAACAAACCCCTCCTCTCCCTCTCGATCTCGGCATCTCCTAGTGCCCCAATTTGATAATTTATTTTCTTCTTATGCATGGCATAAAAAAGAAAGGAAAAAAAGAGAAACAATTAGTAGTACTAGTCATATCTAACCTAGTGCATGTCTGCAAGCTAGTATCATATTGCCCGAGCTCGCTGCCCGGTCAGTCCTCGAAGCCGGTCTCCTTCCAGACGGCGTCCCGGACCCGGCTGAGGTCTCGACCCTTGAGCGTCCTGCCGATCCCCTCGTGCACCGACAGCGACGCGGCTCGGCTGCGCCACGCGAGCTCGTGCGGCGGCACCATCCCCGGGCCGCCGCCGTCCACCTTGCCGTAGTCGTCGTCGTCGCCGCCATCGAGCTCCCACTCGCCGGCGTGGTGGTCCCTGTACTCGACCCCGAGGATCTTCTGCCAGTCCGGTATGTTCACCGGCAGCGACCCGGCGGCGGCGGCCGTCCGATCCAGCGGCTTCTTCCGGCCGGCGGCGCGGGCGGACGACGGGATGGGGCGGGGACGGGCCAGCTCAGCGGTGCCGGAGTCCGCGCCGGCCGCGCTGAACGAGCCCCACACGTCCGACTCGTCGAACTCGTCCGCCGCCGCGCCGCCGCCGGGGCTGCCGGGGCACCTCGCCGCCGCGCCCCGGGACGGCGCGAACATCCGGTACGCGTGCTTCGCGGCCGCCGATCTCGCGCTCCCGGCCATGTCCGTCTGGCTAGCTCGCCTGGGCTTGCCTTGCCGTGACGCCTCGCGCGCAACTTGCGAGTCGCAACCACCGATCTTTGCAGAGGGGAGCGCGAGAACGTTGTGAGTTGTGAGTGAGGAGAGATTAAAAATGGTTTTGGATTTGCGTGGGCTCGTTGTCCAGGTTGGATTTTATAGGAGCTGGAGATGGAGTGAAAGAAGGGGTGATCTAGCAATAGTGGGGCGGGTTCACAGGGTGGGAAAAACGAAAGTGATGGGAAGCGGATAAGGCTGTTTTTGGTATGACGGTTTTACCCCGGGTATTGGTTGCCATTGTTACGGGACTGCATCACGGGGAGCCCGTGTATGGGTTTGTTTGGCCCCGAAAAACGCAGGGACGAGCAAGGGTAAACAAATAATCGGCGCAAGGGCATGGAGGGCTTTTCCGTGGAAGGTAGCGAAATCACAATAATAATATTCCGGGGCCTCGGCGTTGTCGCTGCGCGCACGACGGCGGCATGGCCCCCGCTGGATCTACTGGCCTGCATGTGTCCGAGTCCGAAACGGGTGGTGACCGGACCACAAAATAGACGAAGGAGTACTCTGTAGTCCCTGCAGTTTTATAATACTTGTCGTTTTACTTTTTTTCTAAATTAAAGTTTTCAAACTTTATCTATAAATTTTTTAAACTATTTAGATTATGTACATAAAAACTATACATATAGATTTGTTTTGAAAAATACTTTCACAATATCATATTTTTTGTGAATTTTGTAAATAAATTTTGTTAATAATTGATGGTCAAAGTTGTATTTTGAAAACCGTATCGATGTCCAAAGCAAAAAGTATTATGAAACCGGAGAGAGTAAACACTATACTGTCATCTTACTGACAAAAATAGAAAACTTTTATATTTAACTTAATTACAAAATAAATCAAGACAAACTAAATAAACCAATGACATGATAGCGTAAGTATAAACAAGAAATGAATAAAATAGTGATACATATTTTTTTAATACAGGCGGATAACCAGTACGCACCGATCTTCCCTGAAACATAGAAGAGATATATATGAGGCGTGATGATGAGATAGCCAAGGTAGATCGCAATAACGGTGTCGAAGAGGTCGAGGCCATCCGGGCAGAAGCTGCGGCACAGGCCAAGCGAAGCAAGGAGGAGATCGAGCGCCCGGCGAAGCCGAGGAAGGAATCAAGGCTCAAGGCAAGTCGTGCGCCTCAAGTTAGAGTTGAGGAGCTAAAGGCGACTTGCTCTAAGTAGCGCCCATGGTGTAACCCGTCGCGCTTTGTACACAAACTTTTGATTAACATAATAAAGCACTTACCTTTCTTCCCGCAAAAAAGCGACAAAAAGACCGGAACGAGCGAAACTAAGAGAAAGCGAGCAGTAGCTAAGAAGTTTAAGAAAACCGGTGGCGCTTAAGCCTAACTCACGGCCAGTTGTGCGTCGCTCGGAAACCTAAGTTTGCGAACGAGCAGTGCACAAGAGAAAAGCGACACCCTAGCCCGATGCAGACGATGCTCGAGAACACGAGCTTGCGAACCCGAACACGCGCGTAGAGATAGAGTGACACCGTACCTTGCTCGATTTGTTCCATAGTCGCTCGTTAACGTAAGTTAGGCAATTCCGAATGTAGAACAAGGAAAGTGCCTCTGCCGCGAGGGCTTACGAGAGCGAGCTTTACCAAGTGGTCGCGCTAAGCGATAAGTGCCTCTGCGCGGAGGCTTACGAGAGAGACTTAGCCACAAGGTGGAGAAGCCGTGTTACGCAAACCCGAGTTTAGGAACTTATTGAGACTAGATACTGGCAGGAAAAATCCTTAAGATTGCGAATAGCATTCGCAAGGATCGGGCGACCATCAAGTGTTACCAGAGAGAAAGAGGTAGTCTTGAGAAGACAAGAAGTGAAAAGACACGAGAGGCCGCTAGAATTCACTTAAGAATTGGATTGAACTTTACATGGTGCAGGGACTTGGACGAACTAAGGCGCCAAGTTTGACAAAAAAAAGCGCAAGGCTAAGCAAACACACAAAGAGACCTACACAAAGAACTTACGGTCGGGTCGATGTTCCAAGTCTTTGGTCGACTCTCTCCGTCCTCCATTGCGGTGAAACGGCCCGGTGAGCGGAAAAGCGACCGTGAATGGGCCCTCCCAGCGTGGAGTTAACTTGTTGGCATTGGACAAGTTTCGACAGCCGCGTGAGCGAGATCGCCCGCCTTCAAAGCCCTTGGTCGGCCCGACTTGGCAACATGCCGCGAAGATCTTCTTTGGTAGCGCGCCATTCGACTTGTGCCCGTTCGCGTGTGCCTTGAGGAGATCGAGATCGGTAAGCGCTCTTGCTCGTCGTCAACCAAGTTGACCGAGCTCGTCTTGAGGCGAGCCGAGTACTATTCGGCGAGCGGGATGGCTTCGCACCGTGACCGGTTGGAAAGGAGTTTCCCAGTTGCGGTGGCCGTAGTCGCGAAACGACCCAAAGGACGGAAGGAACCGTCGACCGAGCTTTGTTGTGCTCGTTGAGAGAGCGAACACCGCCGTTTGATACCTGGACGATCGTCCGTTAGCTCGCCGATCGCTCCATTGCTCGTGGATGCACCCGAAGCGAAGCAGACCTTGGTGCCGGTATTGCTCGCATATTTCGAAATAGCTCGCTCAACGCGGGTACCGTTATCGTGATCGGCTTGTGGGGATCCCGAAGCGCGTGACCACGTTGCTTTTGAAGAATCGCACAACCGTTTTGGCGTGAAGAGATGACACAGGCTCTGCCTCGATCCACTTTGTAAAAGTGTCGATGGCGACGAGCAAGTGTGTATAGCCCTTGTACCCCTTAGGAGCGGGAAAGCGGATCTGCACCCCATGTGGAGAAAGGCCAAGATGGGGGATCGTTTGGAGCTCTTGGACGGGCTTGTGTGCCTTCCGGGCGTAAAATTGGCAGGCTTTGCACTTAGTCACGATATCCTGGGCATCTTGTAACGCTGTGGGCCAATAATAGCCCATGCGAAACGCTTTGCCGACCAGAGTTCGGAAGGAGGCGTGGTTGCCACAGGCACCCTCGTGTATGTCCCTAAGAAGGAACACACCCTCCTATTGAGAGATGCACTTGGAGAGGACTCCTAGAGCACCGTGGCGGTAAAGGATGCCGTCCACAAGCTTGTATGGACCAACACGCCTTATGTAAGGGAACGCTTCGGCCGTCTTGAGCGAGGTCCCATCTGCTAGGTACCGGACAAATGGCGTTGTCCATTTCGCGACACCTTTCGATGACGGAGACAGCACCACTTGTCTCGATTGCCTCGTCCGGAGGCGTGATTGAGGGCTTGTAAAGGTGCTCGGCGAGCACCCTGCGGAAAGCGAGTTAGCGTGAGGATCAAACTTGAATAGCTAGTCGGCGAAAGTTGTCCTTCACCGGCACGAAGAGCACCTCGAAAAATCGAAAATGCCGCCCAACTTCCTCACTTCAACGGTATCGCGCCATTGAGTCATCGCGACCGATACTCCTTGTTAACGATTGATGACGGTTGTGAATCTCCTTCACGGTCACCGTTGGACACCAAGCGACTTGCACGCTCCTAGTCCCCGAGGAGGACTCGTACTCCAAGCGTTGTTAGTCGCCGCGAAGTGTAGTTGGATAGAATACTGGAGTTGCTCTCCGTGAGGGGAGATGAGAACAAAACCAGCCTCCGAGTTTCGGTCTGCGAGCCATCAAAAAACATGGTCCAAAAGGGTTCATCAGGTTGCTCGGGAGCTTCACGAGATTTAGACGGGCAAGTCCATTCAATGACGAAGTCGGTCGGGACTGTGACTTAATAGCATTTGGGCGACAAGAAATGAATATCGAATTACGCCAACTCCATTGCCCACTTAGCTATCGTCCGCCGCTTCCTTGTTCCTTAGGATTTCTCAAGAGGTAACTTGGTCGGGACCAAGATTTGATCTTTGGAAATAATGGCGAAGTTTCTGGAGGACATGAGCAAGGCGTGGGCGACCACGGACCTCGGTGCGCTCCTTAGATCCGTGAAGTACCTCGCTCACGTAATAGATTGGCCATTGGATGTCTTCCCTTTCCACCAATCAAGACCGCGCCACCGCTTGAGGCATGCACCAAGATAGAGCAAGAGGCATTCGCCGTGTCGCTGGGTAGTCAAGATAGGTGGGTTGGACGGTATTGCTTAAGATCTTGAAAAGACCGATCGGCTTCCTCTATCCACTCGAAGCCATTGTGCTGCGGGGCCTTAAGAAGGGTAGCCAGCGTTAAATCTGACGGAAATGAATCGCTTTCGGTCTGACCATCCGCGGTGAGGCTCGAACTTCCTTAGCGGTAGTTGGAGCACGCATGTTTTCAATGGCCTCGATTTTTTGGGGTTGGCGAGATGCCTTGCAACCAATTACATAACCGAGCAACATTCGGATCGAACACCAAAGGTACACTTCTTTGGATTTAATTTTATTGATTGCACAGCAAGGTTCTGAAGCGTCTCGGCAGTCTTTTACATGATCGGAGCATGCTTGCTCTTTACAACTATGTCGTCGACATAGACCTTGAGTTTTTCCGCTTTGCTCGGGAAAGTCTTCTCCATTAAAGCTACTGAGCATGGCACCGGCGTTCTTGTGAACCGAAAGACATGGTCATTATAGCGAAAGTGCGAAGGGATGATGAAGGCGATCTTCTCTTCATCCTCGGGGATGCTTATTTGGTGATAACGGAGTAAGCATCAAAAACTCAAAAGTGGAGCATCGCATGATCGCATCGACCATTTGGTCTATCTGGCGCGGAAATTGTCCTTAGGACAAGCGGCGTTCAAATCTATGTGATCGACACATCCTCCACTTGCCGCCTTTCTTCTTTACAATGGCGAGGTTGGCGACCACTCGGTGTGATCAACCTCGCGGATGAAACCAAGAATGAAAGCGACTTGCTGGCGATCTTTGATGATCCCCGCTGAAGTCCAGCGTCGAAGCTTCGCGAGCAGGCTTTTTGTCGGCCGGACGGCGGTTTGTGCTCGATGACCTCCTTGGGACTCGGGCATGTCGGATGGTTCCACAGCAAACACATCTGCGTTAGCTCGGAGGAAAGCGATGAGCTCGTTTTCCTATTGGGGTCCAAATTGGCCTCAGATGAAGCTGTCTTGGAGGAATCATCCAAAAGCAGTGGAACCTCCTTGGTCTCGCCCACTGGTGAAGGGAGACTCTAGGCGTCTGATTTGGTCTGCGGAACCACAGGCCACTTGGCGGAAGCTGGTCGATCGAGGCGAGGGATCGCTCGTCGCAATCGAGCGACTTTGTAGTTGCCCTTGACCGTGATCACACCGTTAGGGCCGGTATCTTCACGCAATGGTATCCATGATGGGACACGACCATGAACTTGCTAAGAGATGGCGGTAGAGGATCGCATTATGCAGCGGAAGGAAGTCGACCCGTCAAGCGTGATCGACTCCGTCCGGAAGTTGCTTGGACTGCCGAAGGTAACGAGCGAATAATCGCCCTGATGGCTAAACGACTTCCCGGGACAATGCCGTGAAAGGCATTGCTACTTCTTTAAGCTTGGGCGAGGAATCGCATCTCGCCCAAGACCTTTCTTCGATAGCGAGGTCCAAAGCGCCCCGCCGTCGACCGGGACGCGGCCAACTCTGGCGTTCTTGATGGTCGGGCGACCACGGAGGGAGACGCCGAGGCTTGATCATCGATGGGGCAATCATCCTTAGAAAAGGAGATAGAGACCTCGGTCCACTTCGCCGATTCGGCCGTGGTTTGCCTTTTTCAGCGTTGTGGACCTCCGGCGACTTCCTTGAGGCTGCGCCAAGAGGTATAAGCCGAGAAGCCGCCGAAAATAGCGGCGATGTGGTTCACGGGCTCTTGATATTCGTCATCATCGTCCGATCACCACCGTCGGTGGGCGCTTGTCCTTGCCGGCATCACCTTGTTCGGACGGGGTGGGCATTGGGCCCTTGCCATTGTAGAAATCTTGAGCTTTGCAGCCCAAGTTACGCAATGGCGTATGTCGTCTCCCGTAGTCTTTGGTGGAATTTGCAAAATCGGTCGCAGACCTTTCTTACCTTGTCGCCTCACTGGCGGGCTTTTTGCCCTTGTAGTTATTGTTGGGCTATACGCCCATCCTTGGGAGGAGGTGCGCGATCTATACCGGCGATGGTATTGTTAGCATCACTTTTATTTTCTTCTTACGGGACTTCTTGTCACCGGGGTTCTTCTTGCTCTTCTTCTTCTCATCCACACCAGTGGTCGGGCGGCTCGCCCTTTGTCGAACGCTTTTTTGATCTTGAGCGCGCTCTGCGGCGTTAGCATATGATCACCGCCTTGAAACAGTCGTTGGCGGTCCAGTCTCGTTGATCTCGAGATCTGGGTGAGCGCTGTCGCGGACTCCGTTTTTGAAAGCGCGGACAAGATTCGTCCGAGATGTTCGGGATCGTGTTGCGAATCTTAATGAAACGCTTCCACGAAGTTGCGGAGGTCTCCCGTTCATCCGGATCATCTGGTGCAGATCATCCTCCTTGCCCAGACGCACGTAATGCTCTCGGAAGTTGGCGATCGAGCGTCACAAAGCTGGTTCCAAGAGCGGATGGAACCCTCTTGGCGATTCTTGACCACGTCCGGGCGGCATCCTCAGGGCGGTCGGAGGTAATTAGCCATAACGAGCTCGTCACCCCGGCGCCATGATGGTATGGCGTAGATGGAAAGGAATTCCTCGGGTTACGAGTCCCATTGTACCTCTCCATGTGACCGGGCTTAAACTTTGAGGTCATCGGACGACGAAGCTCGCCGAGAAAGCCCTGCGCCCCAAGGCATACTACCGACCACCTTCGGCGAAGCAAGTTTGAGAAGGCGTTGGTCTGTTGCGGCGGAGGAACTCTGCTGAGCAGGATGATTCGACTGGAGAAACTCTCTCGGGACAACCCACCACGCTCCTTCCTCGTGGTCGCGACGATCGCTCCTCACGAGGGACCGTCCTGATCATCGCGTGCGCGCTTGCCCCGTGGTCGCGATGACTACGAGGACTTCGGCTAGCGATGGCGACCACGGGTAACTGCTCATGGGCGGTGACCTTCGATGGTGGCGAGGTCACGCGATCGATCGAGCTGTCCGAATCATTCCGGCGGTTTGATTGCTATTTACTGGAGGAGTTGTTGACTTCTCCTAGAGACTTTAGGCCTTGACCCGATCGCTCTAGGTTAGACGCAACAACACGCCCATCTGGCGAGATCGGCTTGATTAGTGGATCGATGACCGTTGCTATAACCGAGCCGTTCGATTTCGATCTATGGGTCCGGGATCCCGAGCCATCCGCGCTCGCCTGACCGAGTCCGGTCCGCGGAATTAACCCGGTCAGGGAAGCTTCGCGGGAGACTTAGCGCCGGCACGCGAGGTGGGTCGCGACGCTGTCGCTTACACCGGTCGCGAAACCGTGCCAAGGTCTGGTTAATGGTTAATGATGTCTTGCTCGCGAGCAGCCAGCGCGACCTCGTCTTGCTACTGAGCGTAATTAATCTGCCCGATCTCGCCAGCCGCCGCATCCCGTGCAGGATTTTCGGAGGTTCCTGCATCGGCCATATTGATGTTGCGGGGACCATGAGAAGGTATGCTTGACGGTGTCATCACTGTGTTGCCACAGGTGGAATCTACCGACATAGCTTTGGAGTCTGACAGATCTAAACCGTCGTAAAGATCATCAGTTCCGTAATCATCTTCAATGACGGGAGTGCGATCTGAGGCTATCTCCGCCATATAGGCAGAGACTTACGCCTCGGATCTGAAGCGTTCGAGATCGAGCAGATCGTCTGAATCGACAGGGGATGAGGCGTCTGTCTTTCGAAGTCGTATCCCTCAGGAATAGTCTCCTGGTTGCTGATAGAGTTCGACATGCTCGATCTGCGTGTCCCCACGGACGGCGCCAACTGTCCACGGTTGGGATAACGACCCAAGTCAACTAAGGTTCTTCAGGAGTGAGATAGGAGACACGCCGAACAACAACAAACAACAACGAGCAGGAGGCGGGGTTTTATCACGGTTCAGCCTCTCGGGAGATAATAACCCCACGTCCAGCCTTTCTTATATATCAGGGATGAATACAAGAGGTGGCTCGACGAGATTATGCGTGTACAAGCGCCAAAGCTCTAAGCTAGATGCTAAGATGTAAAACTCAATGCCAGGGATCCCCTAAACGCCAAAGGGCCCTGTTTATATAGTCTTGAGCAAACCGACCTCTTAGGGAATATCGGTAAGACTAACTACGAGATGAATTGAACTCAATACATGCCAAATATATCCCGAGGCGATAAGGCATACCCTAGTCTTGGGGATCACGACGTCTTGTTCCAATCCGGAAACCACGTCAAGGTCTTCACGTAGCCGTCACGAGCCCTTGTTCGAGTCGGACTCAAACACGATTCCTTGGCCATTACGCACCACGCCACCGAAGGCTGTTGATAGGATGCACATGGGCTCGATAGAACCTTCCAGGGAGCCGGCCCCCGTAGGTATTCGATTAAATTGTCGGGGAGTGGGCCATGGCAATGGGCCGTGATTTTATCCCCGACAATTTGCCTCTCCCTCTCAAATTTAATCCCTCTCTCACGACTCCAACTATTCCTCTCGGATCCACGTGGTGCAAGAAGCCAAGAACACGTCTCATCAATGGATAACTGGCGATGACGGCGGCGGTGATAACCTTCGAAATCTTCCACGAGGGTCTGGTTGGGTTAGGTCGAGGCAATACCTGATCTGATCCGATCAAATAGACATTTCTCTACACAAGCACAAGGATTCAATTTTGACGGCAGTGCATACTTGCTTCTTATAAATGGAACAGAATTTTGTTAACATCCCCATAGGGAGAGACGCTATAGGGATGTTACGAAGACTAGGGTGTGAGCGTACATAATCTTAGTAAAAAGGCGCATTTTCATCGGAAAAAATTATTTAACAAGTCCACTGGGCACTGGCCTAGATCATGTTGACGAAAAGCGACTCTAGAAAACCGGCAAAATTAAGCGTATGCACAGGGACAGAAGTATGGCAATTTGTATGCAGATGCAATTTTACCACCCAATATGGACAACGTAGCATTTTCAATTACAGTGTAAATACCGGAGACCCATACTTTAGAGATGAGAGCTCACTGTGAACCATTGGATAGTGGATAGTGATCGGCAAACTACCACGAGTCCAGGACATGATGTCAGGAGCACTCGAGCACTGCTAGTTCGCATCTGAGGTTCTTAAATTTGAGTCTTTCGTTACAGAAATTTCTCACCTCCCCCAACTAGATCATCCCTTTAACCATTGAATCACATCTACCTCAACTTCATGTCCAATTAGATATGGCGACCTCCTTTGACACCGGAGCAAGATCGGAGAGACCATGTGGACCCCTCGTGTGTGTATTTAGGGCGTGTTTGGTTCAAGCCTAACTTATCCACGTCTAAGCTTAGCATGTTTCCATAGGTGTGGCATCCCTAACCTGGCTAAGGTTAGATAGTGTTTGGTTCATTGCCATGCCTAAAGTTGGGTATGGCAAAAAGATGTGTGGCATGTGTATGGTTGATTGTCATGCCTTTGCTTAGGCAAGCCTAACAAGTAGTGGCAGCTGTTTGGATGATTGCCACAAAGTTTTGCCTAAGAGTGTTATATCATACGAATTTTGTAGTAAATATTTACGAGGGCATTATGAGAGATTAATGAAGGTTTGTTTTGTACTATCCCATCACAATGTGATCTCCGATAAATTTTTATAAATACATTATGATACTTCTTGAAGCAATTCCGTAACAATTTAGTGCGGGTCATAGCACAAATTTCTCATTTATAAGCAGTCAGAAGCAAATTTTACATAGCGCTATACAGAGTAAGAATATTTGTATCAATCCTTTTGTACCAAGTGCAAATTTAAGAAGTTCAGAAGTTCAAAGCATTGACATATATAGCAGTCTGGTTACTTCAGTTATAATAATTACATAGAGATGTCCATATATGGCGGTTATACCACTTACAATACCATAGCCATAGCAACATAACTGCCCACACAGCCACACACATCAGTCTCACAAGAAATATAGCAGTCTCGCCATCATTCCATACCATTGTCACTTAAGATCATTACAATACATATAGCGCTATATGCAGTCTTACAGTACATAGCAGTCCGCCATCATTACACAATGATGCGCTGCGCTTATGAAATGCTGCGCTATATGCAGTCTTAGGCCTTATTCTTTTCAACAGATCGCACATCGATTGTAATAAATACCGGGTACAAAGAGTCTGAGAAGGCCAAGAGGGCCCCGCGTCGGCCAGGCGAGCAAGGCCCAATGGCGTGGGGCGAGCCCCTCGGGAGGCCAAGAGGGCCCCGCGCCAGGCGGGTGCGTGGGCGAGCCCCTCTAAAGACGAGAAGAGGCCACCGCGTCGGTAGGCGAGCAAGGCCCAGCCGCGTGGCGAGCCCCTCAGAGGCCGAGAGGCCCCACCGCGCCAGGCGGGTGCGTGGGCGAGCCCCTCGAAGACCGGCGAGGGCCCCGCGCGCCCGAGGCGGGTGCGTGGGCGAGCCTCCTCTCGAAGACCAGGCGAGGTGGGGCCGCGGCGGGGCGTTGCGAAGGAGTCTTGGGACGAAGGCTCCCCTGCTGCCGAAGGACGAAGCGCATTTAATGGGACATCACGCGGATAGGCGGTGAAGAAATGATTACCTTCTGATGACCCTTGCAGTCTGGCGGTACATCCTTTGTGGGCGCAGAAGAATTGGCCGTGAGAGAAGGTTTGCTTGAGGAGGCCGCCCGCGTCGGGAGGAGCGGCGGGGCCCACCCGCAAACTCACGGTGTATTTGTCTTGGTCGAGAGGTCACTCTGAAGCACGGCGAGGCGAGCGCCTTGCTGTGGCGTGGGAAGGACACGTTTCGTCTCTTACATCGTGTCGTGTCGATTATCTTGAAATCTTATCTTGCCTACCCTCGGCTCTCTCCTTGACCCAAAGCTTGTATAAAGGGAGGAGAGAGAGGGAGGAGGCACGTTAAGTCTTGAGCGTTGCACAAGCATAGGTTCGAACACACTCGGTTCACAAGCACCAGTAAACACATTCCCATTCAACCACAATCGAGAAAAGAGCTAAGGCTCGGCGAGAGTAGGACTATTACCCGCGAGAGTCGAACACAGGTAAATCTGCGAGTCGCTCCTTGTTGTGCCCGACGCTCAAATCGAACCGAGCTTGATCGAGTTGGTGACAGACTAAAAATCGACTAGGGGTGTGATCCGCGATGGTTGAGCGGTGAACACGCCGTCGATGGCGCGCCAGTAGGGGTCGCTAGCATCAGTTCAAGCTCTTGACCCTTCTTCAAGCGGCGATGGTGGAAGCGGCAATCGCGATGGAAGCGAGCGGCCGCTAGAGCGCTGACCCACGAGTCGGCCGCGGCGATGGCGATGAATCACCGGCGGTAGCCGCCGCCTAAGTCGGAACCACTGGCGGAAGCGGCCGTCCGGCCAAGCTAAGCGGCGCTGGCCTTGGAGGAGTGCACTCAAAGACAAAACCTCCATGCGGCGAGGCCTTCTGGAGAACCCACGGTTCCGGTGACTCCGGACTCCGGCGGCACCGTGGTTGGCAACAGCCCTTCGTCGATGCCGCCCATGGCGGTGGTGCAAGATTCGGGCGTGGGAACCGATGTTTCGCTTCCTCCGTTCTTTGTTGCCCTCGCCTCCTCGCGAGATCTCTGGTGAGGCGGGGCCAAAACGACAAAAGCGGCGACCCTACGGGGCTCGGCCGGCGGCGTCGCAGTGGCCGTGATCTCCGGTCCCATCGGAGGACCGTCACTTCTGCATGGAGAAGACTGCGTGTGACAGCTCCGCGGGCATGACGAAGCCTGTGACCCAGCATTGTCCGCAAAGACGCTGAGGACCAAGCAAGAGGCTCCAGAGCTGCCCCGCCGGTGAGGGTGGCGCTTCTTGGCGCCGCCTAGGCGGCGAGGCGGCGGGCGAGACCGCGTCGAGGCGAGGCTCCGGCGTCGGTGCAGCGTCTTTTCTAAGGAGGCTGCGCGCGTCCGATGGCGGAGCAGTTTCGTCCGGCCCCATCGAAAAAGTATATGGCTCCTCCAACCCCGATGAGTTTTGCGGATCTACGATGGTGATGCGGCCAGCGGGAGGTCGGGAAGGTTGGCGAACTACTTCCCGCGGTCCTCACCGTGAGCCCGCTCATAGCTTATGAACTGCCCGGTCCGTGGGGTCATGGAAGAGCTCGGAGCTCTTCATCACCAACTTCGGGGCACCTTGAGCAGCCGGAGTAGAAGGCGACCTCCTGGCGTGGAAGCGAAGAAAAGGAGAGTCATTGCGCGACTATATTGATGCTTGATCGGTCCGCAACACCATCTCGACATCTCCATCGACGGCGTAGTCACGGCATTCGGAGAGGCGCCGAGACCCCAAGGTCAAGGAGAAGATGGCCACCCGCAAGATCAAAGCAGCGGAGGAGCTCTTCGCCTTAGCGCTTCGTCGCCCTTGAGTGAGGCCGACATCCGCCCATTGCTTGTGGCGGGGACAAGCGAAGCTGGCGCGGTGGGACCTCGAGGAACCCGGCGGCAAGGACAAGAAAAAGCGCAAAGCGGCCGAGACCGGACAGGTCATAGCAGCCAGCGCGACAACAACAACGACGACGATGACGACCATGACCAGCCAGCGCAATGGGCGAATGGCGAAAAAAAGGAGGAGGTCGCGGGCGCCGTGAAATACGGTCCCGTAAGGGCGGCGAAGCGGCGGCCATGGCGATCGCCGTGGCGCGGACGGCCCCCGCGACGCGACGAAGGCGAACCGTCGCCCCATGAGTGGGACGGAAAGCCTTCTTGTCCCATTCACGCAACAACTCCCACGACTTGGCGATTACCATGTAAATCGGCAAGATGGTGGACAAGCGAGTCCACGGCGGCGGCAAGAACGGCGTCTGGCGATGGCAAGGGCAAAGGCAACCGCTTGGTTTTCAGCGGAGCGCGGTTGCCGTCATCCACGGCGGTTCGACCACCTATCCGCCC
This sequence comes from Raddia guianensis, assembly GCA_036346415.1. Lineage (NCBI taxonomy): Eukaryota > Viridiplantae > Streptophyta > Magnoliopsida > Poales > Poaceae > Raddia > Raddia guianensis. The sequence goes on from CM070537.1 coordinate 40,866,330, forward strand.
CACGCTAGCTTTAAGCGTGCGATGAGAAGTGTCGCCGCCGTGCGGCTTTGGGTCGATATGGCGGTGGCGTGGTCGGAACAACCGATCGCGTTCGATTAGGCCGATCACCCGGCAGCGATCGCCGCTGACCTGGACATCTCCGATCGTGGTTCGCCCACGGTCCGAATGTGAAGTTAGGGCGGTCTTTGGTAAACGGAGGAGTTCCTCAACCTCTGTCGCCGGGTCGCCAAGGTGCTCCAGATTCAGCGGCAGAGAGCCGTCCAACACTCCGTTCTTGACATCGCGCGAAAGTGGTCCGTCGGCCGGAAGGCGTCGATCTTCGGTGGCGTTTGGAAAGCTCCGACAACTTCCGCACCGAGATGCTCGAGTTGGTGGCGGACTTCGACCTCCTAGCGCCATACTAGGTCGGCGGTCTTGACCAAGTTCATGGCGGTTTGCCACTATCGTACATGGTGGTGAAGATCCCGGGGCCAGCTGGCCCCATCGTCTTGAAGGTGGACCGCCCGGAGGTGCTCCGCTGCGACAAGGACGCTCTCGCTTTGGCGAAGCGTCGGTGCCAGAAGGCGAGGCCGACTTTGGGAGCTCCTCTGGCGAAGACCCGTGCCTCCCGGTTCGTCCGCGAAGAGGTTAAAGCGGTCTCCTGGCGTGTCGGACCAGCGAACCGTTCGGGTTGGCGCCTCTCGGCGCCAAATAGGAAGGCGTGCTCGTCTCCTTCCTCGATCTAACGAGCGTGTTTGCGTGGCAACCGTCGACATGGTGGGGTCCCTGGGAGGTGATTGAGAACAAATTGGCGGCGTTCCCCGGCGCGACCGTCATCGTGAAGGTCGGAAGCGATCGGTGGAGCGCTAAGGAAGTTATCGTCGAGGTGGACAAGCTCTTAAGGCGGGTCGTCCGCGATGTCGCCCATCCGGTGGCTCGCGAACCCGTCCTCGTCAAGAAATCAGCAGGCGTTGGAGGATGTGCATGGACTTCACCGACCTCAACAAAGCGTGCCGAAGGATCCGTACCAGCGCCCGCATTGATCTCATCGTCGACTCAACGGTGAAGTGCGGCGGCAACTACGGATGCGTACTCGGGTACTACCAGATTAGCATGGCGAAGAAGATGAAGACAAGATCGCCGTGGCGCCTATGGGCGTCTCTTTGCTACTCTAAGGATGGCGTTGGATGAAGAATCTGAGCCCAACCTATCGCCGAACCATGCATATCGTTCCGCCCCCAAATAGGGCGAAACACGGAGGTGTATGTCGATGATCACGGTGGTGAAGTCAAGAAGGCGGAGGAGTTGATCGGTGACTGAAAGAAACCTTCACCAATCGAGGAAATCTTGCATTAAGCAATCGGAGAAATGCGTGTTCGCCGTTCCGTCAGACAAGCTGCTGGGATTCCTCGTCTCCCGGAGGATTGAGGCGAACCACGACAAGATCGCAGCGATCGAGAACATGAAGCCCCACGCGACTTGGCAGATCACGGTGCTTGGTGGGTGCTTGACCACCCTGGGTAGCTTATAGCTCGCTTGGGGATAAAGTCTCCCACTACTCAAGCTCTAAAGAAGACCAACCAGTTCGAGTGGGCGGCGGAGGCGCAGGAGGCGTTCGACAGTGCGAAGAAGTACCTCACTTCCCGCCGTCTGGTCGCCCGGACCGGGCGAGCCGTGATCCTCTACGTTGCGGCAAGCCCCAGCGGTCGTTGTGGTCTTGGTGGTGGAAAAGAAGGCGTTCAGCGCCCATTTACTACGTCGGCAAGGTCCTCCACGGCCAGAAACAAGGTACTCACGAGACCGAAAGATGCTCCACGCTGTCTTGTGGCGCCCCGAAAGCTGCGTCATTACTTCAAGTGCGAGAAGTCACGGTGTTGACCAAGTATCCCTTGCGGAGATCCTCTTCAACCGCGAGGCGACAGGTCGATCGCCAAGTGGGCCATGGAGGTGGCGGTCGATCTCAACCGCTCTCCGAGCGGCCATCAAAGGGCAAGCTCTGGCGGAGTTAAATCGATGAATAGACTCGGCGGACCTGAGTGAAGACACCCGGCACCCTCGCCGTGGACTCTCTTCTTGACGGCTCATTCCGGCTAGAGGGGTTGGGGTGGCGTCGTCTGGTGTCTCCAGCGGCGATGTCGTCCAAGACTGGTGGTCTTGGACTTCGCGCCACCAACAACGTCGCGGAATCTGAAGGATTGCTCGCCGGGCTCGGGGTGGCCGACCCTTGGCATCCGTGGCTACAAGTAAAAGCGACTCTCTCACGGTAATCAACCGAGCGAGGAAGGATTTCTCTGCTCGGATCCGTCATGGCGGCCTACTGGCGGAGGTGCGCGGTTGAGCGGCACTTTGAGGGCTTGGGCCGTGCCGTCCTCGCCGCGACAATTATATGGCGGATGAAGCTATCCCAGATTGCCTCGTCGAGGCACTGTTTGGTGGGGTCTTTGAAGAAAGACTTCTGTGCCGTCCGTCGCGCCCCAATTACGGCGGGGCGATGCTTTCCTAACGCAGCTCCACCTCTGGAGGAGCGTCACCGATCTGCTGCGGCTCCGGTTGGAGGGAGGCGGAAGAAGCGCTTGAGGCGGTTGAGGCGGAAATGCCGAGCCGGGAAGAATCGTCGGCGACAATGTCTGTAACGTCGTCACGCTTCGTCCGAGAAGGTCGATGGATGGATCGATCCTAACCTACTGCGGGATGGAGTGATCCCGAGCGATGACGCGTCGGTGAGAAGATAGCGCGCAAGGCCAGCGCTTCATACGATAGGTGGGGACTGTGTCGCCCGAGGCAAGCGGAGTTCTCTTGAAGTCGTCACTCGGGAAGCGGGAGTGAAATTCTCTCTGAGATCCATGGGCGTGTCACGGGAGCCATTCGGCCGGGCGTTGGTTGGGAAAGCTATCCGCCACGGCTTCTATTGGCCTACTGCCCTCCAGGATGCCTTTGAGTGGTGAGGAGATCGAAGCGTGCCAATTTCATGCTAAGCGAGATCCACCGACCGCCCCGCGCGCGTAAACCATTCCGCTCTCTGGCCGTTCGCGATGCAGAAATTTGAACATCTGAGCCCGTTCACGGGCGGCCGGAGGTTACACTCATCTATTAAATGCGCCATCGACAAGTTCACTAAGTGGGTTGAAGCCTCGCGGTCCCGCGATCACATCGCAGCTGCTATGAAGTTTATGAAGAGCATCTTCGTCCGGTTCGGTGTCGCCAATGTGAGAATCATCATCGACAACGGCGCTTTCGTTCCATGGCGATTTCCAAGATCAGTGCGAAGAGTTGGGTACCAAAGCGTTCGCCTCAGCTGTACATCCGAAGAGTAATGGGCAAGTGGAGGCGGGCTGACGCGAAGTACTCAAAGGGCTCAAGACAAAGGCGTTCGATCGCTGGAGAAGCGTGTGTGGCTGGTGAAGAAGTCCCCATTTGTGTTGTGGGCGCTGCGGACAACTTCCAACAGAGCCACCGTGAGACCCCTTCTTCTGGTGTATGGCTCGGCGGTGCTCCCATCGAGCTCGCCGGCTCCCAAGGGTGGCGGCGTTCAGCGAAGACAAAGACCACGACCGGCGGGGCGAAGTGAATCTCCTAGAGGAGATCCGAGATGAGGTGGCGATCCGCCGCCAAGTACCGGCAATGCCGCGCCGTTATCAAGCAAAGGCGGGTGTGTGTGAGAACATGGCAATTAGGCGACCTCGCTCTGCATAAAATCCAAGCGCGGCGGGCGCAACAAATCGTCTCCCCTGTGGGAGGGCCCCTTCAAGGTGGTCTCGATCTCACTTGAGCTCGGTCAGGCTCGCGTTCGAGGATGGTCATGAATTGGCGAATACTTGGAGCGTCGGCGGTGAGAAAGTTCTACCGAGGTAGCAGTTCGAAGCATTTTTGGCCTTCCTTTGGAGCCGAGCGGCGAGTCTTCTTCCTTCACCGCTTCGCCTCGGGGTGATTGTACAAAGCCATCTTCAATAAGAGATAAGCTCTGTCTCCTTGTGGGCATCTGTTTCTTTTTCGCCTCAAGTCTGTTAGAAAGCATTACATTGAAAGTCGGTAGCGAAAAAGTACTTAAGCGCGATGGCCCCTTAGTTCTAAGGACTAACGCCTCGACTTGCGGTTAGGCGAGGCGGAAGACGGAAGGCGGGTTCTAGCCCTGGTGTGTCGGCTCGGTCTAGGCACGCGCCAACAATGCACCAAATGACTATACCACTTAGGAAGCTAAGTGCTCGCCACGCGACGTCTAGGGTCGGTTCGCAAAGAGGCCATAAGGGTTGAAGTAACCGGATGCACGAGGAAAAAGCGCTCACTTTCAATGTAAAGCTACATCTAAAGCTTTTTGGCGATCGGTGGCTTAACCTTCAAAAGGTCATTAGAAAGCATTCTCGAAAAGTCGGTAGCGAAAGTACTTATGGCTAATGGCCCTTAGTTGCAAAGGCAAACGCTTATAACTTCTGTTGGCGAGGCGAAGCAGACGGAGGCGGGTTCTAGCTCGGTGTGTCGGCTCGGTCTAGGCAATGCGCCAACAACAAGCACCGGCGACTAGACCACTTCCAAAGCTAAGCGCCGCCACGTAATGTTTAAGTCGGGTTGCGAGAGGCCATAAGGGTTGAAGTAACCAGATGCCTAAGAAGCAGCGCTCACTTACGGCGAAGCGTTCATCTAAAGCTTTTGGCGGTCAGTGCCCCAGTTCAATTTCGCAAGTTAAAATTATCACGAAGTTCAAGTGAGACTCACAACAAAAGAGCAAAAGTTTGTTTGCATTGATAGACAACGTTTACAAAGGCAAAAACAGGGAGTTTCGCTTCTCCTCCTGCGTCTTCGTCTTCGAGCGGCACCGCCCATCATGGATACGTGGCGTGGCGGTGTCAACTCGCTACCGCCGATCCGGTCGGTAGCCGCGAAGCTCCCGATGGCGGCGTTGAGATCAAACGCGCGTCTCGAGCAAAACGATTGCCCAAGATGAACTGCTACGCTTCAAAGCGCCTTGGCGGCAAATCTTGATCGCCCGCGTCCGCAACGCCACCGGAAGACCGTATGAGGCTTCGGCGGCTCGTCCACGGCGCCCGATATCGCGCAAATTGCCGTCTCTCCAATGAGAATACAAAGTAACACCAGTGGATGCGAAGCGTCCGGAAGCCGTGGTAAGCGGTCGCGCAGCATGTCGGCGAGGGTTGGGGCTTCGAAGTGTTCAGTGGAGGTCTTGATCTGCTTGGCGGCGAGGCGGCGGCGGCTTACGCTGCCGCGACCTCGCTGGTCATCGCCTCTTCGCGGCGGTTTCTTGACCAAGGGCCCGCGGCTCGCCGGCGGATCGCCCGCCAAAGCAAAACTTCCTCCGCGTTGCCCAGTGCGGGAGAGGTGCGTAAGCGCCTCGAAGGCGCCCTCGTCGGCGATCACGGCCGAGATGGCGGCGCGCCACCGACCTGATGGCGAAGGTTCTCCGCCGCTGGGCGCCGGGCGATCTCTCCGCCGGCTGAGCGACCTCCGTCGAAGGCGGCGGCGGTGGCGGGGTTTGGCGAGTCGCGCGGAGCGGAGCTCGATGCCCAGCGTCCGCCTGTTCAAGAAGGACAAGCGGGGTTCGGTATGCAAAATCGTGTAGCATGCTAACCCTGTCGCGAAATGTGCGAAGCGAGGAAAGCCAACTTGCGGTGCACCGAAGCGAAAGCGGGCGGGAGCTCCAAGTCGCTGATTCTTGGAGGCGGTGTGGCGCTTGATCGTGGTCACCGCTGTCGAAGCAGCTACCGGCGCGAGTGGTGCCAGTCAGAAGCACCGCATGGCAATGAGGCCGCAGCGTCGGCAAGCGCCGCGCAGAAGCGTCGGCGTAGAAGGAGCGGAAGAAAGCGGCGAGGCGGCGCCAGATTCTGAAGAGTCGCCGCGCTCGCCCGTGGCGGAGCGGCGGCGATAGCAGCAGGCCCATTGGAGGGGGCCGGGTGGCGGCTTCGCTCAGATCGAAGGCGAGCCCTCTTTGGGCTCGTCTCTCCTCCTCTTCGTCGTCGTCCACGGCGAGGATGAGGCGGCGCTTCCAAAGCTTGTCGGAGTCGATCGCCACGGCAGAGGTAGCGGCGGCGCGGAGGCTTGGGCGGTCGCCGAGGCGGATCGCGGATCTGTAGTGGCCCGTGCCACTTGGACCGCGAGACCGAAGACCTCCGTGGGGGGCGCCGCACGCAGTGTTGGTTGCGCTCCGTGGATCGATCGCGAGAGGGAGGATACTGCGAGCGTGAAGTGTCGGCTGGTTGGTGGGGCCATTAGTCCCGCCACCCGATCCGAGCACGTCGTCCAAGACGTTCCTATGCCGGGCGAAAAAGAAAGGAAGCCGTAAGGTCGGCAAGCAAAAAGATTCCAAGAAAGACAGGAAACCCAAAAGACTAAAAGAGCACTCACCGCCGAGGGCGACGCGGACTCCATCGTTGTCGCCATAGTACATCGAGACGGGCCGAGTCCTCATGCGAGCGCAGTAGTCGGCGCCATAAAAATCCGCCGCAACGAGGGTTCGGTGAGCTGCGTGGCGAAGATCGGCGATCGCGCGCCAAGATCAACCCCACTCCATTGAATCGTCGGCGAAGCCCCGGGTTAGCGGTGGGCTCATGGACCCTCGGGAAGAGAAAGAAGGCTCGTGGTGGCGTGAAGAGGCAATTGGCGGCTTGTGAAGACTTAGCGTGCGGAAGGATCGACCGCAGCGCTGAGAGAAGTATTTATAGGCGTGGGGCGCGAGCACGACGGTTTGGATTCCGCCCCCACGCGCGCGCGGCGCCATTATTGTCTCGCGTGTTTTGGTTTCCCGCGAAAAGCGGCGTAGTTCCCCAAGAAAGATTGTGTGCAGGTGGAGAATCAAGCGTACGGCCGCCGCAGGTGGTGGGCCCCCCACGATTCGTCTCCCGTCACACAAAAGCGGAAAAAGTGTCTGTGACGGTTCGCGTATCATAGTGGACCCGGGACTCTGTCGGTGTAATAAATGCCGGTGTACAAAGAGTCTGAGAAGGCCAAGAGGCCCCACGCGTCAAAGGCGAGCAAGGCCCAATGCGTGGGCGAGCCTCGGAAGGCCAAGAGGGCCCCACGCGTCGGTAGGCGAGCAAGGCCCCAGGCGTGGCGGAGCCCCTCAGAGGCCGAGAGGCCCCACGCCAGCGGTGCGCGTGGCGAGCCCTCTAAAGACCAAAAGAGGCCCCAGCGCGTCGGCGGGCGAGCAAGGCCCAGTGGCTGGCGAGCCTCAGAGGCCGAGAGGCCCCACGCGCAAAGTGGTGCGTGGACGAGCCCCGCGAAGACGAGGCGAGGCCCCCGCCGCCAGGCGGGTGCGCGGGGAGCCCTCTCAAGATCGGCGAGGGCCCCACGCCCAAGGCGGAGTGCGTGGGCGAGCCCTCGAAGACCAGACGAGGTCCCACACATCAAGGTGGGGCCAGGCGAGGCGTTGCGAATGAGTCTTGAGACGAAGGCTCCCTGCCGCGAAGGACGAAGCGCATTTAATGAGACATCACGCGGATAGGCAATTTGAAGAAATGATTACTGCTTCTGATGACCCTTACAGTCCGAAAGCGGTCACATCCTTTGTATGCGAAGAATTGATCAGCAGAGAGAAGGTTTGCTTGAGGAGGCCGCCTGCGTCGGGAGGAGCAGTAGGCCCCCCCGCAGACTCACCGGTGGATTGTCTTGGTCGAGGCCACTGCGGAAGCGCGAGGCGGCCGCGCGCGCGTAAGCGGCAACACGTTGCGCTCGTCTCTTCGTCAGGTCGTGTCGATTGTCTTGAAATCTTATCGCCTACCCTCGGCCTCTCCCTTGACCCAAAGCTTGTATAAAAGGGGGGAGAGAGAGAGGAGGAGGCACGTTAAGTCTTGAGCGTTGCACAAGTATATGTTCGAACACACTCGGTTCACAAGCACCTGTAAACACATTCCCATTCAACCACAATCGGAAAAGATTTAAAGCTCGGCAGAAAGAGGGACTATTACCCACGAGAGGGTCCGAACTCGAGTAAATCTGTGAAGTCGCTCCTTGTTGTGCCGGACGCTCAAATCGAACCAAGCTTGATCGAGTTGGTTTGGCGACTAAAAATCGATTAGGGATGTGATCCGCATGGTTGAAGCAGTAAACACGCCGTCGATCTGGTTCGTATTATTGTAGTAAATTTTGTTATTTTTATATAGCCTATATGTTGTCATAATTTGCAACGATTTTTTTCATGACTTTTAGTAGTCCTTCCAAAGATTCTAAAACTATTTTTTAATTTTTTTATAATATTTAGACCTTATTTCGTGGGCTCTCAAATTTGCTACAGTAATACGCCAACGCAACGATACGCTGAAAAAAAAGGCGTTATACATTAGTCTTACAATACATAATGCTGCCCACACAGTCTTACACATCAGTCTTACAATACATAATGTTGCGCTGCGCATGGAATGTTGGACCAAGCACAATCATCGGTCCAGTTGTGCCATGTCACATTCCATTGTCACTTAAGAACTGGTATGCCCATGTATGTAGCGTTGTGTCGCTTCCACAACATAAGAAACCACGCAGGCCCTTGTTCTCATTGCAAGACAGAAACATACCTATCATCAACTCCTGCTCAGTGGTGATTGTCATTCGATCTTCTCATACAAACTAGCATGTGGGTCTGCAAGGTTTGGAAGTGGAGGTATAGTAGTAGCTGCAAGGGATTCTTGTAGAGCTTTCAAGGTTTCACTGATTTCTTCAGTTGACTTTGAAATCCGGCTCCTCATCTTCGATGGCTTTTTCATCGGTGAATTCACGCTCCTCCTACGCTTTACAGTAGCTCTAGAGGAGCTGTTCTCACCGCTTGGTCCTTGACTTGTGGTGGCCTCAGGACGTAAAGGAGAAGGCAAAGTGTCCGAGTCATGACCGGTATTACCTTCAGTTGGAGCATAGCAGGTTAGGTCATTGCAGTTTTCAAACTCATCATCTGACACATCGATCTCATTCAGCAAGTTGAAGGATCCATGGCCAAAGAGCCATCTGCATTGGTGCCAGTAAATAACTCCTCCATCTTGTGATAGAACTTGATAGGTTTACATAGGAGTTGCCTTGCCCTATCCTGCAATCCATGAAAGTAGTTGTTAATAAGTGTGATGACATGCAATTAGTACAAAAGAAATATATGTAATAGGCACGCACAGTGAAGAAAGCCTTCTCAAATTCTGAGATCGTCACCATGCATCTACTTTTGTCAAATGCATTGCCACTCTTGCTCAAAGCTACAACAACATACTTCCAATTTTCCTTGTAGTGGCGATAATGATGCTCGACCCGCATGGCCGAAACCCTCATACTGAATTCCTTGTTCAAGGCATCAACACATTTTTGGTGATGATGCTTCTTGAACTTAAATTCAGTATGCTGCTCCTTGGATAACTCGATGTACCAATCGGACATAAATTTGGTTTGACCATCATGCCATGAAAGGGTCCTTTCACGTGAAGGCCCATCAATATCAGCCTTCTCCTTTCCTTTACCAATCACTATGCATAACATAAAAATTTATATTAATATGCCAACAATAAGAAATATTAGGGCATATAGCTAGTAGGTTCAGCAACTCTGTCATCCCACATTTTTTTGTTCTATCTCGTCTCTTTTGTGTGCCCATGCTTGGCTATCAGTTTGAATGTCAGCACAGGTACGCCTACTCCTTGGAAGGTTGGCATACCAAGTTAAATCGTCATACACATATTGATCAGGACCTTCATCTATGATGAGGTTATGCAATGTGCAGCAAGCAACAACTATCTTGACCTGAGTTTTCATTGGAAAATATGGCTGACTAGACAAAAGCTTGAATCTATTCTTGAATGTACCAAAGCCCCATTCAATAGTTGTTCTAAGAGAAGAATGTTGAAAGTTAAACAATTCTTTCTCATCTTCAAGCTGCCTGTTGCCTCAATATTCGTTAAGGTGGTATCTAACTCCATGGTATGGTGGTAGTATGCCCTTCGTAGTTGCATATCCAGCATCAGCTAGGAAATAATGACCTAGATCATGACAACACAAGGCCATTAGTTGCTGGACAGTGCTATTGTTAACATAGGAATGGCTAGTGTTGATACCTTCAGGGATTTTTAGGCCTGTTGGTCGAGAAAGTGCGTCGTCAAGTACATAGGAGTGATGTGCAGATCCCTCCCATCCAGCTAGAACATACACAAAACGTAGGTCGAAGTCGACGACAGCTAGCACATTTTGGGTAGGATGTAGTTTTCTACCAATAAATCTATCCTGCATGTGTGTAGGTACTGATGCTGGTATGTGTGTCCCATCCAAGGATCCTATGCATCCCTATGGAAAAATTTGTAGTACAATTAATAATTTGTTACGTAAATACGTGGCTACTTGTTCTATGTGATGAGATGATGATTCTTACCTCGAAGTAAGGGGAAAATCTGCCTAGGCTAGTTGTTATCTTGGCATGGGTCTGTGTGTTCCTAATGGTAATGACATCATGTGAAAGAATACATAGAGCATCTCGTACCAAGTTGAAATACCTACTGACCGTTTCACCGAACCGGTTAAACTCAAATCCAGTGGATCTATTAGTCCATTTGTGCCCAACAATATGCAAGAAAATTGCAACTTGTTCCTCCACGGTCACATGCAATGTATCAACTAGCAGCCCATTGTTCCTAAGATGGCAACAAATTTTATGAAAAACAACCTTTCGCATGCGCAGTTCACTAAGGTAGTGTGCATCAGTGCCATTGTACAGGCGGTTCAGTCATAATTCCCTCGCCATATCTCTATCTGACATAGGACCATATGTGACCGCTCTCCTTTGCAGTTTTCTCAGCTGAATGTCATACCATTGAAGAGCTACACAGATTGCTAAGCTAATCAGGTGTCTTCTCCTTCGCAAGTAATGACATTAATGTTCATAGTATTGGAGGTATAACTTATGAGCACCCATCTATGCAAAAAAAATTAACATAGCACATAAATCATGGGCTTAACCAAGCATCATTAACATCTAACATAAATTTTATGCCGAAACATGCATCTAACATATGCCAAAATCAGTCAAAATCAAGCATTGACAATCATGGAAGTAGGAATAAACATTGACATGAAACATAAATTTTGGGGTTATGCAGCATTACACGGTGAATAAAATAAATGATGGGTACCAGACAAGAAGCTATATAGAAAACACATCATTCCAAAAGCAGGATTTAACATATAACATAGATCTTGGGTACACAAGCAAATAGGGATGTCCAGCAATATTAAGGGGGAGATGGCAATTGCAACAGAGCAAACTCAGTTGAGGATTTGAAATAGGGATGCATTACCAACATCAAGGAAGAACCAGATCTACCTTGTGCTGCTGTAGAACCAAATGCGAGCACACGAACGCGAGCACGGGACAACTCTTTCCCTTCCTCCGCCTGCCTCCTCACGCGTCGTCGGCGCACACATCAAGGAGGTTGTGTAGCCAACCGCCTAAGCCCCTGCCGGTGGTGCGCCTTCCCTCTCCCCGTCCAGCTCCTGTCTTGCCGTCCACGAGCAGCCGCCATTCGCGAGCATGGCGACAAGCTCATGTCCCAGCTCCCGAAGCCCAGCGGCCGGCTCCCCTTTCCCTCTCCCCCATCCGCCTCTTTTCACTGGGAAAGGCAAACCCTAGGTACGATTCTCCTCCAAGGTCAAGGCGTGGGAGAAAAAAAAGGGGATTGGGGAATGTGGGAGTACAGAGGGTGGGCGTGCAAATCGGCCGCCACACATGCGTCGTATTTTCCTGTGGCGAGCGATCGGGTCCACGCCTAAGAATTTTTGGCGAGCTAAACTAAGGGAACCAACGAAATGCATGACTTAGGAGCTGTGGCACTCCTAAGATTAGGTGTGGCTGGGTTAGGGAGCCAACCAAACACGCCTTTAGTGTAAGATAGCTAGGCTTAGTAGCTAATGTTTCCTTAGCGAAGATGGAAGGCCGTCGACAACTCCTCCATGCCATCTCTATACGGGCCATGACGACATCGAAGAGTTCGTCGAAGCAGTATTGTGAAGGATCATTCTGATGATGGTGTGCCAGTTTTGGTCATCTGTGGCCACTCCGGTGGCGTTGATGTGTTCCCCACGGTGGCGTTGATGAGATTTTATCGATGAAGCTTGAGGCAATTCTATTTCTAGTTTCGACTTTTGGAGCATTGACTTTAACATTGGAGTTGGTAGAATTGGTCCAGTGGTGGAGCCGGAAAAATTGAGAGGGAGAGGGGACGAGTTAAGGAACCTCCAAAGCTTAAGCGGTAGCGACAAATTTTTAGGTGTTGTACTATAGTTACACGATTATACCACATCAATGAACACAATACTTAATATCAATATATATACAAAGAATAATAGTTATCTAATAGTTGCATTGATTTAAATAGAATAGCAAAATGGTATCGAAAGCTTCGATCTATAAATAAAATGTTTGTAGTATAATGAATAAAAGCACACCACTAATTACTTCACAAAAATTGATATATGGTACTTACGAGTTTTAATATTATGTAAATCAATATGCTTAGATTAAGTCTAGGAGAATATGTAAAAAGCTATAGTGGTGATGTAAAACAATGTAGCGTATAAATGGTGATAAATGGTGTTGATAAATCATAAAATGACAAATTTTTTTTACTGGATGGAGTAAATCATAGAAAAGAATCACTAAATTAATATAGACAAGTACAGAATGGCTTTAGTGCTTTGCTGCTATAGTGAAATGGAGTTACTAATACCAACCTATTAAATCTTAGCTAATTATTAATGAAAATTTGCTAGTAGCTACATGGCTCGATGGGTTAGGTTGAAGCCCGGCTAGCCCCACCGCTGGCTCCACCTCTTCGAGGGTTTCGGAGATCGTGATGCCAAAACCATGATTTTTGTCATGCATTTGGAGAAGAATTCACCGAGTCTCTTGAAGGTGCTAACTGCTACACGCGTCTCATTAGTGCTATGAATTGTCTAGTGTACTTATGATGTAGTTTGCAATTCATCAAGGGACTTTGGTATAATTGGGGATGTAATATTCTTTTAAACTTCACTATATTATCCCTTTCTTTTTTAAAAAAAAATGGCCTTTCCTTTTGCCAGCGAAATTCATATGGAATTACCCTGCATAAATTATTTTTTTAAGGGAAGCATTATAAACTACCAGATCCGATAGAAAATGAGAACAATTTGTGGGATAGAACTAGAAAGCGAGCTCACAGCTTCAAATACTGAAACCTTATGTGAAAAAAGATCAGCAACATTTACCATGAGCAGTACGGGTGCTCTCTCCCGTGCGTTGCGGACTTGCGGCTAACTGGCCGATGATCCATATCCGACTCGGATAATCCGAGTAATCGCAATTTCAGTTATCCAACCAGTCGCCGTCTCGTTGGTTTTGACATAAGAGTTAAGAGTTAAGACGGCTGCGTGCGTCGTCGTGCCGTGGCGATGCGGTGCCGGTGTTGGCCTACCGTCTGGTCTTGCTTGCAGCGCTGGGTCTCCTTCGCCGTCATTCCCTCCGGATAGAAAAGATAGTAGTAGCGGTAGCTGGGGAGCGAGCGCCCAGGTCAATACCGTATGCGTACTGGACTGCTCCACGCCCTCATAGACGACACTAACTCGAGACCCCAGATTGCGCATGCAGACAGATAGACAATGCATGCATCAATCCGAGACTCCGAGTAAGCTTGTCTGTTGAAGACTAATTGGACAAGCTATGTAACCGAACGTTTCATCTCCTTTTCTTTTCTTTGAAAGGTACTCCCTCCGGTCATAAAAACAAGTCGACGTTGACTTTTAAATACGTCTTTGACCATTCGTCTTATTTAAAAAATTACGTAAGTTATCATTTATTTTCTTATGATTTGTTTGTTTTATTACTAAAGGTATTTTAAACATAATTTATATTTACGCATTTTGCATAATTTTTTGAATAAAACGAATGATCAAAACCGTGTTCAAAAGTTAACAACGACTTGTTTTTATGACTGGAGTAGTACGTACATACCCAGCTGAATAGCTGATTTAATTTTCATACAGGCAACAAATCAACCAACCTGTCGACGGTTGGGATATTGACCCAAGAAAACCAAGGTTCTTCAAAGAGAGATGGGAGACACGAACAATCAAACAAAGAACGACGAGCAGGAGACATGGGTTTTATCACTGTTCAGCCTCTCGGAGAGATAATAGCCCTACGCCGGCCTTTCTTTATATCAAAGAGGATTACAAGGTGGGACTCGGCGAGATCGGCCAGGTCTCGGCGAGTAGTATGCGAAAATCTATCGCCAAGGGTCTAAGCTAGATGCTAAGATGTAAACTCAATGCCGTGGATCCTCTAAACGCCGTAGGGCCTGTTTATATAGTCTTGAACAAACCGACCTACCGAGGAATATCGGGTCGCTAACTACGAGATCGTGAACTGAACTCAAGACATGCCAAATATAACCTACGGTAGATAAGGTAATCTCTAATCTTGGGGATCACGACTCCTAATCCAATCAGGAAACCACGTCAAGGTCTTCTCGTGTTGCAGGTAACTCGCTCGAGTCGGACTCAAACAGAAGCCTTGGCCATTACGCATCTCGCCACCAGAAGTCGTTTCAAAGAAGATGCATATGGGCGAGATAGAACCTTCAGGAGCTGGGCCTGGTAGGTCTGTCCGATTAGGCCGTCAGGGAGTGGGCCATGGCAATGGGCGTAATCTAATCCCCGACAGCTAGCCCCGAGACTCAAGTGGAAGGACTTACTAGAGTGGGGTCTTCCTCTTGAGACTCTAAGTCACGAAGAGGTATTTTTCTGCCAGAATACATGCAACAAAGCGATCGAACAGATTATGGTTCAAGCGAACAAGACTTGTTCGGACCGAACAAACCCCGGCCGGCGAGCAACTCTGTTGCGTCGAGCAGGAACAACATCTCGCCCAAGCGAGCACTCGGTCTTCAGTAGCGGACTTTGGAAAAAATAGCCGTTAGCGATTCCACCAGAACTTCTGTCATTGCAAGATGAAAACAAAGCGACCGTTTTACCTAGCCGCTGCGGTAAAAACTAGCCGCTCGGGACTAAACCATTGCAGAGCTGCTTATACGGGACTATAAAGCACCCAAGCCGCCTGCTGCCACCACTCGCTCTCACGCCTTTCCTCTCTAAGCCCTAGCTCCAACCACGCCAAAGATCAAACACCCAAACTCCATCACCAACCCCGCTCGTCCATACAGGAATCGCTATGGCCAAATTCACGTGCACTAGCTTGACCGAGGAGGACCTTAGGATCTGGGAGGAGGAGGGCCACATCGACACCGTAGCCGGAGGTCGCCGGAGAGAGGATACTCGAGCCGCCGAGAGAGAGTTCGTCAACTTCGAGCAGATTCAGACTGCTCGGGTTGAGGTCTCCGAGAGCGACTTCGCTGAGGCCTTCTTGAACATCGGCGATTGGAGGTGGCGAACCTCAATCCGAACTCCATCCTCCAGATGGCCGTCTTCGCACACTGTGCGAGGGCTATCTGGCATCGATCCACCGGGGAAATTGTTCCTCCACTATTACAGTGACGAGGAGCAGCCCCGCGCTTCGGGCGCTGGGTGCTACTACCTCAAGCTCGGGCCACCGCCGACGACGCGCCAGATCCTCGCCCACCACCGCCGACTCGATGGGCGCGTGGTGGGCGAGGTGGTTCTACAAAAGCGAGCGGCGACAAGAACTCGTCTTCACCGGAAGGCGCCAAGCAAGGGAACCCCAATGCCTCGGCCGAGATGTCCGCCGAGGATTGGTACGACAAGGAAGATCGCCTCCTCGTGAGCCTCGGGCTCACGGGCGGGAGATCATTCGGGACTTCACAAACAATGCGAGAGTCCGTCCGGCTGCGGAGGAGGTCCTATCCTTCTACAAGATAGAGGATGGGAAGACATCACAAGGAGAGCGGTAAGTGCCTTTAAGACTCAACCTTTTCATTGATCATTTCCTCCGAACAGAATTAACGACTCCATCCGTCAGGACGGAGAAGCCAACCGACGCATGGGTGACCAAGCGGGTCGACGCCATCTTCAAGGCGGCGAAGAAGGACGGGAGGTCACCGCGAGGTGGCGACATCCGCCAGCAAGAACGTGCTTGTCCGCATGAGCGAGGTAAATTACTTACCTCACCTATGTTGCTAGACTTGCAATGTTGTTTAAATGCTAACGCCCGCTTTCAAAACGCTGGGAGGACCCGGTGATCCTTGGAGGATCGTTGAGGAGCTCTCGGGTCCGAGAAGGAGAAGGCGAAGAAGGGCAAGGCCAAGGCGGCCACAAAGCCCAAGGTGGCGGCCGAGCCGTCATGAGCTCGCCATGACACGGCGGCCGCCACCGTCGAAGAGACCACCGCGGCGACGGAACGCATCGAAAGCACCAAGCGGCGCGCGGTCGGCCAATGGAAGAGACCAAGCCCTCCCTCCTCGCCGAAAGCAGAGCGACGAAGAGGTAAAGACCATGGCCCTCGGCTTAGGCGTTACACATAAGCTCACCTCGCCGCATGGATCGGCCGCACATGTGTCGCCGAAAGGAGGAGGCTCGAAGAAGAAGTCGTCGCGCAAGGAAAAACTTCTCGCGCTGGCGAGAGGAGCGCCACCACCAGAAGCCGATCTCGCCGCCACGAACACCTAAGGGCCAAGGCGAGAAGCCGCCAAGGAGCCCCCGAGGAAGAAGCGGAAGGTTCCGCGAAGAAGATCGAGATCAAGCCTTCCACAGCGGTATGTAGGAATCGATCTTTAGACCTTCCAACCTTCGACCGCGTTAGACTTAACGATCAACTCTTTTTCATCACCGCCCAAGAAGAGACCGCCACGCACGACGCCGAGGAGGCGCCGCGATCGCCGCCGCCTCGAGCATCCGCACGGCGTCCACACGGCGATTAAATTGGCGAGCCTCAAGGATAAGTTGGCGGCGTGGAGCTCTTGCCGCGGGCTCCAATGAAGCAGTCGACGCGCCAAAGGCGCGGTGGAGCGCTGAGGCAAAAGTAGCGAAGCGGCGCCACGCATTTCAGTGCGTTAAGGCGATGGTTCGAAAGCCAGGCAGACCGAGCGGCCGGTCTGCCAGCACTTCGTCGCGAGGGCAGCTCACCCCGAGGCGACAGATTCTCCCGCGAAAGGTGGTGAAACCCCACCGCCAGGAACATGAAGAAGCCCCGAGCGGTCGCGCAAGTCGCCCCGCCCGGAAACAACGGCGCCACCGGGCGGAGTAGCTCGACCGCGCCAAGACGTTGAGGGCGAGAGGAAAAGGAAGAGGAGAAGGAGCGCGAGACGAAAGCGCCGCTTCGCCGCCTCGCTTCCCGAGCAGATGCGCCCCGAAAGAAGAAGGAGCGAACAAAGGCGGCGACGGCAAGAACGCGCCGCCTCATCCCGCAAGACGGGGGGCTTCGTGGACGATGGCTCGAGGACCGCCTGCGTCATGGATCAAGCAACGACTTGGGAAGGTAAACACCAAGGCGCTTCTAACTTAGTTGGGTAGTTTTACCGCAAAAGCGGCTAACTAGTCTTCTCTCTCAGGTTTTGAAGGACACCATGGAGGAGCTCGAGGACGGCGTCACCATCGAGCGGAGGCCAGATCTTGGCGCCCTCCGGAGCACCTCCAGACGAGGGAGCCCGAGGCGGGGGCCCTCTGCACCAGCCCAAAGTCGAAGTCGGCTGAAGGCAAGGGTGAAGAGGCTCAAAGTCCGACTGGTCGAAGAGAGGCGTTCCTGCGAGTCTCTCTTAGGAGAGGCCGAGGAGCTTCGCGCGCAAGCCATTAAGGCGAGCACCGCGGAGGAGAAGCAGGGCCGCACAAAGTGGCTCAAGAGCAATTTTGTCGATGCTTCCCAGCGGTGGGACCGGCTTGCGGCGGAAGCCAAGAGACTCAAGGCCCAAATTTTGATAAAGAAGAGCAGACTTCAGCGGGTCTCAAGCAAAGATCTCAAACCAGAGGCTTCACAGGAGAGATTGAGGAGATCGTGGGATGGCGTGAGGGCGATCACCGCAGAGAAGAAGGTCAATGAGCCGGACGAGCAGCTAAGAGGCCGAAAGCAATGAGTCACCAGAGCGAGGCTCTAACCGATCAACAAGGCCAAGACCGAGGAGGTCGAGGCCATCCGGCAGAGGCTGGCGCAAACCAAGCGGAGCAAGGAGGAGATCGAACGCCCGAGCCGAGGCCCGGAAGGAATCAAGGCTCGATAAGTCGTGCGCCTCAAGTTAGAAGTTGAGGAGTCAAGGAGCACTTGCTCCTAAGTAGCACCGCTGTTGTAACCGAAAGGGCCTTGTACCAAACTTTTGAGTAAATATAATAAATACTTACCTTTTTTCCCGCAAAAAGAGCAAAGAAAAGACAAGAACGAGCGAAACTAAGAGAAAAGCGAGCAATAGCTAGGAAGTTTAACAAAACCGGTAGAGCGCTTTGCCTAACTCCAGCCCGTTGTGCTCTCTCGCTCGAAACCCGAGTTTGCGAACCCGAACAGTGCACAAGAGAAAGAGCGACACCCTAGCCCGGTGACGGACGATGCTCGAGAACCTAAGCTTGTAACTCGAGCACGCGCGTAGAGAGAAAGAGCGACACCCGCACCTTGCTCGATTCGTTCCGTAGTCCGCTCGCTGACGTAAGTTAGGCGCCCGAGAGTAACCGAACAAGGAAAATGCTCTCCGCGCGGGGGCTTACGAGCGAGCTTTACCAAGTGGTCGCGCCAAGCAAGAAGTGCCTCTCCGCCGGAGGGCTTACGAGAGCGCACTTAGCCGCAAGGTGGAAAGGCCGTGTTACGCAACCCCGAAGTTTAGGAACTTGTCGAAACCAGACACGGTAGGGAACAACCCTTAAGATTGCGGAGCCAAGAGTTCGCAAGGCGGGCAAGCACCATCAAGTGTTACCGTAAGAAAGTAGTCCGAGAAGACAAGTAGTGAAAAGGGGCACAGAGGCCGCGAGGATTCACCGAGAATTGATTGAACTTTACATGGTGCCCGAGGGACTTGGACGAACTAAGGCGCGAAGTTTACAAAAGGCGCAGGCTAAGAAAATGAAAGGATCTATACAAAGAACTTACGGTCGGGTCGATGTTCCAAGTCTTTGGTCGCCTCTCTCTCCGCCCTCCATAGCCAGCGAACAGCCCGGGCGAAAGCAGAAGAAACGATCGTGAACGGACCCTCCCAACGAGGAGTTAACTTGTTGGCATTGGACAAGTTCGGACACGGCGCAGAACGCAGGTCGCCCGCCTTCAAAGCCCTTGGTCGAATCGACTTGGCGGCGCGTTTGCCAAGATCTTGCCGGTAGCGCCATCCCGACTTGTGCCCGGCGCGTGTGCCTTCGAGGAGATCGAGATCGAGGAGGCGCTCTTGCTCATCGTCAACTGTTGACCGAGCTCGGCGAGGCGAGCCGAGTACGATTTCGCGCAGGATGGCTTCGCACCATAGACCAATTGGAAAGGAGTTTTGGCCGCCTACCGTCAGAAAAGCGAATCGCCCAGAGGACGGAAGGAACCGTCGACCCCAGCCTTGTTGCGCTCGTTGAGAGCGCAAATACCGCCGCTTAATACCTCGGACTATCTGTCCGTTAGCTCGCCGATCGCTTCCATTGCTCGTGGATGTGCCACGTAGGCGTAAACAGACTTGGTGCCCAACTGCTCGCAGATTCCCGAATAGCTCGCTCAATCGGGTACCGCTATCCGTGATCGACTTATGGGGATCCCAAAGCGCGTGACCACGCTGCTTTTGAAAAAGCGAACAGCCGTTTTGGCGTGAAGAGACGACATAGGCTCTGCCTCAATCCACTTTGTAAAAGTGTCTATGGCGACAGCGGTGTGTATAGCCCTTGTACCCCTTAGGAATGGGCCGAGCAGATCCAGACCCCATGTGGAAAAAGGCCAAGATGGGGGGATTGTTTGGAGCTCTTGGGCGGGCTTGTGTGCCTTCCGGACGTGAAATTGGCAAGCCTTGCATTTAGTCACGATGTCCCGGGCATCTTGTAACGCATGGGCCAATAATAGCCCATGCGTAAACGCTTTGTCACCGTAGTTTCGAAGAGGCGTGGTTGCCACGAGCACCTCGTATGTCCCTAAGAAGGAACACACCTCTGCTGCGAGATGCACTTGGAGAGAACTCCCAAAGCACCTTGACGGTAAAGGATGCCGCCCACAAGCTTGTATGGACCAGACGCCTTTGTAAGCCGGAACGCTTCGGCCGTCGTCGAGCAGTGGTCCCATCTCGCAAGGTACCGGACAAATGGCGTTGTCCGATCCATGGCACCGCCGATAACGGAGACAAGACCACTGCTTCATTGCCTTGTCCGGAGACGTGATTGAGGGCTTGTGAAGGTGCTCGACGAGCACCCCTACCGGAGCAGATTCTCGTGAGGATCCATACTTGGATAGCTGGTCGGTCGAAGTTGTCCTTCGGGCACGAAGAGCACTTCAAAAATCGAAAATGCCGCCCAACTTCCTCACTTCAACCAGTATCGCGCCATTGAGTCATCGCAAAGACCGATACTCCTTGTTAACTCGATTGATGACCACCGTGAATCTCCTTCACAATACCGTTGGACACCAAGCGACTTGCACGCCTTAGTCCCATGAGGAGGGCCTCGTACTCTGCGGCGTTGTTAGTCGCCGCAATGTGTAGTTGGATAGAATATCGAGTTGCTCTCCTTGAGGAGATGAGAACAAAACCAGCCCCCGAAGTTTCGGTCTGTGAGCCATCGAAAAACATGGTCCAAGAGGGTTCATCAAAGTTGCTCGGGAGCTCTCTCGATTTGGGCGGCAAGTCCATTCGGCGACAAAGTCATTTAGGACACGGACTTAATAGCGATTCGGCAAAGACAAATAATGATCAAACTCGCTAATTCCATTGCCCACTTAGCTATACGTCCACTAGATTCCTTGTTCCGTAGGATTTCTCCCGGAGGAACGTGGTCGGGACCAGATTTGATCGCTACCGAAGTAGTGGCGAAGCTTTCGAGGACATGAGCAAGGCGAGAGTAGCTTCGACCTCGTGGTAACGCCTTTGATCCGTGAAGTACCTCGCCACGTAATAGATTGGTCGCCAGATGCCTTCCTTTCAACCGCCAAGACCGCGCCACCGCTTGTGGCGGTAACCTAGGTACAAGCAGAGCCGCCGCCATGCCGCTGGGTAGTCAAGACGGAGGATTGGACAGTATCGCTTCAGATCCTGGAAGGATCTATCGGCTTCTTCCATCCACTGAAACCATTGTGCTTTGCGCAGGCCTTAAAGAAGGGCGCCGCGTTCGCCTTTGATCGAAATAAACACCTTAGAGCAACCATCCGCCAAATGAGGCTCAGATTTCCTTTACGGTAGTTGGACCTCGATATTTTCAATGGCCTCGATTTTTTCGTGGTTGGCGTAAATACCTTGCGTAACCAATAACATAACCGAGCAACATTCCGGATCGAACACCAAAGGTACACTTCTCTGGATTTAATTTTATTCGATGTCCGTGAGATTACGAAAAGTCTCGCCGTGTCTTTTACATGATCTGGAGCATACTTGCTTTTTATAACTATGTCGCCGACATAGACCTCCGTGTTTTTCCGCATTGCTCGGGAAGGTCTTCCATTAAGTTACTGAACGTGGCACCAAAGATTGCGCAGACCGAAAGACATGGTCGATAGCGAAAGTGCGAAGGGGTGATGAAGGCGATCTTTCTTCATCCTCGGGAGATGCTTATTTGGTGGTAACCGAGTAAGCATCTAAAAACTCAGAGTTAGGCGTCGCATGATCGATCGACCGGTGGTCAATACGAGGCGCGGAAATTGTCCTTAGGACAAGCGTTCAGATCTGCGGTGATCGACACACATCCTCCACTTGCCGCCTTTCTTCTTTACAATGACAGGGTTTGCTAACCACTCGGTGTGATCAACCTCGCGGATGAACTCCGGCGTGAGCGGTTTGCCATGCCGATCTTTAATGATCCCTGCTTGAATTCAAAAGCGGCAAGCTTCGGGCGATCAGACTTTTTGTCCGCCGGACTGACCGCTTTGTGCTCAATAACCTCCTTGGGACTCGGGCATGTCGATGGCTCCTAGGCAAACACATCTCGCATTAGCTCGGAGGAAGGCAATGAGCTCGCTTTCTATTTGGGGTCCAGATTGGCCCAAGTGAACTATCTTGGAAGTATCGCTGTCAGCGGCGAACTTCCTTGGTTTCTCCCCCGGTGAAGGGAGACCCTAGGGCGCATGAGACTTGGTCTCGGAACTTGAGATCGCGCGGCGGAAGCTTGTCGACGGGGCATGGATCGCTCGTCGCAATCCAGAGCAGCTTTGTAGTTGCCCTTGACCGTGATCACACCGTTAGGACCCGGTATCTTCACGCAATGGTAAGCGTGGTGGGACACGGCCATAAACTTATCGAGAGATGGCCTGCCCAAGATTGCGTTGTACGCCGACGGGAAGTCGACCACGTCGAAAGTGATCAACTCTGTCCGGAAGTTGCTTGGGTTGCCGAAGGTGACAGGTAGGACAACCTGTCCCAACGGCTTGACAGCTTCTCCCGGAACAATCCCGTAGAAGGGCATTGCGACTTCCTTCAGCTTGGAACGAGGAATCTGCATCTCGTCCAAGACCTTAGCAGAAAGCAAGTCCAAAGCGCCCCGCCGCTCACGAGTACACGGCCAACTCTTGCGTTGCTGATGGTCGGGGCGACCACCAGAGGGAGCCGCTGAGGCTTGGTCATCCCAGTGGGGCAATTCTCCTGAGAGAAGGAGATGGGGACCTCGGTCCACTTCATCGACTCAGATGAGGTTTTGCCTTTTCATCGTTAGGACCTCCCGAGCAGCCTTCCTTGAGGCTGCGCCGAGAGGTGTAAGCGAGGAGCCGCCAAGATGACGGCGATATGGTTCACTGCTCTTGATATTCATCGTCATCTTCCGATCACCATCGTCGGTTTGGCGCTTGGCCTTACCGGTATCACCTTGTTCGGGCGGGGTGGGCATTGGGCCCTTGCCGTTGTAGAAATCTTCGAGCTTTGCGCCCAAGTTCTACAAATGGCGTATATCATGCCCGTAGTCTTTGGTGGGCGGCAAAATCGGTCGC
The DNA here is from genome assembly GCA_036346415.1 of Raddia guianensis. Lineage (NCBI taxonomy): Eukaryota > Viridiplantae > Streptophyta > Magnoliopsida > Poales > Poaceae > Raddia > Raddia guianensis. The sequence continues at coordinate 40,889,284 of CM070537.1, forward strand.
TTGACCTTTCTTGCCTTGTCCGCCTCCCCCTGAGCGTGCTTTTTGCCCTTGTAGTTATTGTTGGGCTTCTTCGCCCATCCTTGGGAGGAGGTCTTGCGATATATACCAATGACGGTATTGTTCGTGATCACCTTTGTTCTTCTTCTTCGGGACTTCTTGTCACCGTGGTTGTTTGCCGCTCTTCTTCTTCTCATCCACACCAGTGGGGCGGCTACCGCCTTGTCGAACGCCTTTTGTATGAATCGCTCTGCAGCGTTGGTATAGCGGCCACCGCCTTGAACATGTCGTTGGCGGTCCAGTCTCGTTGATCTCGAGATCTGGGTGAGCCGCTCGTCATGACTCCGTTTTTGAAGGCGCGACAACAAGATTCATCCGAGATGTTCGGGATCGTGTTGCGGATCTTAATGAAACGCTTCACGGTTGCGGAGGTCTCTCCGCTCATCCGATCATCCGTGCGAGATCATCCTCCTTACCAGACGCACGTAATGCCTCCGGAAATTAGCGATCGAGCGCCACAAAGCGGGTTCCATGAGTGATGGAACCCTCCCGCCGATTGAACGACCACGTCCGAGCAAAGACCTCAAGGACGATCGGAGATAATTAGCCATAACGAAGCTCGTCACCCGGCCGCCATGATGGCCGTGGCGAGATGGAAAGGAATTCCTCCGGTTCGGGTCCCATTGTACCTCTCCATGTGACCGGCTTGAACTTTGAGGGCCATCGACACCAAGCTCGTCGGAGAAAGCCCCGCAGCCAAAAGCGTATGACCGCCACCTTCCGGCAGTAACCTAGTCTTGAAAAGACGTTGGTCCCGCGGCGCGGAGGAACTCCTCGCTGAACGGGATGATTCGCTGGAGAAACTCTCTCCGGACACCCACCACGCCCTTCCTCGTGGTTGCGACGACGCGCCTCCTCACGAGGGACCGTCCGTGATCATCGCGCTGTTTGCCCTCGTGGTCGCGATGACTACGAGGACTCGGCGAAGCGACGGCGACCACGGTAGCTCGCTCATGGACAATGATCCTTCGACGGTGACGAAGGTCACGCGATCGATCGAGCGTCCGAACCATTCCGGCGCTTTGGTCAGGCCGCTCGAGGAGTTGTTGACTTCTCCTAGAGACTTCGTGCCTTCACCAATCATTCTAGGTTAGAAACAATAAAGACGCCTATGCGGGCGAGGTCGGCTGGTTGGTAGATCTAATCACCGGTTATGGCCGCGAAGTCGCTCCCGACTCGCTCTAGGTGTTCGGGACCCCGAGGCATCCGCGTTTTGCCGACCGAGTCCGGTTTCGCGGGGACTAATCCGGACGGAGAAACTTCGCCGGAGACTTGGCGAGGGCACACGAGGTGGGTCGCGACGCGTCGCTTGTACCGATCGCGAACCGCGTGCCTGATCGATTGATGGAATCGCCGAGGTTGCGGCGAATGACGCCTTGCTCGCGAGCGCCGGTATGACCTCGTCTTGATGCCGAAAGCGAGTTAATCCGCCTCGACCGCCAGCCGGCCACGTACCGCGGCAGATCCTCGAGGTTCCTACATCGGCCATGTTAATCGCGGGGCCATGCGAAGGTATGCTAGATGGTGTCATCGCCTGTGTTCCACAGGTAGAATCTACCGACATAGCCTTGAATCCGATAAATCTAAACCGTCAGAAGATCATCGGTTCCGTAGTCATCGCCGATGACGGAGTGCGATCGAGGCTATCTCGCCATATAGGCGAGACTTCACCGGATACGGAAGTGTTCGAGATCGAGCAGATCGATCCGAATCGACAGGATGAAACGCCCCGTCTTCCGAGTCGTAGCCCTCGTGAAGTATCTCAGATCGCCGACGGAGTTCGACATGCTCGATCTGCGCGCCCCCACGGACGGCGCCAATTGCCGACGGTTGGGATATTGACCCAAGTCACCAAGGTTCTTCAAAGAGGAGATGGGAGACACGCCGAACAATCACGAACGAAGAACGAGCAGAGAGCGGGGTTTTATCTGGTTCAGCCTCTCGAGAGATAATAGCCCCACGCCCAACCTTTCTTTATATCAAAGAGGATTACAAGGTGGGACTCGGCGAGATCGGCAGTCTCGACGAGTAGTATGCGAAAATCTATCCGCCAAGGGTCTAAGCTAGATGCTAAGATGTAAAACTCAATGCCGTGGATCCTCTAAACGCCGTAGGGGCCCTGTTTATATAGTCTTGAAGCAAACCGACCTACCGAGGAATATCGGTAGGGCTAACTACGAGATCGTGAACGAACTCAAGACATGCCAAATATAACCTACGGTAGATAAGGTAATCTCTAATCTTGGGGATCACGACTCCTAATCCAATCAGGAAACCACGTCCGGTCTTCTCGAGCCGTGCAGTAACTCGCTCGAGTCGGACTCAAACAGAAGTTTGGTTATTACGCATCTCGCCACCAGAAGTCGTTTCGGCAAGATGCATATGGGCTGATAGAACCTTCCAGTGAGCCGGGCCCCGTAGGTCAGTCCGATTGGGCCGTCAGGGAGTGGGCCATGGCAATGGACCGTAATCTAATCCCCGACACAACCTTTATAATTTGCTTGAACAACGGTAAATGGAGTAATGGTGGATACGCCTTGCCGGTAGATGCTTGAGGAAAAATAGGATGCATGACACTGAGACCTCTTTGATTTGTGGTTGTGGTTTGGTTTTGATTGTAGTTGAAAAGCTTGAGGATCTTTAAAATAAGACTCAAAAGGCTAAAAAATACATCTAAACATCTTTGAGAAAAATCTCACAAAGCCTTAAAAAATTATTACAAAATATTACGGTGAATGGTTTGTACAAAAATGACAAATTTTGTAAACTGAACTAGAACCGTGAACCAAATAGGGCCTGAATTGTTGCGTCTCGACCAAAATGATATTAAGTTCGATCGCCTTTTATTAAATGACATTGTGTACATAGATTTCTTCAACCGGTGATACTCATGAAGGGTATTTTTGGTTTGTGAGTGCCTCCCCATCACCCTCCTCTCTTTCTTCTTCATCTTCGGCGAGTGATGACTATCAGTGGTGGCATGGGGTGACTGGCATGCGGTGAAGACGCATGCGGCGATGACTACAGTGCAATGCATTGGCGCAATGCGGTGATGGGGTAGACGCACGACAACAGCGGCTGTGTGAATGAGGGCGGTGGTTCCATCGCTGGGTAGAGGCAACGCAGATGTGGGCCGTCGAAAGCGTGGAGCCAGGGGAAAACGGATCGTATTCGGATCATTCGGATAGAGGTTTTTGGCTCGGATAGTGTCGGGGATAAAATTACGGCCCATTGCCATGGCCCACTCCCTGACGGCCCAATCGAATGACCCTATCGGGGCCCGCTCCTCGAAGGTTCTATCAGCCCATGTGCATCCCGCCGAATGCCTTCTTGGTCGGCACGCGGTGCGAACGGCCTAGGATTCGTGTTTGAGTCCTACTCGAACAAGAGTTCTGCGACGGCCACGTGAAGACCCGGACGTTGGTTTCCGGATTGAATAGAAGTCGTGATCCCCAAGAATTGGAGTATACCTTATCTACCTCTGGATGTATTTGGCATGTATGAGTTCGTTACAAACTCGTAGTTAGCCCGGCCCGATTATCCCTTGATAGGTCGGTTTGCTCAAGACTATATAAACAGAGCCCTACGGCGTGTTAAGGGGCTGGTCATCATCTTATAGCTTATCGCGACTTGTATCAAGATAATCTCGCCGAGACTTGTTCGCCCTCGCCGAGCCACCTCTTGTATTCATCCCCGATATATAAGAAAGGCCGACGAGGGCTATTATCTCTCCGAGAGGCCCGAACCAGATAAAAACTCATCTCCCTCGTTCACGTTGTTCGTGGTTGTTCGGCGTGTCTCCTATCTCAATCTTAAAGAACCTTAGCGACTTGAGATCGATATCTCAACCGTCGACAGATAGATACATATACATTACAGTTTTTTCCCATACAACTCATATTTTGTTTTTGGAATGAAGTTTAATAAAACGGTCTAAATACTTTTTTAAAATATGTTGTCTATTTAATTCGGATAACTCGGATATCTCGGATACGGACAGAAACTTTCACCCCTACGTGGAGGTGACAGGAGGCGGTGCAGACATGGGGTAGGCGACGACAGCCATTTGAATGGGGGCGTTGATGCCATTGCGAGGTGGAAGCGGTGTGGACACAGGGCCAACACATGGCAGAGGCGACGTGGACATGATTGGAGATGGCGCAAACGTGAGGTTGCGACACTGAACCGACGACGATGTTTGGGAGGGAGGTCACCAGAGGAGAGAATGAATGAAGAATCGATGGCGGGCGTCATCGGAGTTGGCAGAAAACAAAAAGAGGGTGAAGGAGAGGAAAAATAAAAGGAGGGGGTGACGGGTCCACAACGATATTGTCGAAAGTGTCATTGGTGAAGAAATTTATGTGCTCAGTTGTTGTTGGGGCGACCTGGACAGTAGATCTGTGGGGGTGAGGGAGAGGTACCCGTCTTGGAGCGGTGAATCTCACGAGCTTGGGGGGTGACCTTACTACGAAGCCAAACCTAGAATGAGGCAAGGATTCGTGGAAATTTTTTTTATTCTGATTGATCTTAGGTTACAACAGGCAACATGTTCTTGGTTATATACATCTCAATATCTGCACCAATTATATCCCTATGAGTATAAGGAATTTCAAGGGCAAATACTTATTTTTGCTTGCACCTTCCCTGTTTACCTTTATCGTGTGGGCAAAGTAGGGGCCTACTGCCCTGTTGGTCTTTTCTCCTCGCACACCTTCCATTTTTTGCCTTTGAAGTAGGGAACACCGGTGATGTCCTCGAATGGTGTCTATTTTGGTTTATGATGCTTATATCACTATTTTTGCTCGTAGGTACAGTGGTAGTCAGCTTTTGCTAGGTGTTGAGCATCTTTGAATCCCGAGCCTCCTTTTGACCTTTGGCTCTGAGCTGGAGTTCTAAATTGCCCGCCCTGGATGTAATTAGAGGATAGGAGTTTGGGAGAATCCCTGCACAAAGTGTGAGCTCATAATTGGCTTTAAGGGGCGTGAATGTCTAGGAGGACCTCGCGCAGAGTGTTGGCCGGGCTACAGGGCATGCGGGTGTCCGGGAGGACTTCGCGTGAAGTTTCTGTGTCATTCTTCACTTCAAACTTGAAATCTGCAGCATATTTCAGTCTAACGAGGAACACACTCCCCACCCATGTTCAAACAGGTGTATTGTACATCTTTGAACAGGAGTGTATAATAGCTATCGTTTCAATTGGCACCTTTTGGATCAATCATATTTGCCACCATTTCAAACGGCGGGACATGTTTGGTACTCTTTTCCGCAAGTTCACTTGGCGAGATAGAGGTCGGCATTATTTCCCACCAAATTATTTGGCAGGATTTGATATCCACCATTAGATTTGACGGGATTTAACTGCTCCCTATGTCCCGCCGAATGATACAACGAGTTTTGGCTCAGCCCTTTTTCCACCCATTGGACTAGCTAGAGGAGTCTATTTATTCAATTTTAACAAATAAAAAAAATCATTTATGAAAATAAAAAATCTGAAAAAAAAAATCCATTTTCGTTGCTAAGCGTAATGTTTCTAGGCCCAGGTATTGCAACCAGCAGAGCGGTCGGATACGGGATACCGAGGCCCAAGATGCCTCGAGGGCTAGTTCCTAGATGGCCAGGGCAGTGCAAGTTTCGTTCGATCAATGGATGAGACCCCGTATCCTCCGCTTCAATCTGCAAATTTGCAATGGTGAGATCGAAATCCAAACGCGAATAGGTAGTTTGGAGGGTTCAGGCATTCAGCGAGGCAGTAAGAGATAGAGTAGATCGAAGCAATCTTTCTCCTCCGTCTCCGCCTTCGCCGATGAGCGCGACGGAGAAGAGCCCGGAAGGGCAGGACTCGACGCGCGGGGAGGTGTTCCTGGAGATACTCGGCCGCGTTCAGCCGGGGGAGGCGGAGGCGGCGCTCTCCTCCTGCGGCATCGGCCCGACGGCGGAGGTCGCTGAGCGGGTGCTCAAGTCCCCGGTTTGCTACTCCCGCCCCAAATCCGCCGTCCGCTTCTTCGTTTGGGCGGGGCGCTCCATCAAGCACACCGCCTACGCGTGGAATCTCCTCGTCGACATCCTCGGCAAGGCCGCCATGTTCGAGCCCATGTGGGACGCCCTCCGCTCCATGAAGCAGGAGGGCGGCGGGCTCATCTCCGTAGCCACCTTCGCGTCTGTCTTCTCGTCCTACTGCGCCGCCGTCGACTTCAAGGGCGCCAACAAGGCCTTCGAGCTTATGGAGAGCTACGGCGTGAAGCCAGACGCCGTCGCCCTCAACTCCCTCCTCTCCGCCATCTGCCGCCAGGCCGGCCACGCGCAGGCCGCGCAGGCGCTGTTCGACCGCGCGAAGGCCACCGTCGCGCCAGACGCCGACACCTTCTCGATCCTGCTCGAGGCGTGGGAGAAGGAGTTGAACGCCCAACGCGCCAAGCTAACCTTCGGCGAGATGGTCGTCCGCGTCGGGTGGGACGCCGGCAACACACCGGCGTACGACTCGTTCCTTTCAACTCTCGTGCGCGGGGACCAGTTCGAAGAGGCGCTCAAGTTCCTGCATGTGATGCGGAGCAAAGGCTGCCTCCCGGGGATCAAGTTCTTCGCCAACGCCATGGATGTTGTCGTCCGCAATCGCGATTATGCCAACGCCATCACTATCTGGCAAATGATGGTCTCAGAGGCCGGGCAAATACCCAATCTCTCCATGTACAACGCCATGATCGACCTCTGCTGCAGCCCTACTGTTGGTAACACAGACTACGCCCTCCTCATGCTTGACGAAATGCCTTTCAATGGCGTGTTTGCAGATTCTGACACGTACAATGCCATACTTGACGGGCTCATCAAGCAGCATAAGGCTCGTGAGGCAGAGGCTTTCCTTGCTGAGATGAACAAGAACGAGCAGCTGCCCTCTGCATCTAACTGTGCTGCTGCTATCAACATGTTCTCAAAGGAATTTAACCCATCTGCAGCAATTGATGTGTGGCGCTGCGTTGTGGACCACCAAATTATCCCGGCAGAGAACTCAGCAAAGGAGCTAATAGCAGGGCTGCTTGATTTTTCCAGGTTTTCTGATGTGAAGAAATATGCTGACGAAATGTTTGACATGGGAATTGAGTTGCCACAATCCACCATTGAGAATATGAAGCGCGCATTTGATAAGGCTGGCAAGCGCCACACATTTGATCAGATTGCAAGAAGGCTGAGCTGTCACTAGCTATGGTCTAACCAACCACTGGTATGTCTTCTTTCATATGGGTGTCGTGGGCTTTGTAAGTGAATGACATTGATTATGAAATCACCAGCCATGTGGACCTTATGTCATTCACTTCCCAATTAGGTTTCAGGACTTACTATTGAACTACTTGACTACTTGTAGGTATTATCTTGGATTAGTAGTTTTGTGATCTATATTATTGCACTTTCAATTCCTAATTGCTGTGTCCGTTTTATCCTCCGTGTTTTTGATAAAATCTAAATGCCTTGACTGAGTGCATAGGGCCATTGATAAAGGACTTACTATGTGTCTCTTTATCCATTTTCCTCTATCATGGAGATGTGCGACATATACCAATCAAAGATTTCTGTCACTGTAGGTGTTGCATACTTCTTAACATTATTTAGAAATTAGAAGCCAACTGCATTTGATTTTTTTTAAAAAAAAAACGTGATTCATTTTCCTTTGTCCAATTCTTTGCTTTCCTCTTTTGGAGAAAATCTTTGTTGCCACATTAAATTTTGAGGTTTCTATTGATTGTGCTGCACACATGATAATGAGGTGTGCTTTATGCTTCCCATATTTGGCTCCTACAGTCTTGTTCTGAACAGTTTGGTGTTCCATAGGAACAAGCCTCTTGATTTGTTTAGACTAATGGTGTTAGGTAAAGGGTTAATTAGATCTATGACACGGCAAAGCTGCGAATTTAGAGAAATGCCATTTAAAAGGTTTGAAACCTGTCCCATGCCATTGAAGAGTTAGATTCTTTTTAAATATATCATTACAAAAAGAATTAAAGGTTAATTGCATCCATGCCACAATTTCGTAGAAATGCCATTACAAAACATGAAATTTTCTCATGCTAATTTTTTTCAAGTTGTTGCAAACGTGCCATTTTTAGGGTTGACTGGTCAAGTGGACCCTAAAATGACTAAAATGCCCTTATCTCTTCTTTTCCTTCTCCGGCGAGCATGGCGGTGCCACCCCTGTTCCGGTGATCTCATGGACTGGCGTAGCACCCAGACTGGCGCCCCTCAATGGTGGAGGCGGGGGAGCGAGGCGGTGATGGAGAAGGCCCGAGGCCACGATGGTGCAGGAACGGGATGGTGGCCGCAAAGCTTGCACGCGTGTCGACAACGTAAGAACATGTCCAGCCGCCACAGAACTTGAGTGCATGCGGGTGATGGTGGCGGTAGTGTTGCTGGAGAGCGTTTATGTGCACATGGTGGCGGCAACGGCTGGCCAGGGGTGTAGCGTGGGCCACCTTGAGGGACCGTCGGAGTTGGGGGAGAAGGAGAGTGGGTGGAGCAAAAGGAAGTGACATTTTGGCAAAAAAAATTGGAGAGGAAACAAGGGTATGAATGTCCAAACATCTTGGAAAGATCCCATGATGGCATGTTTGCATCTATTTGCAAAAGTAATGGCATAACAATCAATTTTGCGTTTTGTAATGACATTTTTGCAAAGTAGTAACTTAATAATAATGGCATGGATGCAAATTAACCCAAAATAATAATGCCAAGTAGTAACTTAATAATAATGCCAAGTAGTGATCTTCGGTTTGTGCTTGTGTTGGTAACCTTGTACAATAAAGGCTATTGTAATACATTCAACTATTCAGTCTACATTCCTCTATTCCTAGCAGCACTTATGCATGTATGTCCTTCTAGTTGTTGTTCTACTCTGCTTTGTTAATATTATAACGTGCCAATGCCTTTTTCAACACTTCTATTGTGGTAATATCTTGGCCAAGGTAATGATCTTATCCTACCAGTACTTGTTGCGACAATTCATTATTTTTTATGACTATCTATTACGGAGAAAGTTTTGTATATTCAGTTACGTTTATATAAAATAAATCCTGATGATTCTGTGTTTTTGGAGGGTGATTATTTGGATACGACTCTACTCTATATAATATGTAAAATTTTAAAGAAGTAGTTTATTGGGAAAGAGTTATGGCCATTCCAAAAGAGCCAAAAAAGGGAAAGGAAAAGAAATAAATAAAAAGGTGATTCTCAAGAGGTAGGACTCTGTCACGGTGAGCTTGATAACAGGACAGCTGTAGCCTGCCCCTCAAATACTGATCTACTTCAAACTCTTTAAGATTTTCAAATGGATTTACATTGATATTAATATTTTTAGAAGCTGGACATTTTGGCATCATCTTGATCTGATTGCGTAGCCCAATGAAGAGGTTGAATAAATTATGGAACTATTGATTAAACAAATAATTATGACACTTGGCAAGCATATAAACTCATAGCTCCATCCTAGAACCATAATAATGATCAGCAGAGAATGGTAGCTCCATAAAAGAAAAAACATAAGGGAAATAGTCATGGAGAAAAAGATAAAAGAGGCTTGAGCTTGGCAAGAGTACATTCTGAAGACTTATCTGTTTTCAAATTTCTCCTCCCCAGCCTGGTAGTCCTTACTGCTTATGCCATGTATTTGTTGGTGCTTTTTTTTAAAAAAATAAATGTGCACAATCCCATAGCTATGTTTTTTTTTTTGCATGCCCGTGTTTTACAAGTTACACCATTACCATGAGTCAATCACTGCCACGGGGAATTATTTTGTTTTATTTGGTAAATGGGGGACTGTAAATGTCACAAAACTTTCATTTGGTTATTATTTTACTGCTTCTTTTATGGTTTTGACTGCAAAACTTTCACTTGGCTATTGTTTCGCTGTTCCTTAGCCTGGATGGTTAATGCTTTGGAATGTAACCATGCAGTTATTTCTAGTATTAAATTTCTTTTGACATTGTCATTCGAACCTACTCCTTGCACATTCAATGTTATGAGCCAACTCGCAATGAGCTAGCTCGTAGGCTGGTGTTCCCGGGCGTAGTCCAGAACGGACGGCCGAAGACGAGGAACTCGCTGCGCGACACGCAGGCGAGGGGGTTTGGCTGTTTTCGGAGCCACCGCCTGAGACTAGATTTGTGGCATAACAAAACATGCCATTTTCTGGGTTTATCATTCCTTTAAAAAGACCTCACACAAACTCAACTGACTCCTTATTCTGTGCACAGCCTCCGCTGTCAACAACCTGATTAACAACGCTAAACTGAAAGCAACACTCACGCTAAGCAAGAGGCTAAGAACGCCCAACAAACTGACATGACTAACAACCCAAAGACTCAGTGGGGGTCGGCTGGCTTGGCGTGCTTCTTCTTTCGATAGAAGACGCGATCAGCTGCCCAAACATTCAATATTTCATTACAAGGTTTTGTTATAAGGTTACTGGCAGTGTGCGTTACATTTTCTTTTAGAATACGTTATTAACATAAGATATTTGTTATTTATGAAATGTTTGATTCTGTTTGTGCGATCTCAGATTTGATTGTCATACCATGCTTTCCACATATTCTTCATTTGAAATTTGTGTACATCTTTTAAACTGATGATAGAAATGCTGTTTAGGCTCCTTTTTTTTTCGTAGTAAACAAGAGATGATTTAGAGCCCCGGTAGCATATTTTCAGACGAAAATTTCCGAATAGTTTTCAATTTATATCTTTGTTGCTTTTATTCCTAAGCAGTTAAGTACTTCACACGTCTCTGGATCATCCCTAGCCGGGTCTTCCCATTATTCAAAGCTGGATGTCCTTTTATGTTTAAAAGAAAGGACTTGAGGAGGCGCTTTGATCAGGGGTATTTCATTTGAAAGTTCTAGAATCTAGTTCAAATTTGAACTAAATCTAAAAACCTTTAAGGGATCAACGAGACCAAAATAGTCTTAGCAGCGTTACATAGGCAGCACAGCACACGTGCAAGTTCATTAATTTCCTATTTTCTGGAAAAAAAATTTCTTTATCGTTCACTTGCACATAATGCTTTTTAATGGAACAATCTGTTTGAACGTTGCGTATGTTGTGTCAACCTGGCATGAGATGTTTGGGTGCACTTCAATTTTTTCCCTTGAATTATGTTTAAATTCGAGGTAGCTAAGCAGGCAATCCTTAAACTAATGCAAGTCTCCGCACTGATTGCTTCGAGTTGGTTTAATAATAGACCCACTCCATGGATAGCGCGCAAGCCGCAAGGTCATCTGTCTGCTTGTATATGGAATGGAATTCTCGCTTTGTTTCATAAAAAATGAAGCGACAAAGAACCGATTGTCCTGCATTGTCAGCCGCGGTTGTAGAAATCCATCAAATAATCCGGCCTGAGTAGGACTCCAGCCGTCCAGCTCATTTGAACCATAAAGACATAGGATATACCAGGTGTCAGTGTCGACTGTTGGATTGGTCATGGTCGGTACTTCATACTTGTTCCTTTTGCGTATATAGTAATCAATGGCCTCAGTTCACCCAAGCGTCGACCTTGCACGAGTCGCATGTGTAGAAATGTAATATTGGCGAGCAAAAGGAAAAGGAGGGGGGGAGAAGGTGATCAAGCTTCGTCCTGTGATGGAATCTTGCGATGATGGGAGAAAAACCAACCAGAATGCACTTTCCGTTTCGTGCTGTTGCTGTCTTAGACCATCGATGGAAAACGACTCGAATTGGCCTTTTAGTAGCGCGAAACAGTGGCATCGAAAGAGTGCCGAGCCTAGATGTCAAGAGGACAAGCAACCGCGTAGCTTTCTTGTGAGTGTAGCTAATTGCAGTCGGTTCAAGCATCTGCAATTTAACAGTTCGAAGAGACATTTCGTCCTCTTTGATGACTTGTTTAGTTTTAGTTGGCAAATTTTGACCACCTTTGAAAATGGTATGAATAGGCTAAATAATTTTTTTTTTTGAGATCTTTGAGAAAAATCCTACAAAGTCTCAAAAAAATATTTTCAAAAATTAAAGTGAATGGTCTACAAAAAATAATAAAAATAGCAACCCAAAAAAACTAGAACTAAACAAGGCATAAAAGAGGGCCTTCTCGTTGCGATCTGAAGCTGCTTCTCGACGAAACTGATCTCTGTTGTCTGAGCAGGTCAGGGGGAATGGCCTCCAAAGTTCCAAACTGTAGCGAAAGCAACGAGCATGGCATCACCCCAGTTAATTTGGATAGGTTGCAGCAAGATCCTTTTAGAGCATTCTCGTGGCTCCTCTGTAACCCATCCTGTATAACGCTATTCATCACATATTCTAAAATACTATTTATTCCAAAAATTTCTTCACACTTCGCACTATATTTCCAAAACATATGTTCTTTCTGCAGCTCTCATATCCCCAGAAAATCAAATAAACAGTGACTGGGGACCTGGATGCTCTTAGCTGAAAGTTAATTTCGTATGCATCTCTCACAGCTAGTTTGTAGTTTGTGAGATGATATGGCTGATGAGATGCTAAAAGTGGCTACAAAATTGTACAATTTGCTCTTTTGAAATTTAGAGAATTTTGAGGGGGGATACAGGCATACAGCCAATGCAGACACATCATGAAACATTTTGTAACTAATCGGGGTTCTGATAACAATATTAATTAGCAAGTTGTTCTTGCGATGATGCATGATTCCTTTGTTTTTATTAGCAACCGAGCTAGCTGCCTGCCGATCAAGCGGTCGTTCCACGGGTGGAGAAGATCATACAGCTGGTTGCAAATAATACATACCGATCGATGACTGGGCAGGAGGCAGCTAGTGTCTCATGCATCCTGCGAGTGAAGAACAGCCGCTAGCAACCCGTACCAGACTCCACCACTACAGAACGCACGCATTGCATGTAATCCTCAGTTTTGATAGCTAACCTGCACTCTAGGTATAGTGTGCACTACGACCATCCCCAATAGTCTTTCTAAGGACAACTCTAAAATACTATTTATGTCTCTATAAATACTGTTTTAGACGAGGATATATAGAGGGACTATTGGGTGGACAATCAAACCTAAGCTATTTTTCAGCGAAGCACCACGCACACTTGCAGAGATAATCTATCCTCAATTATTTTGAAACTAATAGTAATCCTGCGTTTGCAATTCATTAGACGATTCAAAACAGGACAACTAATGCTAAATAGCTTTACAAGCGGTGCAACATCGATCTGAGCAAAAATATTTATTCTATATATGCCATACCACTTACAATAGTATTTTTGTCTAGCATTAGAACTGATCGCGCAAGTAGGTTATCCTGCTTTGATGAGCTTGAGACTCGAAATCTCGAATGGTAGCATGCATGCGGGCACCGATCAACCTGGGCCACTAATTAAAAGTAACGTATCAGGCACAGCCACCAGTTAGCTAGCCAGGCTCTGGAATGATCTAATGATGAGAGCTTAGTCGGTTGTGGGCGGCAAAATATATGTTACCCAGAAATAAATCCTAGCCAGCGCGTATCCCTTATCTCTGACTAATAAACCACTAATTAAACAAACTAATCATAATTAAGGCGATCGAGAGCCCTACTCCTGTCTCTTCCACTGGTCAGCAGATAGCCGCTACCCGCCGCCAGCATCCGCCATGATATATACCTCACCCTCTCCTCGACTGCTCATCACCTCAGTCTCACACCAGCGAGCGAGCGAGCTAAGCAAACTCCTCCTCTTGTCAGCTTGGGGCGGCGATGGCAAAGGACATTGAGGCGGCGGCGGGGGAGGGCGGGGAGTACTCGGCGAAGGACTACTCCGACCCGCCGCCGGCGGCGCTGATCGACGCGGAGGAGCTGACCAAGTGGTCGCTGTACCGGGCGGTGATCGCCGAGTTCGTGGCCACGCTCCTCTTCCTCTACATCTCGGTGGCCACCGTGATCGGGTACAAGCACCAGTCCGACCCGGCCGCGGTCGCCGCGGACGCCGCCTGCAGCGGCGTCGGCATCCTCGGGATAGCCTGGGCGTTCGGCGGCATGATCTTCATCCTCGTCTACTGCACCGCCGGCGTCTCCGGCGGCCACATCAACCCGGCGGTGACGTTCGGGCTCTTCCTGGCGCGCAAGGTGTCGCTGGTGCGGGCGCTGCTGTACATCGTGGCGCAGTGCCTGGGCGCCATCTGCGGCGTGGGGCTTGTCAAGGGATTCCAGAGTGGATTCTACGTGCGCTACGGCGGCGGCGCCAACGAGCTCAGCGACGGCTACTCCAAGGGCACCGGCCTCGCCGCCGAGATCATCGGCACCTTCGTGCTCGTCTACACCGTCTTCTCCGCCACCGACCCCAAGCGCAACGCCCGTGACTCCCACGTCCCCGTAAGCTCCTGTCCCATATATCGTATATGCATGCCTGCCTGCTACCTCATCTCAATCCTTTCGTGAATAATGCTCCGCAATTAACGAATTAGTGCTTCACATTAGTGGCTAGCAAAAAACACATGCATGCATGAATCTGTTTCTTCAAATAAGCATGCCGGTGGAGTGGCTTGACAGTACGTATTAGGGAGTATCTAGCTTAGCTAGCTAGCTATTTTAAATGTTTAATACCAGCAAACTGCGTGAGGTAGCAATTTGCAAGTGATTAGCATTAAACATGAATGTATTTTGCCTGGATAGCAAAAAAACACATGCTTGCATGAATTCGTTTCTTCAAATAAGCATGCATACAGGTGGTGGAGTGGCTTGACAATACGTAATAGGGAGTACCTAGCTTAGCTGGCTAGCTATTTTAATTGTTAGTATATCCACCAACTGCGTGAGGTGGCAGTTTGCAAGTGATTAGCACTAAACATGCATGTACTTTGCCTGGAAAGGGACAAAGAGCAAAAGTCCAATAGAAATTTCCGGTGATATGATACAGTTTTTTGTATTTTTTCTTGTTTAGATTTAGTGTACCATCACTTTCAAGGACAGCATTTCAAAATATACATGTCTTCTTCACTACTTACTTCCTTTATTGGTTGTATGTATGTGTCCTTTGGAATACAAAGGGATTTGTTTTTTAGAGTGGTGGTTTATGGTGCAGAATCAAGCTAAGATACTAGCGAGAATGCGCTGTTAGAGTAGGTAATTGCTATACTTATACGGCAGAGAGGATATATAGAATAAAATGCGCGTATAGGTTTGGCTCATTTAGTTCAATAGCTAATCAGTTGAATTATCTAATTCCATGCCAATTAATCCTAAATTCATAAGCAAGTTGATCTTTCTTCGAGTACTAGTATGGAAGCATAACAGAGTGAGATCTTGCTCTATAATACTACATGAAGGATAGCAGCTAATTAACGTCGATTTCAGAGGCATGCAGCTTCAATTCGACTAACTATATCTCGATTGATTCTCCAATCCTCTCCATACATCGATCATAACATGTACGTTGTTGAATCTGTTCAGGTGCTGGCTCCTCTCCCAATCGGCTTCGCGGTGTTCATGGTACACTTGGCCACCATCCCGATCACCGGCACCGGCATCAACCCGGCCAGGAGCTTGGGAGCTGCCGTGATCTACAACAACCAGAAGGCCTGGGATAACCATGTATGTACTGGCACTGGCACCGCACCCTGTCTCCTAAATAATAATTGGTTCTTCTGCTAACTAATGGCTAACAACAAGTCTGACAGCATGATTGGCCACAATCACTTACAGACTCAAGCTTAAATTACTAGAGCCTACACACAACTTTAATTTGTGGTGTGTTTCTAAGCCATAAGCTCAGAAGTAGCAGACAGAACAGATAAACTATTATATCTGAAAGCTCAGGATAAGCTCACTTAATTAAACTCAGCTGACTAATTGCCCCCTAACTAATCACTTGCTAAGTTTTTTTTTTAAAAAAAATAGTAGTTTAGTACACTACTTTAGTTATGCATGACGTGTCATCCTGTCATTTCACCATGTAACTAGTGCTATCTCTTGTTCCACAAATACCAATAGCTTCTGGCCATAACAATTGGGATCAAACTTATTCTCAAAAAAAAAAAACTGGGATCAAACTGATTACTCACTCAGTTGCGTGGTGATCTTACCGTAAGTAATGGCATTGCAGTGGATCTTCTGGGTGGGGCCTCTATTGGGCGCTGCCATCGCGGCCGCCTACCACCAGTACGTGCTGAGGGCCAGCGCCGCCAAGCTCGGCTCGTCTTCCTCCTTCCGCGGATAGAGGTCGCATGCCCCTCGCCGGCCGGATGCGTGCATGGTCGGATCGGAGCCAATTGAAGTGTAGATAAATATCAGATCGCCTCCAGTATTCAATGTGTTGCTGCTGTTTACTTCGCCTGCATAAATGCCTCCTTTTCTGCGTCAGCTACCTATGCTACGTTTGTACCAAGTGTGCTTCTTTTTGTGACAGTTCACTTATCCGTGTATGTAAGTGTATCATGTTGTACGCATGCGTATGGACAACGATCAAGGAAAAGAGGAAGATGAGTGTGTATGCAGTTTTATGCAAAAGTTCTTGGATGTTTGTATGTTATCTGTCAGTGGCATCTTAATTTGTGCCACATCAAGGAATCACTAAATATCCATATGTACAAAGCTGAGATTATTTTGACTACAACCTCACTTCTGATCCATAAATTATCTGGTTTCCTGAGTGCTGACTTCTGGAGGTGATTATCGGAGAGAAGTTGAATTGTCATCCTCATCCCCACAAGCTGGTACATTAAACATGGATTGGTTAAAAATGAAGTCATCGTCATAGCATGGAATGATGGAACAATGCAGAGGTCGTAACATTACAGATTACTGAAGATACATAGCAATGGACAGGGAATAGTAGCATCGGATCCAACTTATTTGCCACATAAACAAACAGCAGAGTTGAAGATATGAAGATACATGTGCCCACAAATTATGTAACCAGGTGTTTGTGACTTTCAGATTCCTTTGCATTACTTTGAGTAAATTATTCAATAAGATGAAAGCAAAATATAAACGATACATTACGAACAGCAAAATTTATAACTAGCCTGCTAGTGAGAATTGATAGTTACTGTAGACCTAGATGCTAAGGTGTCTAATGCTTCTTTTCGTTTTAAGGTTTATGTATGAAGTGCAGTATGATTTCTACTGGATGCACAACCATCTTGCATATGCATGTCCGTGTTCAAACAATTTGCAGAACAATTTGCAGGGTCTACGTGCATGGGCACTCATGCCTGTAGAGGATCTGCATAATGTTGTTAGCATTTCAGGGTGAAGTACAAGCATATGTGCCTGTGGCAACCTATTCCTTTCGTACGCACCAACAAATCCGATGTCCTTGAAAAATTTCCTGAAATTCCTGTTCAATTCAGTATAGGACTCCAGATACAATTTACACAGGCATAGGAATAGTGTTCAGATTTCAGAGGAACAAACAATATGTAATCATGTAAGTGCAGTTGCCAATTATTTAGATTCAAGAGTAAATATGTTACGAGGGTTTTCACAAAATTTACCAATCAAAATAACTTGAGTCAAAAATCACTTAACCACATCATGAATTGAAATAATTGTGTTAGTTTTAAAATGCTATGTCTCAAAGGAAATAAATTCACCAATATGCTGGAAAAGGCATGACCCACAAAAACACATTAAGGCACGGGCCATCAAACATTGTATGAGCTAATTCAAAACAAAAGAACACAAAATCATATGCTTCTAACAGTAAACCCTTACTCCCACAGTCCCACCGGCAGCAGCCAAAAAAAGATTGAAATACTGAGCTACAATCGTAGCCAAAATACTCTGCTAATTTCCAATATGAATGGTCACTACAAAGGACACAGGAGTAACACCAGAACATCCTACCAATAAAACTCTTGGTATCATTTAGCTAACAACACATATTGCAACAATGTAGATGATTTAATGAAAAAACTAATGCCATGATGGAGGCTTCAGCCTACATCTATTATTCCATATGTGTCTGTGGGATTGGATTACCGTGATTGGGCTACCAATTTTGACGATTTGATGAATATTTGACTGATATAAGCATATGCAATTCTCGAGATCTTAGTGTTAACGGTAAGCCGGAGCAAACTCTAACCGACCAAGGAATCAATGGCCAGTAGATACACCACATCATGAGAATGACACGCCGAGCCTCACATCCAAGTACCATCGCCATCAACCCACAGCTACGAGCTCTTCTGAACGGCAAACAAAAAAGTAATCCTAATCATCTCACATCAATTCCATGCGTAACAGCCAGAGTCCAGAAAGGGTGGGTGTGAGAAGGGCATACCGCCGCAGCAGAAGCAGCAGCAGCAGCACGTGAGGAGCATGGCGGCGTCCCAGGCGAGCTCGAGCGCGCCGGACAGCATCGATCCCCCTCTCGACGACGACGGCGGCGGCGGGGGGCGGCCCTCGATCAGCGGCACCTTCTCGTCGCCGCCGGGAGGCTGCTGCTGGTCCCGTCCCTGCTGCTGCGCGCGCTTCATGTGGGCGAGGTTGAACTCCAGCTTCTGCAGGTATGCGTGCTTGAACGAGTCCCGGATCCGGAGCGACGGCCACAGGTGCATCTTCGCCGGCGGGCTTCGTCGGGGCCGCGGAGGTGGAGACGGGATGAAGGCGTCAGTTTTGGGGATCGTTGCGGATTTGTGGCGACGTTTTGACTCGAGGGATCGTTGAGCGAGGGTTGTGTTCGAGGAAGAGTAGACCGAGCCCACGGCCCGCAGGACCGCAGGTCTGATGCAGAGGGCTGGTGCCGGAACAGAGGACATGTGTCTGCAAGAATTAGTGGGCCGACTTGATAGCCCGATTTGACGTTGCTGTAGGCCTGTTTATGGGCGGGTTATGCAGTTTAGCCTGTGCTTAAGCGGATTAGCTTTATAGGCCCCGTTTAATTCACTTCGAATCAGATTAAATCTTATCACTTCAAAATTTTTTATTTTTATAAACCGTAGACACATAGTATTTGTAGTCATTCTATGGGCTTTAAGTGTTTTTTCTTAAATATGTTAAATCTATTTTTAATAAATTTTATTTTTAAACCTTTTTTTATAGACCCCCACTTTTCTTAATCTTGATTAACATAAATCAAACAAGGCCTTATTTGCATCATGAGTGGGCGAGTTTGGCGAGAAAATTGAGTTTTTGCCACTCGAAACAATGCCGCTTGCAAATTTACCATTCGAAAATTAACGCTCGTAAAAATGCCACCGCAAACAATTTCCGCTCGTACATTTGCCATTTCGGGGCATTTTCACCTAATACTCGAGCCAAAAACGCAACAAATACGGAGAAAATACGTGGGCCCACATGTCATACTCCCCCTACTTCCTCCTCTCTCTTCTTTCTTCTCCGTTGGACATGGCGGCGGCGCTTGAGCTCGGTGTGGCCTTGGCGGCGGCGGGCGGCGCTGGCTCGATGGCGGCGGCGGCGCGAGCGCTGATGGCGGCAGAATATGAAGCGTGGAGACGGCAGCGGCTTGACGCTGACGCGACGCGACGCGATGGGTGGCATGAGCCAGGCAGCGGCGCGTGCTGCGGCTTCTGGCCTTGCAGGCGGCGCGCTGGCTGGCGGGCGGCGGGCGCGAAGCTGATGGCGGCGGCGCATGGCGTGGAGACGGCGGCGGCTTCTCGACGCTGGCGACGTGAGTGGGCGGCGGCTCGAGCCGGCGAAGGCGGCAGAAGCGCAGGCGGCGGCAAGCAAGCCAGGGCAGCGGCGTGAGCTCGGGGCGAGCTCAGCGACGGCGGAGGCGCGAGCTCGGCGACGGCATGTCCATTGGAGATGAAAGAAGAGAGAGTAAGGACGGAGGAGAGGATGACAGGTAGGCCCTACGTATATTTTCTGTATTTGTTGTGTATTTGGCTCGTGTATCAGGCAAAAAAGCCCCGAAATGGCAAATGTGCGAGCGGAAATTGTTTGTGGTGGTATTTTTGTGAGCGTCAATTTTCGAATGGCAAATTTACAAGCGGCGTTGTTTCGAGTGGCAAAAACTTAATTTTCTCCTCGCAGAGGTAGCACCACAGCAGCGGGCGGATGGAGGCTCAAACAGGGAGACACCACAACAACAGCCTCGCTCGAAGAAACAACAGGGTCTGAACGAGCTCATGTTTTCAGGATCCAATCCATCGGACTGGGTTCGGTCGGTGGCATTGGATCGACTACGATGGACATTCAAAACTTCTGGATACATACTTTTGTCCCAATGCACTGAGTTCAGTGGGCATCGGACTATAGAAGTGGATCCGGTGACCCTGTTTTGGTTCAAGGCTTCAAGCTGATAAGTGGTTTTGGCGTGGTTTTCACTGCAATATTTTTAGGATTTGTGCATGGTTGATGATGGACTGACGTGTAGGTGATCAAGACAAGTGTTGGTGTTTTGGATGACCTTATCCACATCATACATGTCTAGGTGGACCGTGGTCGGTCCACGATGTGCTAGGACGTGATCTAGAGGATGAGAGGTTTAGAATGGCGAGGAAATCGCGTTAGACAGTCGATCTCGGACTTGTGTACCACAAGGTTGACGTGGATGATGGAGTTGAACCGCCATGAGGATCCGAGACTCGGCAGGTGGTCAAGGGTGATGGAAACTTTGTGGTTAAGTTTAATTGGTTACAATCGGAGTGTGTGGACCTAGTACAGTCACATGGATCAGAACATGTGGACAAAATGCCAAGAGTTTTGGGTGGAGTTTGTGATTAAATCTCAATCATCCATAAGGGATATTAGGATAGTTTCAATTTCTCACGAAATATCGAAATACCCTAGGATCTCATGCTTTACATAAGGAGGGGAGGGTTGTCTTCCATAGGTGACTGAAAAGAGTAGAAGACTGAGGTTTGAGTATGTTTGTGATGCAATTGTCAGTGCTTTGCTCACAGGGTGTGGCTTTGTAATGCGCTAAAGCCAAAGCAATAGAATGCACGAAAAGTTCATCATGCTCATGCTCTTGTTCTTGTATCATGTGGTGATTCTTGAACTTGCTCGTTGTGCTTCCAATTTTTGATATTTTTGCCTTTCCTTGTTACAATTTGATGTGGAAACTAAGAAAGTGCTAACTTTTCTTTGGTTTGATCATGAACCATTTTTTAGATCTCTAGTTTTCTTTCTTAATGATTTTCGTAGGAATTTATGGGTGATTTTTTATAATCAATTATTGGAGGGAGAAATGGGGGTTGAACCTTTCGGGAATTTTCTAGGATTTATTAGTAATGAGCATGTGTGACTTGTGTTAAAGATATAAACTCAAAGATAAGTCATACGAATATAAGCTTGAAGGAGTCCTGAGTCAACAAGTCTGCGTATATGTATCTAGTTCTTGTAACATATCTGTATACTACGCGTTATCCGCGTTATCTGTTGTAATCTCCTATAATCCATATACACTATAAATACACGCCGATGGCCAGATCAAAGGATCGGCTATTGCTTATTTTATCAACTTGATGTTAGTTTACAATTTCTAGCATTTATTTAGGCGCATGTGTGTGGTGTGTATAGTGGGGTGTAAGTTTGTGTGCTCCTTTTTTATACCCTCTAAAAAAAATATTGGAGTCTTTTGGAGATTTTGAAGGCTCAATCCTCATGCAACTACATGAAATACCTTCATAGATTATCTTGATAATCATCTACCTATGGGTATACAACCATAGATTGAGTATTTCACATATGCCAGCCAAATGTTTGTTGTTATGTCTACGAGGATCCTTAACAAGGTCACCATGAGTTTAATGGATTGCTTGTGGGAGGTTTCATGGTAAAAGCATAAAAAAAAAATGTAAATTCTATTCGTCCTTTCTAATCGTCGTAGCCGGTCCTACAACCGTCGGTCAAAAAAATGTTGGAGGGATCGAGGAGCTGGCAGAGGCACTAATTAAGCACGCAATGCAGGAGTATTTTCTGTTTAGGAAATTCTCGTAATTTGGGCTTCAGGATTGACTATGTACTCGACAGGCAAGCTATATATTCAGGATATGTGCGATTGCCATTACTCAGGCTGCCTGCATTGTCGTTCTCCCATATTAATGTTTGCTCTCTTTTGGTCTTAAGACTAAAGTGCATTCATTGCGTGCCATTGCATGCATAATTACCCTTTCCCTCGCCAACACAAGTGTAAAATTAAACCAAAATGTCTCGGCGTTTGTGTTGATCTTGTTGGACGTGTTACTGCCCCAAACTTTTTCTTTGCTGTAAAAATGAAGTAGAAAACCCCCATGGCTTATGCAAGCAGGGGCGGAGCTTCTTTATGGAATGGGATCCTCCGACTTACTATCCTCTGCAGTTGTATCATTGACATATGGACCCAACATGCATAGGACCCACATGTTAATGGCCCATTTCCCTCTGTAGTAAGTTATCCTACCCTCCTACAATTTCCCCTACAAAAAAATGTTTTCCTTGATCTACTATTTGTTACAATTGCTTATTAAAGTATAGCAATTTGCCCACTGCAAAATACGATAATATAGAATTGGCCCTCTTTAATTTCATGTCAAGCTCCGCCACTGTATGCAAAAAATGTCCTTTCAACATACGATAAGCGGATGACAAGATCAAAGGCCTACAATGTATGATATATACATACGAGAAGATCAAATTTCTAGGCTGCAACTTTGTTTGTCCGGCTTCAAATGGTTCGAACCGTGGCCATATGCATCTCGAGCATGTACAATGGTTGAGACAACAACCATCTCTAACCATTGCCATGTCACTTATAGAGATGACTTAGAGACAACTCATACAATGATAGAGATGACTTAGAGACAACTGCATATTTTTTATGACACTTAATCACACATAAGATTTCTTAATTCGTGTGTAGAGTTATCTCTTACATTAATTGGAGATGGCTCAACTCTCTATAGGCACTCTTTCCTCCACATCATTATCTATCCTATATGGCAAATCTTATAGATGGCTTAGAAACAGTTGATGTGTATCATTATACATGGTAGAGACTAAAAGTTTTCGTGGGATTTTTGTCTCAACACGCGTGACTAGCTAGGACATCGACTACGGCTAGAGTTTGCAAAATCCCATAGTGATCAGACCGTTTTTGTGCGTAGGGGTTGCGGCACCAAACCATATTCATGTAGGATACACCACGCCAGGCCGTGTTGCTTTGGCCAAGCCATGCCACCGCGCCGATCAAGCCTCCCCCCTGTGTTGCGCTCGTCTTGGCCTCGCTGCATCGGATCGCGTTTGAGCTGCACACCCGCACCGGAGCCGCACCGCCGGGCCGCGCTTCCGCCGAGACGCGCCCGCGTTGCGCCGTCATTTGTGCGAGGTAATGGCATTGGCGGCATGCTAGTTTCCCAAGCCCCTAGCCCGCCAATTAACGCCTCTTTCATGGGTCGAGCCGTCGAGCCGCTGCTGTGCTCTAGGCCACGCCGGGCCAAGCCGCTAGCTGTGTGGCGTGCAACACCCCTTTGGACGCCGGCCAAGCCGCCCCGCGCCGAGCCTTTCGGTCGCGTAGGCCGCCGGCCGTGCGAGGTCGCGCCGTGCGCCGTGCCTGGCCAGGCCATGACGTCGCGTGCCGGGTGGGGCTAGGCCGCGCCGTCGCGCTCTCCCTGCTAAGCAGAGTAGGGCCATGCTGCCGCGTGCGCTAGGGTTTCCCCTAGCCACCGTCTGTTGCTGATCGCCGGCCGAGCAGTGTCTCCGTTGATCGCAACCTATTCGGGCTCCAAAAATTTTATTTTTTTTAATCCTTTTTAAAAAATTATTTTAATTTTAACCTTCCGATAAAACTTTTTCCAAATTTAACCCTTTTGGCCGCACCACGGCTCCTGACGCGGCGTATACACTTTGACGCACCAGTACATATGGCGCGGCAGAGGTGCCACGCTGGCGGCCCCGGTCAATGGCCACCAGCGCGGACTGTGGTGGGTCCCACCTTGACGCGCCATCCCTCCTGGCGCGTCAAGGCACTTTACAGAGAGCCACGCTGGGCGCTCCTTCTATTATTCTTCCCCGAGTTTCCTCGCCGCCCCGCCCAGCCCCGCCGCCGTCGACCGCCGCCCGCCCCGTGCCGCCCGTCTCCGGCCACTTGGGGGTTGGGAAATCATTCCCCATCCTCCTGTGAAGGTGACACACTAATCTTTTTGTCCGATTAAGCCCTCGATTAACCGTATTTCGTAGGGTTTGGATGGTTAGGATTTGAGGAAAAAACTTGATTTATATTCCATATTGGCGTGTTTAGTTTGGATTGGCATACGTTTTGCATATACTGTCCGTATTATTAACGTGTAGAATCCGTTGCATGTATGAATGTGGCATTTAATTAACGTGTAGCTACTACGGAGACTCCTACCAGGAGGGCGCGTGGCAAGCGCACCGTGCCGCCTGTGGCCGACAATGAAGACGCTGCCCAGCATGGCGACTCGAACTCCTCCGCCGACGACCCAGCTTTCGCAGCACAATCAGGTTGAGCCAGATGCCTGATGCTCCCCCTTGAGTCAGACACAGCCCACCCCAGGAGCGGTAAGACATCTGAAGTGATCCCGTGAATTCTTTGTTGTTTCGTCAGATTCGACATTTCTACCATACTGTCATGTGGGCCCAATGGATCCACCCCCACGCCACAAACTTACGTGAGGCGCAGGCGTGACCGTGACGTCACCGACGTCGGTAGCCACAACGTGCTGCAGACAAATCCAGGGAGGATACGCCGTCCACGGGGTTCTTACACGTCGGGGCCCTGAGCTCGAGGTGTATGCATGTACTAGATCCCGGAGTGTGACCTATATGGATGTACTGCCACTTGTGTGTACTTTTATCTATATGGATGTATTGCCACTTGTGTACTTTTGCCTATATAGATGTACTGCCACTTTTGTACTTTTGCCTATATGGATGTACTGCCACTTGGCCTGTGTTGATCAAGATACTTGGAAAACTGTTCGGTGCTGTTTTGAACCAAAATACTATTGAGTTGATAAAAATTTCTGCAGCAACTTCCTTGCAAGAAATCAAAGATATCTGTGTTAGCTAGGCTTTTGAATTCGGCGATGGCAAATAAGGAATTAACTTTAAAAGGATTATTATCCATATCGTATCCGCCGATCTTTCCCCCTGAAACCGATAGCCAAAATCGAATCGCCCGCGAAGTGATGTTTCTCTCTTCGACAAGTAGTCGGCAGTCCATCACCCTCCACAGTAGATTGCAGCTGTGGGCCGGGCCAGGTCCAAATGCCAAACCTATCTCCAATCTTGCCCTTTTTAGTGATGGCTGATGACCAATTGACAACACATGAATGGACAAACCAAAACCAGCTGAACCACATGTCTCTGATTATCCTGGAGGCCATTGACGCGCCAGTAGTAATGGCGCGTCAGAACAAATATGAAGCGCCGTCGAAACTGGCGCGGCAGGCACATTCGTTGCCTCCAACCAGCGCACCCTGGGAGGGGCCTTGACGCGCCAAGAGGGGTGGCGCGTCAAGGTGGGACCCACTCCAGTCCGCGTTGGCGGCCATTGACCAAGGCCGCCAGTGTGGCACCTTTGACGCGCCACATGCACTGGTGCGTCAGAGTGGAGAAACCGCGCCAGGTGTCGTGGCGCGTCCAAAAGGGTTATATTTGAAAATACTTCTTTCGGGGGGTTAAAATTAAAATAATTTTTTAAAAAGGATTAAAAAATAAAAAATTTTGTTCGGACTCACGCCTCGTCGGCCGCTCACACCGAGACCGAGCCGTGCCCCGGACGGGCCACACCAGTCGTTTTGGCGCCATGCGTTCCTACCCCAAGTCCGCCATGCCGGGGGTGTCGGTACCATGGGCGTGTTTTTGTTCATAGCTTTGGTTGGCCATGCCAAAAAATTGGCATGACCAAGGGCCTGTTTGGTTTGTATCCCTCATTTGCCTTGCCAATAATTGGTGTGCCTTCACAATTTGGCAACCATTTGGTTGACAACCATTTGTTAGCATGCCTTCGAAAATTTTGGCACGCCATGAGGTTTCCAACGTGGGGAGCTTGCTATTCCACGGCGAGCAAAACAACCGCCAACACTGAACGCGAGCTGCTCATCTGTTAGTTTGCAGTTGATTTCAAGCGAATATATTTTTCATATTTTTGCATCTGTTTTATACGATGTCCAAATTGCATGAAACAAATTTTATAGTTCATAGAAAATCCTGACCAACCCATTTTTATTTTTTTATATAATTTATCATTTTTTGCAGTTTATAATTCATTTTTATATTTTATAATTTTAAATTCAAAACTTTGTGGTATTTTCTGAGTTTATTAATTTTTTATTTATGTTTTTATGTTTTAAATTTGATTATGGGAACAATTGGCACATTGCACTGGTAGCAAACCAAACATACCACTTATCTTATACAAATTTGGCAATCTTAAATTGGCTTTGATCCAAACAAAACAAAAATTGCCAATGAATGGTC
The DNA here is from genome assembly GCA_036346415.1 of Raddia guianensis. NCBI lineage: Eukaryota > Viridiplantae > Streptophyta > Magnoliopsida > Poales > Poaceae > Raddia > Raddia guianensis. Next base: position 40,915,676 of record CM070537.1, read on the forward strand.
ATGCCTTTGATTGGTCATGACCATTCATAGGTAAGGCCATTGAGTGCCATGAACCGAACATGTCCCAAATCTTATCGATTTTGATGGTGTTTGGATCGTAGCCAATGGAATTCGATCAATAAAAAATGAAAAATTCAAAAAAAAGAAAAGAAAAGTATTTAAAATGGGTTGATTTGGATTTTAGATGAATTATGAAATTTGTTTTATGCGATTTGGACTCTAGATAAAATAGATATAAAAAAGAGAAATTTAAATGAAAAATATGAACTGCACATTTTGCACTAGCAGCGAACAACAACTAACAACTTTCCTTGTTCGCGGTCGCTGTCAGTGGGCCACAACGTGTTCGCGATAGTTGGCACGGCGCGGGCAGCCGATTTCTTCGCCCACGCCGGAGGCCGCTCACGCGTAGAAAAACGATGGCGTGCTCTCGTGTTGGCAAGGCGAGTCAAGAAATGGCTACAATCCAAATAATTGCCAAAATGTCATGGCACACCAAATTTTGGCATGGCAAGACATGGAGACAAACCAAACACGCCCCATGTCTATCCGTTGCCCGTGACATGTTAGCAACCGCCTGCCAGATAGTGCCACATCAGACCATGCCGCGTTGGCTGCGTCTCGCATCAGGGTCACGCCACGTCGGCCGTGTCTGTTGCCGTGGTCACGCCTTGCGCTAGCCATCGGTCGTTAGGCAATTAGTGTTAGGGTTTAGGTGCGAAGGAAAGAAAAAGATCTACTATGCAACACCTATGGAACATTAGATTGAATAGTAGATTGATTCAAAAAGGACAAACTGATTTATCGAGAAGAAGAACGATTTGTGCTAATAACGTGCTATAAAATAACAATGAATCATACACATCGTAGTCTACCAATCACAGTGCATGTACACAGATGCCAGTAGTCAATATTACATAATGGAGTAAAATGCACCGGCGGCCCTCGAACTTGCTGGGGTGTCATCCGGCCCCGAACTCGAAAACCAATTTATTCGGTCCTCGAACTTGGCACGGGGTGTTATTCCGGTCTCCGAACTCAGAAAACCAGCTATTTGAGTCCCTGAAGTTGGCACGGGGTGTCATCCAGGTCCCTAAATTTGGCAGGGGGTGTCATCCAGGTCTCCAAACTCAAAAAAAATTAGAAAAAATCCCTGCCAAGTTTAGGGATCTGGATGACACCCCGTGCCAAGTTTAAGGACCCGAATAGCTGATTTTCTAAATTCGGGGACCGGAATGACACCCTCTGTCAGGTTCGAGGGCCGTCTGTGCATTTTACTCTACATAATGTGTCTCTCGTAGTATTTATAGCGGAGAGGTTTTTTAACTGGACACGTGGACGAGCGACCGAAGCATGCAGACGACAGTTAAATGGAGAGCACACGAGCGATTTGCTCCGAACCACGCGCTCCAGACTCCAGGGTGCACGTCCGCGAGCAAACCACCGGAGACACCAAGACCAAGTCCTGAAGTCCGTCCTTCACCAGGGTACGTGCTTCCTCTTCGGCTCTTCCTCCGCGAGAAAACTTTTTTCACGCATTTCTTCAGCGGTGGGAGGGGAGGCGTGCAACAATGGACGAGTTCTTCAGCGGGCTCGACTCCCGGCTGCGGATGTCAGTGAAGGTGGCGGACTCCATCATGGTGGGGCTCGTCAACGCGGCCATGGAGGACGCCTACAAGAAGAGCCTCTGGAAGGACGGCGACCTGGAGCGCCTCGTCCAGAAGCTCCGCTTCGCCGAGCTGGCCATCATGCAGCTCGAGTGGTGCCTCCGCTTCGTGCGCGGCGAGATGGAGGCCGCCGGCGCCGCCGACGGCCACGAGCAGCTGCTCGACGACCTCCTCGAGACGCGCGACCGGATCCAGGCCCGCCTCGCCGAGGCCGAGGCCGAGCTCGCCGTCGCGGACAAGGACCGCGACTACATGCGCCGCAAGCACGAGGAGCTCACCTCGTCGCGCCGCGAGGCGGCGCTCGCCGGCAACGACGCCGCCACGGGTCGCCGGGGCGCCGGGAAGGGCTCCGCGCTCGGCTATCTGAGGGGCTCCGTGGACCGGCAGATGGCGAGGATGAGGGTCAGGCTGGAGGACGCCCGCTCCACGCTGGGGGCGCTCATGGAGAAGATCAGCGGCGAGGCGTCGCCGATGGCGAGGCTCCAGGAGGCCGGCCACGAGGGCGACGGGGTGAAGGGGCTCTCGGCCTTCTACAGCATGGCGCAGCTGCTCATGGAGTTCCAGGACATGGTCCTGGACGCCGGCGCCGTGAGGGACAGCGTCGCTTCTTCGTTCGACGCCATGGAGAGGTCCCTCTCCTCTCTGACCGCAACCATGGACGAGCAGCAGTGGCTGGCGAACGCCGAGAAGGACATGTACGGCGCCGTCATTAATGGTTTCCTCCGAGAGATCAATGTGCGTTCTTCCTTCTTGGGAAATGGGAGCTCTTCCGCGGGAGAAATCAGCCGGCCGCCTACCAAGAATGATCCGGAGGGAACTGAATCTCTGAAGGACGAAACTGTGTCGCTGCAATCAACAATGTGTATCCCTATGGCACCAGATAATGAGCAGCGTTGGCGTTCAGAGGAGTTTTGTCCTTGTGGTGTCTCTCGTGAGGAGGCTGAAAGCCTGATAGAAGAAAAGATTGTTTCAGATATAAAATGTGGACTACAGGATGTGCTATACACGGAGATGTTCCAAGACTTGGAGAGGAAACTTTCTGTTCAGGAAGAAGCACAAAAGATTACAGAAGAAAACGATGAACTGAACATAAGAAGTAGACTGCAATGCGTAATACACGTTGCCCTATTCAGAGATTTGGTGAGTGAACTGGCTGTTGAATCTGCTGAACATCTTGTCAGGAACTTTGTCAAAGATGAAGTGCTTAAAGTCTTTGTTGCCAAGACCCTAAATGAATGGAAAAGCACAGCAGACATGGTTTGCAAGGAGAGGCGTGTCAAAGAAGAGATTGATTCAGCTGTAGTAACAAAAGAATTAGCGCAAAATCGTAATTTGAGTGTGGTCAGATCCTCAGACGAGGGTAAAGTCAGTAAGGATTTGGGAAGATTTGCGATAGTCGACAGTTTTGAACAGCTATATAAGACAAAAACACAAGTAAACGTAAGCATTGACGATAAAAATGTAGATTCTAATAATCATAAAGTACCTGTGAAGGAAGAGATTTTGAATACCGATGATTTTGATGGGAAAGATTCAGAAGAAAGTCATGTGCAAACCGAAACATCAAAAACTGAAAAATATGGTGTTTCTGACTCAGTTAATGGCATTACTGAGCAGGCTTTGGAACAACAAGATCAGAAGAAGTTTCGCGCAAGAGAAGTAGCTTTAAATTTGAGTTTAACTCCTGAAGGAGAGGATGACGAAAATGGTTTCTTGGGTTTGATTCTTGATGGGAAACATGGCACCATGTGTTCATTAGCCTGCAATGCCATAATTGGTGCACATGATAAGTTTGAACTGCAAAATCTGCTGATTACATTAACTGATTTCCAGAAAATATTCATGGATTTCGAAGATGTTGCCGGTGGTAAATTAGGAACAGCTATGCTGAGGTTTGTAAATCCCTTTTTTCATGTTATAAAGGACATTGGAAGGCAACCGTCCATAAAATTGCTTTAGAACTGTGGTTACCTGCAGACATTTAGTTCAGTAACGTGAGAGACAAAGAATTATTGCTGCTTACCTACGATTATTGTACAGATTGAGAAACTTGGATGGACGGTTGGCAAATCTGGTTGAACAAGTGAGTTCTCTCAAAAGAACTGAACTGATATACCGGAGAGCTTTCACCCAGCGATGTCACGACCTCCAAACAGCGGAAACAGAGGTTAGAAACTGTGCCTTTTCTCCCTGCAAAGTCGATGATCTTTATACTGTGCCCTCTCTTTCAGAGCCAAAAAACGGTCGGCAATAATCATTCCATAATCAAAAGAATTCATTCAACGCAAAATGGAGGCACTTATCTTTGTTTGCCCTGAGCCTCAGGTGGATCTGCTTGGTGATGAGGTTGACCTGCTACTAGGACTTCTCAGCAAGACATACAAAGCGTTGCATCACTATTCACCAGTTCTGCAGCACTATATCGGGGTAATATTCTGATTTTGATGCCATACTCACCAGAATTTGTTGAACCCAGCGAAGCAATAAATTGTATAGTTTTGTGTTCCGAGCATGGTAGAATTAGTATGGGAGCTTAACAGAAGACAGGTTTTGATTAATCTTGTGATTCTAATGCCTCAAGACTGAAGTGATTCTGAGTTTGCCATTTACCTTTTCAGGTAACAGAGATGCTGAAACTGATCGGCAAGGAGCTAGCGGTGAGCCGGTGAGGCATCGGGCTTAAATGCTGTTTTTGTCGGTCAGCACAACATGACCCCCTTAAGTTTTCATATAGAGTTGTTAAGCGTGAAAAGTTTAGGAGGAAGGGCAATGCCACGTCCATGCAAAGTGCGTGCAGGTGTTTAAGCAGTGCATCACCGAGCACATATGTAAAAACTCTCAGTTCCAATGCAATACAGCTTATACGTGTGTTTAAGATGTTCCAACATCTAAACACCTCTTTAAGACGTTGCAACATCCTCCTTTGAGAATAGAAACTAAGATATACCTTTTTCTTAGGTAAAAAACGTAAATTCCATTCCATTACAAGTTACTAGAATTCTAGATCCCCACCTGCCCCGCCGGGTCCTGACCCGACACAGCAGCCGGGTCACACCCGGATAGGGGACCCGGTTACAGTTGAGGCGGGTTCGGGTCAAGCTATGCCCCGCCCCCGCCCCGTCCCTCACCCACCCCGGCCCTCTACGCCCCTACCTTCGGCACTCCACTGCCCTCACCCCGTCGCCCGCACCCCCTCATTCCCAATCCCACTCTCGCCCCTCTTTCCCTCCCTCTCAACTCTAACACTCTCGGTCTCTCCGTCTCATCTCTCCCTCTTCAACTCACTCTCTCCCTCCGACGGGGCGCGACAACAGGGTGGCGGTCCGCGCGGGCAAAGGAGGTTGGCGACGGGGCGGCGGGTGCGGTGCGGCTGGTCATGCCGCCGCGTAGTGGATCTAGATCTGGTGACAAGGCGAGTGGGAGACGGGGCTGCGACACGACGCGGTGTATCTGGCCACGGTGTGACGGGGCTGCGGCGCTGCTCTGCTTGGAGGAGGCGAGTGGGGCCAAAGATGGTGCTGCTCTCCATCGACAGCGGTGACCCACGGCGGCGGCAACCAGCGAGACCCAGGTTACTCCTCTGACTCCGATCCTTCCCACTCCATCTCACCCCCTTTGTGGGTTCGGGGCACGCCGGGAACCCGGTTGGTAGGGTGTAGGGCAGAGCAGGGCGAAAATTTGAGCCACTCGATTGAGGCTGGGTCGGGGCAGGGCAAGGCCTGACCTGCCCTTGCCCCGTCGTATCTTGAACTCTACAAGTTACCTAATGCCACCGTAAAGTCTTTTGCCACGACCGCGGCATCGGATATACGTCACTTGGAGTTAGTAATCGTACTGATTTAGCCCCCTCTTTGATGGCTTGTTTAGTTTTAGTTTATTTGTAGTTGGAAAAATTTGACCACCTTTAAAATGAAAATGCTAAATAAATTATTAATTTTTTTAGATCTTTGAGGAAAAACCCTACAAAACCACTAAAAAATATTTTCAAAAAATAAAGTGAAAGGTCTATACAAAAATTACAATCACAACAAAAACTAGAACTAAACAAGCCATCAAAGACGGCCTTAACATCATTATTGGCTTTCTTCGATGATTTGTTCCGTGCAATTTGGACATGGGAAGAGATAGTCTCCTTTTGTACATTGGCATAAACTTCAAAATGCGTATTTATAGGCTGTTTGGTTGCCTTCTCTCACGAGCCTGGCCCGTTCGACTCAGCCAGGCTGGTGAGATACAGGATGTGCAGATGCAGAGACAGTGTTTGGTTGAGTGTTTAGTAGGCAAATATTTTGAAATTTAATTATTTTAAAATTTATATTGTGAATGTGGTCTAGTTTTGTTCGAAAAAATGTCAGAAATCCATTTTTTTAATCGGTTCGGTAATCAGATATGCTAATAAAAAGATACAAACAAAAAAGGAAAAAGAAAAACTTACCTGTTACGTGCAGCCCATGCATGGCTTGATATGGTGACTGACTGTGGCCCCAAGCGCAGAACACGAGGCCGGCATGCGTTGCATATAGAGAAACGCCCATTTTCTATGTTTCTCCAGAGCCAGGCTGCATGGAGAATCTTGCATCCACAGAGCCAGGCTCAAAACCAGATGCAGGCAACTAAACACAAGAAAAAAGCAAGATTCTGCATCTATAGATGCAAATCTCTGTGAATGCAGCTAACCAAACGGCCTATTAACTAACCATTGCAATTTTTTTCATAAAATCCACAAAATTAGCATGCTATGAAAAGTTACTTTTCCTGAAAAATCTAAATGTAGGTTTTTCATGTGCCTAATAATTAAAATTCTTTTATAGATAAAGTTGTAAAACTTTAACTTGAAACAAGATTAGAACATCAAGTTTTCTAAAACCGGATTGATCATAAATAAATAAACGGTATTGCTCCTCATGATCGCCTGGGCAGCTGGCCCCCAGCGATTTTGGGGAGGAGGCGAGAGGGGAGAGAGAAAGGAGGGAGTGCACACCTGCGCCGTCGCCTTCTTCCTCCTCGCCGCGCCGCCATCTTCCTCTCGCTGGGCATTGTCGCCGCCGCCGACCTCACCGCCGCCGCCGGGTTAGGGAATATTGGGGTTCGGGTTAGGGAATATTGGGGTTCCGGGGTGTAGAGGGAGGTCGGGGAGGCGGACGACGTGTGGGTGGGGCTCGTCTTGGGGCGGCGGCGGTGGCGCCACGAGCGAGAGGAGGGCAGGCGGGTGGGGGCGGTGAAGGGGACCGCTTCTCACCCTCGGGTTAGGGGGCGGCGTCGGCTCGGCGTGGGAGGTCAGGCGGAATGGGCGGGCGGCGAGGCGCCACAGCCGGCGGAGGAGAAGGCGGCGGGCGGCGGGGTGTCTTGAACAAAGGCGGGCCAGCCGAGGAGGAGGAAGGAGGCGGGGAGGCGGAGGAGGAGGGAGGAGGTGGAGAGAGCGATCGCTGGGAGGGGGAGGCGAGGCGGGAAGAAGCACGGCGCGGGGAAAAATCGCCTGGGCAGAGTCGCCTATGCCCAGGCGACTACCGCCGAGTCACTCCCATAAATAAAAAAACAAAAGATTTGAAATGAACTACTCGCCCCAGCATTCAGCGGTTGTGTGCGGCTGAAAGTGGCCCATTGCTTTGGTCGTCGGCGAGCCAACGCCAAGGCGGTCGATTGCCCTTGCTCCGTTGGTCCTGCCATTAATAACGCATTTATATAGGAGGAAACTGTCAGTGAGCCAAAATTTTCAAGGACACGCTAATTAACGATGACAATCAGACACTTATCAAATTACAAAGACACGATCTACAACCAACATAAGAGCATCCCCAGGAGGGTCTGCTTTTTACTGTTGCTACAATAAATGGCGTCCAACAAATTCAAAAATTCATACTGCGTGTGTGCATGCTGGCAGCTGCATGTGTGTGCGTGCTGGCAACTAGACTTGATGCAAGGGCTTGATACAGGGGCTGATGCACATGCTCTTAATCGTCCATCAAACACCCCTCAAAACTCAAGGAAAAATTAAACTATACAACAATAAAAATAAATATTTATCTGTTATATATTTTATATTTTATTAATATTTATTTGTACTTTTGTATATTTTATTTTTTTTGCCCCTGAAACCCTGAGTTGTAAATTCGATCTGTCTCGATTTTTTAATAGAACCTCATTGACAAATGGGGCCGGGAAGCGCACGTTTTTTCTTCCCGCGATCACGACGACCTACTGTTGACTTTTGATCTCCTGCAACAACGAAAAGTATGGAGATCCCCTGTGCGGCTCCGAAGTCCGAAACCCCCAACTCCTAGCGCAGCACCGCTCCACCATGCCCACGCCCACCCCTCTCCCCTTCCTCCTCTTTCCCCTCCTCCTCCTCCTGGTCTCGTCCGCCTCCGCGGGGTACGAGCAGGAGCTGCTGCGGCGCGCCGAGGGGGAGCAGGAGTGGATGGTGGGAGTGCGGCGGCGCATCCACGCCCACCCGGAGCTCGCGTTCCGGGAGCACCGCACCAGCGCCCTCGTCCGCGAGGAGCTCGAGCGCCTCGGCGTCACCGCCCGTGCCGTTGCCGGCACCGGCGTCGTCGCCGACGTCGGCTCCGGCCTGCCCCCCGTCGTCGCTCTCCGCGCCGACATGGACGCTCTCCCCGTCCAGGTTTCTAGTTCCTACCTCGCCCCCTTTCTGATGTCTCTCGTGTTTTGGTTGGAAATGCCCTGTCTCTGCATCCGTCGTCTCCTCCGTGGTAAGAGTTACGGTTACTGGGATTAGCAGTTCCTGAACATGCGATACTTGGCCGTATCTCCACCTTAAAATCGAAATGCTGGCATTCTGTTTGCTCTGGGGGATTAGGAAATCACAGGGAAGATCCTTTGGTAAAACGCTTTCGTTCTGTTGGTTGTGGTGGCAGGAATTAGTGGAATGGGAACACAAGAGCAAAGTGGATGGTGTGATGCACGCTTGCGGGCATGATGTCCACACTTCTATGCTTCTCGGGGCTGCAAAGTTACTCAATCAGCGCAGGGATCAGCTTGAGGTAAGTGCTATTGTATAGTTCTTTTGTATCAGTTTTTGTTGTTTCACAAGTAGTCTTGCTTTGATACCAAATTTAGAGCGAAGCTGTACAATTTGAAATACCAACAGACTACATGATCTGCGAGCATTAACTGTCCTCATAAAACACATGTCATCAGCCAATTATCTGATTATTTTTGTTAAAAGAATACAATAGTCTTAGTATTTATTGAGTATTTTGATGATATGGAATATCAACACCTTTCCTGTTGTTATGTAAATCACTTGATTTTAATATCAATAACTTGTACTGACCACAGGAGCATTTTTTTTTTTTTTGCCTCTGTTTGAGCGGAGACAAGTGTTTTACTTCTGCCCTGTTTTCCTTTATTCTTTTGGTGGTTTGCTGTTTTTGTGTAACTTGATTTCCTGACAAGTCTTAATTATCTGATAGGAGGTTTATAGTACTTATGATTAGAAAGCTTACGTTGAGTATAGATATTTCAAGAGTAAAGTACACAATAGCCCCTTAAATTGTAATGAAATCCCACTTTGCACGTTAACCTGTCTCAGTTTGCATATTAGCTGTGGTGCCACAACACCCTTTATGCTCGCTTAAAATGTTTCATTGAATCCAAATTAGTGAGTATGTCCAGATCCTCATATTTCCATGAACTTACAGTGATTTTATTTGTATTTTTTCCTGATTTTTTTTTACAGATTTTCTAGTATTTGTTTTGTTTTTTTGGTTATTGGGACAACTTTATTTTTTAAATCAATCCCACGTCAACATTATTTTAGTGGGTATGAGATAGCGCGAGGGCTCGAATACAAACAGAAATAAACTAAAGGGAACGAAAATTAATTTTTAACTTCGGTATGCAAAATGAGATTCACTACCATTTTTAAGGGGCAACAGTCCATTTAACTCATATTCTGAATTCCATTTTACATGTAATATCTGTGAGCAAGATGTAAGGTAACTAACTAATGGATATTCATTTTGTCACTTCTGCCTTATACCATGAAGGGAACAGTGAGACTCCTTTTTCAACCTGCTGAGGAGGGTGGTGCCGGTGCAACTCATATGATAAAAGAAGGTGTACTTGATGGTGTCGAAGCTATATTTGCCATGCATGTTGACTACCGGATGCCAACTGGTGTAGCAGCATCTCACCCAGGACCTACACAAGCAGCTGTATGTTTCTTTGAAGTGAAAATAGAAGGTAAAACTGGGAAGGCTGAAACCCCACACTTAAATGTGGATACTATTGTTGCTGCATCGTTTACCATCCTGTCCCTGCAGCAGCTCACTTCTAGAGAAGACGATCCTCTTCACAGCCAAGTATGGTGCTGCTTTTGTAAAATATTATTTTTCTTTGCGATTCATCTTAACATGTCATACAAAGATATTGTGCACAAATTTGAAATGAAAGAAATGAAATCGAATCATGGTAATCAGCTCAAGGTTATGCATCAATTAAGGAAGAGTGGTTGTACTAAATTTTTGACTTGCTTGCTGCTATCTGTATTTCTTTTAAGATAAAAGGATTACTCCTAGCATTGTAGGATAGCTAATGTTGAACATAGCTGCTACTTTTAGTATTAACATTGCATTTGTTCTGCGGTTGATTATTGACATTGGTGGTGCACACAGATAGCTATATCGGTTGGCAGCTGAAATATTGTAGCAGGGATTGATGGTATTGCGATGGGAAGTAAACACCCAGGCTAAGGGGGTGTTTCTCTTTTTCTGTATAGTTCACACATTATTTAGCAATAGCATGAGTGCTTTCACATTTATTTGGGTGCTTTTAAGTTTCGTTATCAATTTATTTGTGTGGCCAACAGCCAACCTCTGGCAACTGTGAATGCTTTGATTTTTTGACAATGCTATTAACCAAAATATTAGTTTAATACTAGTAAGCGTGCATGTGCAAAGCACATTGCATTAATATATTCGAGAAGGGCTTGTTAAGTATTGATGCTTTGCACTCAAATTGCTATGTTTTTAAACAGTTCGGCGTCTTAAAGAATGGAAAAAATTCTTAGCTTAGTGCAACATAAATGATGCCACTTTCTTAAACATTCGTCCAATTTAATTGCATAGAATATTTGTTTGCTAGGATCAATTTAATTTACATGTTAAAAAAGTTAGCTTCCCACCACTCGACCTAACCCCCTCTGAACAGCCCTCATGATGAATGGCCGGAAATTATAGCCATCATCGTAGGGATCGACAGTAAGGAGTCTCATGACGAATGGTTAGAAATTATAGCCATCATCGTAGAGATTGGCAGTAAGGAGACGACGTACTGGTGGGAGAAGCGGCGATGGCTGGCGGTGATGGTGAGGATGCGTCGGAGAATGATACATGTGGGTGCCGCCGTGGTCGACGACCGATGCGACGACGTTGAGCGCAAACAAGTGCGGTGACAGAGGAGTACGTGCGTGAGATCTTTGGAAGGCGGGTCGGTCTCACGCGTGTTTCGTAGGTGCGGTGGCGGCTAGGCAAGACGGGGCGCAGGCGTGGTGGCGGAGGAGGCGCTCGGGCTTTGGGGGTGGGGCGTGGCGAGGCGGAGCGCCGGTGCCGTGGTGGCGCGAGGCGAGGCACTTAGGCTTTGGGGGCGTGGCGAGGCGGAGCGCTGGCGTGGTAGCGGTGCCTGCAGTCGGACGATGTTGGCGAGGCGTAGGAGCGACGGCGACCCGCGCGGCGGTGGCGAGGAGTGGCGGCGGGGCGAGGCACAGATCACGAGCGTGTTTTTTTAGGACGGATGACACGCGTATTAATTTGAGCGGGTGATTGGGGTTTAGATGGAGTGGCAAAGGTGGTTAATTTAAGCGAAGTTTAAGTGATTCAACTCGCAATTATGCCTATTGGATGAAGGGAATGGACGGATGAGATCTATAGTTGGATCTAGGCAAGGCTCAATCCCCATACCGTTCCATTATAGAGTAGTTTAGATAAAGCCCATTATATCCTTGTATTGACAATGCTCGCATGTATATTTATTCCTTTCAGGTGCTCTCGGTTACCTATGTCAAAGGTGGAAAATCCCTTGACGCCACACCTTCAGTTATTGAATTTGGAGGTACTTTGAGGAGCCTCACCACTGAAGGCCTTTACCGCCTTCAAAAAAGGATTAAGGAGGTAAGCATGATCAGTCGCGTGATTCTGTTTACTAGCAATTAATGTTTTTTACCGTAGCATGTTTATCTTCAATGCAATTGGCTGCGTCTGGTTCACTGTTGCCCCATACCAATGGTATGGTCCCAGATGAGTGTTCTTGTATGTGTAAATGCCCAAAGTTTCTCTATGTGATTTGCATCTGCCACATTGTTATAATTGCTGATGTTGCCTAAACTGTGTTAGTGTGTGCAGTGTGACTAATTATAGGTTATCATGTAATTCTGCTCAACAGCTTGCAATCACTGTGACTGAAATTGAACTGGACAACTGTCCTTTCCAGGTAGTTGAAGGCCAGGCAGCCGTACATAGATGCAAGGGAGTTGTCCACATAAAAAGTGATGATTACCCAATGTATCCTGCAGTTGTGAATGATGAAAAGTTGCATCACCATGTTGAGAATGTTGGCAGACGCTTGCTAGGTTCAGACAAGGTGAAGCCTGGAGAGAAGATCATGGCAGGCGAAGATTTTGCCTTTTACCAAGAGTTAGTTCCTGGCATTATGTTTGGCATTGGTATTAGAAATGAGAAAATTGGTTCGGTCCACGCTGCCCACAGCCCACATTTCTTCGTTGATGAGGATGTCCTTCCAATTGGCGCTGCACTGCATGCTGCTATTGCGGAAATGTATCTTACTGGACGTTCCAAACTCGATGCAGATCGAGGTCAGCATTCACATTGATGTTCGTGAGTGGAACGATTGGATTGTGTAAGTTTGTCCAAAGAGAGTAATTTTGCTTCCAAGTTAGTCGGGCATGTACAGTGGTGCAGACGATACTAAGGCCTTGTACATTTCAGCTTACCTAGCGTAGTGTAGCGTTTCATCAAAATTTGAAAGTTTTTAAAGAGAGATTTAAATATTATAAAAAAATAATTAAAAATAGTTTTAAAATTTTTGAGAGGACTACTGAAAACCTGAGAAAAATCATTACAAATTATTACACCAAATAGGCTATATAAAGAGAAAAATTTTGCTGAAATGCTACTCTACGCTACGGTAAGCTAAAATGTACGAGAGATTTTATCGTCGTTGGAGAGGTATCAAGAGGTACAATTGCATCAAGCCGTTCATTTGTAAGGATAGAATTGAAAAAAAGTCTCTTCCTCCCATCTCAGGTGGTAGCGTGCCTAGCGTGTTCGCATGTAAATGGCTACTAGGAGGTATATCCTCATTTTTTTTATATAAGATGTATTTTAAAATAGCACATAGATAAGCAAGTTGTGAAATCAAAAGAAAGTGAAGACAAAATGATCATGCTACTCATGCTATAAATGTCGTGAAAATAAGAGAGAGAACATTATGTGAGAGTTAAATATAAATGTACAAGAGAATCGTTAATAAATAAGGGTAGATAAGAAAAAAACATCAATTAAATCGCAAGCATGCCATGTATTTCTAAATAACATCATTCAAATTATATGTCTTACATAAAAATAGAAGAATAATTATATTTACCTCTTGGGCCTAGAGTTAATTATAAATGTATGAGAGAATCGTATAATAAATAAGGGTAGACAAAAAAATCAATAAATTCACATGCACGCCTTATATTTCGAAATAACATCATTCAAACTATACGCCTTGTATAAAAACAGAGGAGTAATTATATTTACCTCTTGGGTCAAGGAATTATATTTACCTCCTGGGCCAAGGTGTGGGCTCTGGACACGAGCATTACTAAATAAACAATGGGCCAAACCGAACCTCTTAAATCAGTAAGCCCAACTGCTCCAACTCACGAGCATGTCTGGTCTCATGTTACCTGGAAATATAGTTGGCCAAACGGGCCGTGCCAAACGGGCCTGCACTAGGCACGCAAAGACGGCCCGTAGTGCCCGTGCGCGCGACGACACGATGGCGGCGTGCGTCTTCAAGACGCGGCACGATGCCCGTGCGCGTGCTTGGCCGCCACTCGGCCAAATGGGCGGCACGAGCACGCAACACGGTTAAGGTGCCAGACGATGCGGCCCGCTTCCCCACGAGCCGCAGCCCACCCCCACCTCCCCACCCTCACATTGCGCGAGCCCAGGCCAGTGTCCATTGGGGAGGATAAAACCCGCCGATGCGTGACCTCCCCGGCCCCTCTCCTAACCCTAGCCGCCCTTTCCCTCCCCTCGCCGACTCGCTCGATCGCTCGCTGATCGCCGCTCTCCTCCCCTCTGCACGCCGCCGTCGCCGCCACGACTCTCCGCCATGGCGTGACGGCGCCACGCCGCCACCGCCATCGGCGCGCGCCTCACGGTCGGCCGCTCTCGCTCTCGTCTCTCTCCTCCGGCCCTCCACACGCCGCCCTCGCCATCGGCGCGCCGCCTCGCCCGGTCGCCGCCACGCACGCCGCCGCCGCCATCGAGCTCGATCAATCCCTTCTCCCGGTTTCCTTGTGTTGATTCGTCATCTCCTAGTCCTAGATCCGTTCATCCTCGTCATCTCCTAGTCCTAGATCCGTTCATCCTCGTCATCTCCTAGTCCTTGATCCGTTCATCCTCGACCTCTCCGGTCGATCTGGTGCTCCGGATCCGCGAGGTAAGCTGTCGTTTTGATATTTTGATTTGTTCATTCTCGATCTGTCGATTTGGCTTCTTCTTCTTCTTTGCTTCTTTGCTCGTAGATCCGTTGAGGAACCAGAATTTGGATCCGTCCGTCGTTGACCTCGCCGGCGACTTCGGTGCTCCGGTTAGGCCTAACCCTAAACCGTTGAAGGAACCAGAGAGCCGGCGATGGACGACGACGACAACGGACACACGGTCAACGATGACCTCCGGATGATGGGGATGCGCGGAGATGACGAGGAAGACTGGCGAGGACCGGAAGCCTGTTGGCGGCGAGGTGAGCCTATCGAGATTGGCGATGGCGGCGAGGTCGGGCGAGGGTGCCGGGACGGGATCCCAAGTTGCAAGCACCAGCGGCGGCAGGGGGAAGGGAAAGCAAGGGAGCGACCTTCCACCTCTGAAGTGTGGACCGATTTTGAGAAGATCTTCAAGGTAATTGATGGTAAGAAGGTAAGGGTTCAAGCTAAGTGCCTCCTTTGCAAAGGCATACTTTCTGCTAGATCAACTGGGGGTACTGGGCATCTGACTAGGCATAGAATTGCATGCATGAAGAAGCATGGTAGATCAAGCATGTCTCAGACCCTACTGCAGTACAATGCTGATGGTACACCTAAATTTTGGGAGTACAATGCTGATGTTGCACGTTCTGAGATGTGTAAGTTGATTGCTAGACTTGATCTTCCTATCTGTTTGGCTGAGCATCCTGCATTTGAGGAGTATATTAGGAAATCTCATAACCCTAGATTTTCTACTGTCTCTAGACAAACCACAACTAGAGATATTGCTAAGTATTTCAGTGAGCAACGTTGCAAACTTTTGGAAACTTTGAAAACCAGTGTTAGTTCTATTGCTATAACTTCTGATATCTGGTCTGGCAATGCTAAGGAAGACTATCTTAGTGTGGTAGTTCATTATGTTAATGATAAATGGGAATTAGAGAAGAGGATCATAGGCTTAAGGCTTATTGATGTCTCTCACAGTGGTCAGAACATTGCTGAGCGTGTGCATGGTGTGGTAGCTGAGTTTGGTCTATCTGATAAGACCTTTTCTATCACTTTGGACAATGCATCTTCTAATACAACTGCTATGTCATTACTCACCCTTTCTCTGTCTGGTTATGTTGGTGATTTGTTCTTGCATCAAAGATGTGCTTGCCATATAATTAACCTAATTGTCAAGTCTGGTTTGAAGAGGCTCAAGCCTTATCTTGAGGCATTTAGAATGCAATTTCTTTTTAAACTCTTCTAACCAGTAGCATTGCTTTATATAAAAGTTACTGCATGGCTATGAATGAACGTCCTCGTAAGTTTGGTTTAGATATGGAAGTGAGGTGGAACTCCACCTACCTTATGCTTAAGCACCTGGTACCTTACAAGAACACATTTGATGTGTTCATCCAGACACACTACCCTAGGGGTGAAGGTGATAATGCTTTGCTTTTGACTGATGCACATTGGTATGTTGCTGAAAAAATATTGGAATTCCTTGAACTGTTTTATGATTCAACATGTGTGCTGTCTGGTGTATACTATCCAACTTCTCCACTAATGTTACATCATATTATTCAGATTGCCAAACATCTAAACAATTATGAGAATGATGAAATGCTGAGAAGTGTGGTGGTCCCTATGAAAACTAAGTTCCTTAAGTATTGGAGGGACATACCACTTCTTTATTCCTTTGCATTCATTCTGGATCCTAGAGCTAAATTGAGGGGTTTCAATAGAGCACTCTCTATTTTGTCTAATCTTACACAATCTAATTATGCTGCATACTTAACTTATGTGAGAGCACAACTTTCTGAAACCTTTAACAAATATGACATCAAGTTTGGTGATGTCAGATTGCAGAGGCCTTCAGATCCACCCAAAACTGGTAAGAAAAGGACTAACTGGGATATGATATATGGTGATGATGATCCTATTGGTTCAGTTGGTTCTTCTCCCTCCACTGCTTCTCTTAATCTTTCTAGAAGAACGTCTGCAAGTGCCTTGCTGCAAGCAGCAAGCACTGGTCCAGCATCTCTTGGGGTTGGTTCTGAACTGTCATCATACTTGGACAGTGACACTGTCCAGAAGTATGATGATGATTTCAATCTTTTGACCTGGTGGCATGAGCACAAACTTACATATCCTGTTCTTTCTATCTTGGCTAAAGATGTTTTGACTGTGCCTGTTTCTACTATATCATCAGAAAGTGCATTTAGTCTAACTGGCAGGATTATTGAGGAGCGGCGACGTCGCTTGACGTCTGATATGGTGGAGATGCTGGCCTGCATCAAGGATTGGGAGCAAGGGGAAGCAAGGGCTCAGCACAACTTGGAGGACAAAGAACTTGAAGATGCTTTCTCTAATCTTTATCTTGATGAAGCTCCTGAGAATGCCTGATGGCTGTTATTGTAATCTTTTGTATTGAACTGTGCCTGTATGGACTATGGACTGTATCTGTATGTAACTTGAACATTTGGAGTTGGAGCTGGGCTGTACTCTTTTCCTATCTAGGGTTTTCTCACGAGGTGTGAGTTTTACCTAGATAGGTTTTTAATGAGGCGACCATTGCACTGTGACTCAACATTATATATGATATGAAGCTTGAACTATGTGATTTTGGTCTGCATTTTGGTGGTGCAGGTGACTAAGTCGATATGATCATATGAGCTTAAGTTTTAGTATTTTGAACTTGTGATCTGTTTTAAAATTGTTATCTATTACATGTGAACTTGTGAATATATGATATAATGATATGATATGAGATCTGCTTTTAGACTTTTGGTTAGTTTTAGTTAGCTATTTTGAAATTCTAGACATTATATTTGAAATCTGGAACATGAGCTCTCTATTTTGAGATGTTGTTCAGTTTTCGTGCTCGGTCGGCACGGCACGGTGGGTCGATCAGGTTGTTGTCGTCTTGCCGCCCGCACTGTTAAACTCTTGTAGTGCGTTCGGGGCGCATGGCCGCACTAGTGTCGTCTTGACACGACACGGTTAGTTAGCCGTGCCTGATAGTGCCGTGCCTAACCGTGCCGTGCCCCTGCCGTGCCTGGGCCGTGCCGTGCCGTGCGGCACGTTTGGCCATTTATACCTGGAAATATATCCCGTGCAATCAAACTTACGATGCAACCACCGTAAAATCGAACTATCAAAAGTTGTACAAAATTCTGAAAAAATTTGTAGATATACTTCATTGTTTACTCTACCTATGTATGAAGTTTTAAAGCAAAACTCATTTTATATTAAGAGTTATAAAAAAACTAACATCTTTAGTAACTTTCAATATAGAATGAATTTTGTTGTAGTAGGGAACACCCATCCCATACGAACCAGCGGGATCAGCGAACCAACCCGCGAAGACGAAGGAGAAACGCATCCTAAGAATTGCCTCACGTCCCCTAGGCGAAGCAACGGCAGACCTGGGAAGAGATAGCCGTTCGAAGGGGGTGTTGCCTCCTTCGGGCGGGGTAATCGCAGGACAGAGGGTGGATACTCTCTCGGAGGTACAACGAAGCAAGTCAAAGAGAGCACCACCAAGGATCAGGGAAGCCTAAGTCCAGAATCGCGAAGTAACGGCAATTGCGAAGATCAAGGGGACAACAAGTACGGTTTGTTACAGGGGCCAGAAATCGTATCATGTGTCAGGAATCTCAGGTTAAGGTCTAGGAGGTCTTTTTATGGATTTTTTTCTTTTACCCCCACATGATTCCCTCAGGGAAGGGTTCATAATGTAATCTGGCCTCTGACTATAAATAAGGGGTCCCAGTAATAAAGGCGGGCTGTATTTTTCTCACAGAATAGCTACTTTGAGATTGCTCAGTCTCCCCTGATCTGCTTCGCGTAGCATAGTACAGTGCTTTGTGGGGCAGCCCCTCATAAATCTGTTGTCTAGTTTGGGCCACCGACAAATTTGAACTTGAAATTTTATACAGAGGTAGAGTAAATTGAAAAGTATATCTCCAAACTTTTTAAATTTTTTTTATAACTTTTAATAGTTCGGTTGTATGATAATTACACGATAAGCTTGATTGTTCCGTGTTACCCGGCCATCGTAGCAACGAGCCAACGACAACCACTACCACGAGCAGTTTAGGGCTTCAGGCATCCAACCCAGAGTGTGCAATGGTGCATTGGTGCAAGCCAGTGGGTTCAGGCGTGCATCGATCACCGACTTCGCGGCATCATTCGTTCGTTCATTTCGTGCACCCACCAACACCAAACTATGATGCATGCACGTGCCGCCACGGCTTGATGTGTTAAGAGTTAATCACGGACTAATAAGTCCGTACGGTCATTAATGGGCTTTTTAGCCCAATCCTTAAGAGGAGTCCTGATCGGGTACGCCAGAACTCTATCTCTAACTGATTTCGGCTCCTTAGGGTATGACACAATATATAAAGGGAGGCAAGGGCGTGACTTGATGACATCTAAGAAAATCCTAAGCTAATCATGACCCTAATCGCGTCATTAGCCCTAACCCTCTCTACAACCCAACCCGATCTCGTGGGATCGTGTCGGAGCCTTCGGGAAGGCCGTCTACCACAACCTATTGTTGGTCAGGTGCCGCGTAGAAGATCTGAAGAGTACACGCTATTTCCGTACATCTCCCGGCGTCATCTATGGCTAATCGTCACCAATACTAATGGAATTCTCTAATCAAGGTTAGTACTAATGTGTTCCGCTGCTGTTTATGTTCCTGCGATTAGGTAAGCCCAATGATTATGACTCAATTAAGTTCTAACACGATGACCTACATCGCATGCGCCATCGCGCATCCACCACAGTGCTCATCACGTGTACCGTCCGTGACCCATCATCCCACTGTCAGGTCGGTAAGTACGTGGCTACGATCATAGCTACCCGTGCTAGCTCTCCCCTAGACAGTCACACCACTCCTGAAGCCGTAGCCTGTCCATCTCCAGCGTCGACATGCACGCCGCTCATCTGCTCCCACGCGCTACATTCCAAAGACATCCACGCACGCACACTGGTACGGCGCCTCTGTACCGGTGCACAAAACAATACTTTCTGCACCGGCACGCAGGGGGTTTTGCTGGTGCCGATGCGATTGTTGGGACATTTTACCAAAATAAAGAGATTCTTGGGACACGGCTAGCAAAGATCCAACCATTGTGAAAATTTTTACTGTTTGCCCATAAAAAACCACGCAAACGAAAAAATGCCCAAGGTTTCGACGCAAATACAAAAATGCCCCTAGGCGCCTCGCCAGGCGCCAAGCGAGGCGCGCCGCCAGGCGCCAAGCCCTAGGCGCCCGCCAGGCGCCAAGCCCTAAGCGCCCCCGCCAGCGCCAAGCCCTTGGCGCCCCGCCGAGCGCCCACCTAGGCGCCTCCGCCTGGCGCCAAGCCTAGGCGCACCCCGCCAGGGCGCCAAGGGGCTAGGCCCCCCCGCCCGACACCCAGGCCCCCAACCGACACCGCCTCGTTTTCTTCGTCATTCACCTCGGATTCCTTCCCGCTGTCGTCCGCATTCACCGCGATTTCTTTCCCGCTCCACATTCCGAGACGATTTAAAGCGCGATCACATCTTGCCTGCCACAACGCCATCACATTGTGCCTGCCAGCTAGGAAGGAGGTGAGCGCTGTACTCGGCTATAAATAGGTGATCACTCGCTGGTCGATTGCAGGCAATATATTTGCTCAGTGAAATTTGAAAACAATAGGAAGAAGTGACTGTTTTTTAAATTTAGTGTTCGAGGGTATGGCGTTCCCGCAGGCACCGTCCGAGTCTCTGCCAACATACATCCCGTTCGGCGTAGATGTGGTAAAATGTTTGTGTGGGGATCCCTGTCGTTTGAGTAAGTCATCTGACATCATACACCTTCGGACGAGGTAGTCGGTCATGCGCAAACCTTGCGTTTGATCCGATCAAGAGATGCGCGGAAAGGAAACGCCGGTGAGATTACTTTATTTTGGCCATCGTTGTCGGATTACATATTTTTGAACACATTGATCTGATGTTTTTAAAATTGTTAGCCTCCGTTATGCGAGTTTGTGCAGTATCTCGACATGGAACAGACGCAAGAGATGAAGGAGGATCTCGCGCTACACATGAGGATTGATGAATCTGGGCGCGAGTATGATCAGAGGCGTGCCGCTGAGGAAGAGAGGCGCCAGGAGAGGGAGATCGAACTACAGAAACAACGTGGGCGTGCAGCCCGAGAGGCTCAGGCGGAACATGAGCGCCAAGCCCGTGCTCGTGAGGCTGAACGTGAGGCCAAGCGACATAGGGCGGCAAGAGCTCGTGAAGCAGCAGGTGCTTCAGCTGAAGCACTAAGGAAGGGAAAATATCCTCGAAGCACGCAATAGATTGTTCACTTGTTTAAGTGAAATGTATCATTTAACATTTAAAAAAAATGCTCGGTCGATATCCTTTCATGCAACATGTTAATCATAATGATTTATTATGTTAATCACTGGTTATGAAAACCATAAACTTAACGGTGACAACCGGACATGACAGCAAAAGGTAAAATGACCCTCCGTTTTTTGTGAGTTCGATCGAAATACAAGGACGCATGAATTTAATCAAAATGCAAGTACGTGTGAATTTAAGACAATTGATCTGGAAAATGACATAGACAAATACACCATCGAGTACTGCATGACTGGTTTTGTACGAAGTCTGGGTCTTCGAGGTGCCCGTACTCCCTTCGAAATTTCTTTCGTTTGTAGCGCACAAATTCGTTCGGACTGTCGGGGTAGTGACATCCACAAAGGCATTTAAAATTGGTGCATGGGGGGTTCACCTCAAATTGTGGGTCAAGAACTAATCGCATTCGCTCCCACTCTCTCTCTTGCACACTCAATAGACCATTTACTCGATGTTGTAACTGTTGTATTCTTCCGTGTAGATAGTCTATGTATGTAGATGCAGCCATGGGGTATGGATCATCCATCCATTTTGCAAAGCCACAATCCTGTGTCTGCGAAAAATCCAGTATATTGTTAATAACATTTTTGTAACATAATAAGGTTAATTTTGATGGTATACGCAGCTGAAACATGGGACATCGGTAAAATCTACGGCCTGTAAAACCATCTGAAACAAGATCAAAAAACTGCACGACCGTGTCGACCCCGTGGAGGCACTTTGGCCATCCTCTATAGAACTCGGGATCTCTAAGCATCGTCGGATTTGAATTGTAGTGAGCTCTCGATACGACCGGCAAATCTTCGTAGGGTGCATGTGCTTCAACTCCTGGACCGTATGAAAGCCACCATCTAGGTGGCACGAATGGACGAGTAGTAGTATGCATGCTATCCATGTACTATACATAAAGAGGAAGATAAACCCCGAACAACACATATGTAAACAGTGTGAACATAATAAAATTTGAAAATATAGTCATAGTTCTCGCTTTCAACGAAAGCAAATGCAACAGGTAATAACTGATCATTAGAATCCATGGCAATAGCTGTCATAATTGTACCTCTATACTTTCCGGTCAAAAATGTCCCATCACAACATAACACTGGTCGACAATGCTTGAATGCCTGAACACAACAGCCAAATACGAAGAAAACACGCTTGAGGACTTTAAACCCAGAATGGTCATCATCTAGATGGTCTTGAATATTGAAATACATGCTGTGATTTCTTGTTTTCAGGACCTGCAGCATACGAGGTAGGTTGTCGTACGACGCCTCGTAGCTACTATAATGAGATACTAATGCCTTCTGTTTAGCCCTCCATACTTTTCCATAATCTATCTTATATTTATATCTTGTTTCACATGCATTCATAATAAACTGTACTGCTATATTCTGCTTCTGAATTATCTCTTGCTTCAACATAGCAGCAATCCAGGTTGAACTCATGTTGCGGTGTTACTGCAACATGCCACTTAAGGTACATGTGTGTGGGTGCACACTTGAAATCTGCCACTTCAAAGCAAATTTAGACTTACTCGCGTGCACCCTAAAGTCATAATCATCATGCATGCATCGAACCGTGTACCTACTCTTGTCAGATTTGTCCACCTTGAACTCTCGTTGCATATGTATGGACCACATCTTTACAGCATTTTGCACAGCCTCCTTTGAACTATATATTTGTCCTTCACGCACCTCACTCGCCCCAACGACAGTTGACGATCCATGACCATCATCTACAAGAAGCTCATTTGAATTGCCTCTATCCCATTCTTCCGGAATAGCTCTATCTTCCTCATCACTGGAACTATCATCCGTTTGCAGCTGTTCCTCTTCCATTGCCTGTGCATCATCATTATTCATATCATCCACAATTGCTTCATTAATCTCTCCCATATCAGCTACGTATTGTTCATCTCCATCTTGTTCCTCCACAGCATGTTCTTCCCCACCTACTCTTTCAGAAACATATTGTTCTGCTACAATACCTTCTGTTTCGTTCCACAACATGCCACTTAAGCCTCCTGTATTGCCGCCCCATCGCTTTGTCCAGCTTCGCCAACATTTTGTGCTATAGGGATAGTCGGCCTCGGGGTAGCTTGCACCAACACAATGACCCAACAATTTCTCCTCCGACACCCTCAGATAAATCTCAACGACCCATTATCCGTGTTCAGGGCAGTTAGCTTATAACATGGGGTTTCTATAGACTTGGACCATAAAGCTTGTATCCAAACTATATGGTTCTCCAGTGACCATCCAAATAATTGACATATCCACATTTGCAGTCCATTAAGTGTTACGTTGTTAACATCTGGATAAATTGTCTGCATGTAAGCGAATTGACTAAGGTCTACCCCATTTGGACCTTCCACGATATTGTCAGGACCATAATGTATGATAAACGGTAACGTATCCATTTTCTGAAATTAACAAAAAAAAATTAAGTTCTTCATTACTAATAACTATGTGTTAAAATATAGTGCTGGTTATTATCATGCTAAATTAACTACAAAACTAAGTACTTCATTATTACTACCTATTATGTTTAAATAAACTGCTACTTATTATCCTGCTAAATTAAGTATAATGTTATCGTCTATACATAATACTTAATTACCCCTAAAATTCAGAACGTTAATTAACCATATAGTACTAATTTAACTACTATACTATTAGTAATATAATAACAGAATGACTATCCTACCATGGTTTTAAACGTACCATAATAATTATTACTATATAATATTATTACAATAATTTTTTCACTTACCCGCAGGAGAAGAAGGAGAAGAAAGCTCTCTCCTGTCCACTGCCAGAGAATCGCTCGGCTCTCCTCTGTTTGTCTGGGAGGCTATCCGTGCGGGTGATAATGGGTGAGAGCGATGCGGGTGAGAGTGATGGGCGGCAGGGCTTATATACGGCGGTCCCCCCATTGGCGCCCTCGCGGAGAGCGCCCAGCCCTTGGCGCCCTCGCCGGCAGCGCCGAGCCCCGCGTGCACGGCCCCGCTTTGTCCTCATTGCTCCCGCGTCGCCTGGCCCCACCTGTCTGTAGGCGCTCTCGCCGGTGGTGCCTAGGCCTTGGCGCCCTGGGCGGTGGCGCCAAGCCCTTGGCGCCCTGCGCTGGGGCGCCTTCAACTCTGATACCGCCATGGCCAGGAGTGTCTAGGGGCATTTTTGCATTTGCGTCGAAACCTTGGGTATTTTTTCGTTTGCGTGGTTTTTTATGGGCAAACAGTAAATATTTTCAACCATTGTAAACTTGCCCGGTCAGTGGAATCCACCGATCGAGCTACTCTCTCTCTCTCTCTCTGACCAGGGCAAATTAAATAATCGTGGAGTGAGTTTCGTATCAGGTTTGTAAAACCCTATATACGCCGTCCCCGTGCCCATCGTATCACTCATTCACGTACTCTAGGCTCAAGTTGGAACAGGGGCACTGTGTGGCAGTATATTATCGTACATAAGCCCGGAGACTGTAGGCAAGAAGCAGAGCAAATGGCGCCTACCTCTCGCCGCATGGTTGCGTCCGCCCTGTTCGTCCTGCTGCTCCTCGTCGCCTCAGGTGCGTGCGCATGTACATGCACGGATATGCATATGCCAAGTTGTTCCCGACGGAATGACTGGATATAGGTGTGGTGTGTGCGCGTGGATGCAGAGATGAGGACGACGAGGGTGGCGGAGGCGAGGCACTGCATATCTCAGAGCCACAGGTTCGAGGGGGCGTGCATGCTGGCCAGGAACTGCGCGCACGTCTGCAACACCGAGGGCTTCCCGGAAGGCGAGTGCAGGTTCCACGCGATGGAGCGCAAGTGCTTCTGCAAGAAGAGATGCTAGCCACCGCGCAAGTACTTGGCGGCCGGCGACGATTCAATCCCTCGCGCGCGCGCGCTCGTCGCTCTCCGCCGCGCGCGCGCGCGCGGGCGACGGACGGACGCGCATCACCTGGAGTCCTGGAGCCAGCGCGGGCGTGCATGCCGCGCGCGCGACCAGTACGGGCTTCACGTGTCATCACGTGGCGGGTACCATGGGCCAGTCGCCACGGCCCTGCACCCCCTTCGCTATCGGCGCACGTACGTATCGGATTTGACACGCGTGGGCCGCCCGCGCGCTTTACCTACCGGCCATGGCCGTCGCTGCCGCCGACGCGATGAGCGGCAGATTCCGGGCCTTCGGCCTGCTCGATGCGACCGCAGGATTCTTCGGCTGCATTGCATGCATATGCATGCGTGGCAAGCACACGGGAGGGACGGCAAAATTGATAGAGAGAGAGAAAAAAATCAAAGCCGATATGATCTCATGCGAGCAAGCCTCGTCAGCCAGATATTGGGATTAGGATGCCAATGATTCGTGGCCCCAACGATTGGGGTGCGGCGCTTTTCCGTCGAAGCAGAGGGGGTTTCCTCGATGTGGCATATTAGGAGCGACAAGAACGCACTTAATTAATATGTGTGTGGGAAGACAACGATTTCCTCGTTGATGCATGATATGTTGACGTACAGTTGACACGACCGATGTGCTCATTGATACGACCAAAAGCACAGGAGAGAATCGGAGCTCAAACTATCACAGCACATAGCAGTATAGCACCCATAATATCCCAATTATCCATGGACCGCACGACGTGTGATCACGCAACCCACGGGCTCTGCCTGACTGCATTCAGCGTGTAAAACTAGCGTCGAACAGGGTCGAGAACGCTCGAATCAACGTCGTATCGTATAGTGCCGTTCGGGGAATCTTCGGCGCCCAGGCCAGGCTCTTTATGGTCGACGTATTCATGCATGAACCGTTACCCAACTTTTCTCATATCTATGCACTATGCATTAATTCTTTTATTTGCGCCGGAGGCATGTTTGTGTGGCAGCGGTGGCGCGCACGACACGAATCGGCCGTCGCGGTGGACCAGCCCGCCCACGTCCACGACGGGTCGCCGTGTCCCGCTGTTCGCCGGATACGAAGATATGTGCGTGGACGATCTCGTTTGTGATGAACGATCGGGGGTTCATGCATGCACCAGCCAGCTAGCTGGTACAAGAGTCAAAGCGCAACTGGAGCTGGAGCTTCCAGAACTTGTACACGCGACGCGCGCATGCACCAAACTCGATCGGCTATCTTAAAAACCACATCAAACCGAAGAGCACTTGAAAACACGACATCAGTTTTAAACCATTGTCGGTGCCTTTTAAAACCTACATTTATATGATCGGTTACATCTAGATCGGTTTATGTCTAAAACTAGCATAAATATATTTTAAATATTTTTAACTTTTTAAATATTGTTAACTACCCTAGCTTGTGCACTACACTGGTATTAGTTAGGTTGCTACTGCTATCTATGTACTACTGCACATGTAACCCCTATTGAACCCTAGCTATCTAGAGGAAGGTGTCATCATCGTCCTCGCTGCTGATCGGCTCGAAGTTGAAGTAGCCACCGATGTCATTGAGTCTGCTCGCCGCCTCCTTGTCACCATTCTCGACAAAGGAAACCCAATTGTCAGACCTTCGGATGACAGCACCAGCCTCCTAATCCAACTCCTCTTAATCAGAGGAGGGTACAGGTGTCGTCAGCAACTCCTCTTTGTCATCGTCCTTCGACTTTGGAAAGACTGCAGCCAGACGTTAAAGGATTTGAAGGTGAATTGATATCATTCAATGATATGGATAATTGTCATTTGGGCGTGGGTGCCTCCTCCGAACGGTGCTCCTTGCCAGTGGCAATTGCCTCCTCTTCCACCTCGCCTATAGTTGGCGCCTTCTCTAGATTAGCCTCTACCTCTAGGAAGGCGGCCGATACCTTCTCCATGCATGGCTCCTCGATAGAGGTCGACGCATTATCCTTATGAGGTGTCGAATCTTATGGCAAGTCATGGTAACCATGCCAAAGATGGACGAGGCGCCGAGGCAGTAGGTGGAGAGGGTTGAGGCACGTACTGGCATGACGGGTGAACATGAGTCCGCAAGCGATGTTGGTCGAGAGGACAGTGGAGACAATTTAAAAGATGGGGATGCCACGGCATGCAAGTACAGGAGATGGGCTTGCTAGCTAGGATCTTGATGCGAGAAGGCATTGATTGAAGTAGTGGAATGGGGTCGTTGTAGTGGAATTAGTGACTCAGTGTGTGTGGAATGAGTTGGGGGAATATATGGATGTGATGGGGTTAAAAATGCAGCCGTGAGTACGTCTCAGCAAGAAACAAAACACTATGTGTGTCGGTTGTGATTATGAGTCGGTGCATAAGAATATGAAGTGTGAGGGAAGATTTTTATACGCTTTTGATCCAATACAAGCGCCTGCACTCGCCTACGTAGGTGCCGATGGTTGGGCCCTACTGTGTGTGCGAGGGCAATAAGAGCCTGAATTGCAGGTGCTCATATATTTATGTGTCGATTTATAGTCAAAGCTGGCACATATAAAATAGAGTATATATTTCAGCTGCCTGCACGACCTAGCACAATTATATTTATGTCAGCTCATAGTTAGAACCGACACATATAATTTGTAATATGTGCTGGTTACCATTGAGAATTAGCACATCTAAGTTTTTATTGTGTATCCTTTAAGAACCAATACTATCAAACTTATTTGTATTGGACCCACTTGAGCCAATACTAATATACCGATACATATGATCAGTTTTTGTGTAGTGCCCTCTCCCTTGGCCCCCTCCTTCTCCCCCCCACCGGCAAACTCACGGCGTGGAGGGGAAAAGGACTCGTGCTTCTCCAACATCCCTTTCCCTTGTCCTCCCTCACCTCCCCAAGTACACAACCTTAGATCTATATCGACATCCAAATTGGGGTAATTCTCATGACTTTGTCGTCCTCATCAGTTGTTGGGGGGACGATGACAATTGGCCGATCAACTATGGTGATCTTGATGATTTAGAAGCTACATTTTGGTTGGTTTCACTCTTTTCTAGGTTTCATTTGTCCATAGGAGCGTGCAACACCTCTATGGTGAAGGCACTTTTCTTACTTGGCTATGAAATATGATGTGGTAGTAGAGGGATGTATCTTGTTGAAGGAGTCATGAAGCTCCGATTAACGTTCTTTTTTTGGCGTGTTGTTGTCTACGCTAAAGCCACTAGATTTGATGCAACCATGCAGATGTAGTCGCTAATCACCAGAGGTGGTCATATCTGGATCAACTGCTCGGTCTCTATCATAGTTGGTCCTAAGGCAGCGGTTCTCAGTTTCTACAGTGATATTGTTAATCGGGCGCATGTACTGTCAGGCTATTTATGCCATCGTTGATAGTGGCATTGTTGTGGCTTATACTCGTGCGACCATATTTTTAACTAGACTAACTTAATTAGGAGCGACCCACACATAGTAGCACAACATTTGGGCTAGCTTTTGTCCCTGCTTCATTAAGTGCACGTTTAGAAGCCCAGCTCCAGACTGGAATCTCGGCCCGTTCTCGAGGTTGGAAACTGTGGCAAATTTCACCGGACCAAGTTGGAATGCGTTTGGAAGGCCATAAGGGAGGGATTTTCCTATCAAAACCATCTCACTTCCACGGGGAAAAATAATCTCCTCCTACCTCATGGTTTCTTTTCCCGTCTTGACTTTGCCGCTCACCACACACTGCTCGCATCGCCCCACGCTCCGACCCCCCAAATCTCACATTGGCAGAGAGCAGAGGAGAAGGGCAAAACTGGATCCAGGCATCGATGATGAGGTTAACCCTGGCAACCATTTTCCACATCGGCGAAAAAGGAGGCAATGCCGCCTCGACCTTCCGCATGGCCGGTGAGGGAAGAACACGCTTCCGCCTCGGTAGCCCGCGTCATCACGTGAGAGGAGGAGGGCAACGCTAGAGGAGGACAGGGAGGTCCATGAAGAAGGCGGCGTCATTGTTCTTTGGAAGAAGACGTGGAGAATGGGGAAGAATATATAGCGGTGGAAGAGATTGAGGAAGAAGAAGGGAAACAGAGACCCAGGGAAATGAAATGACAAGAAAAAGTTCTCTAGGGGATTTTTCTCACCAGGGTTTTCTCCCATATGCTTCCAAACAAGGCCTCGAAAAACTGGAAGTGCTACATTTGTGGTTGTGGGCAAGCTGTAGTTATAAGCAAGTGGAAGTCATTTGACGGTGTCTTTGGAGTGTAAGGTTGTGACAACCGGACGCAATCAAGCATGACATTCCTTGAGGTTTTGTGAAGCACCTATCTGCATCATCGTGAATGGGCCACTGAAGAGAGATCAATGGAAAATCTATTCATATCAAATAAGTAGTTCCCCACCATATCCTTCGCTGGTCATGCTTCGAGAGTAACATCCTAGAAAAATAATAATAATCTAAATATGGAATAAAGTTGATATTTTATGGAAAAAAATAATTTTACAAATTAGGAATGAGGTATTTCCTTAAGGGTTTAAATCTGAAATGGCTTAAACATTTCTAGGATGGTTGTAGGAGGTTAATTTAATCATGATTTTTCATGAAACAATTTATGTTAAAATAAGGGTAAATTTTGGGTATGTCACGAAAACTTAGAAAAACTATCGTTGGAATTTTAATAATTACTATTGAAATTTGAAAAAAAATCTACCGGTGAAACTTGACGATATAGTGATGCAACTTTGATTACTGCTGAAAGTTGGAAAAACTAATACTGAAACCTAAAAATGTACCGATGAAAACATGATAATAGAATTGTTGAAATTAACATGACGAAACATATATTTGTACCGATGAAACTTGATAATGTATTGGTAAAACATGATGAAAGAACTACTGAAACATGATGAAAGTTTGAGGAAAGTATCTGATGAAAAATATAGAAAAAGTGCTAGTGAAATATAGGAAAAAATGTGATGAAACATGAAAAAAGAACTGTTGAAACCTCACGTTTGACCGCTTTCATAAAATATTTTTACCCTATACAACAAGATGTTTCGTTAGAATAAAATCAAGTTTTGCTAGATCAATCCGAAGTTTTGTATGCACATAACTTATGTTTCATAGAAAAAAGAGTAAATTGTACTGTAGCCCCCGGAAGTTGGCACCATGTTTCACTTAGCCTCTGAAAGTTGTAAATTACTCAGCCGACCCCTCGAAGTTGGCACCGTTTGCACCACAGGCCCTGGACCGTTATATCCACCGTCAGATGATGACGTGGCGTTGACGTGGCGTTGACGTGGCATTAAAAAGCAGGAAAAAATTAAGAATAACCTTAAAAATTCAGAAAAATCATAAAAAAAAAGGAAAAACCATAAAAAATTCAGAGAAATCATAAAAAACTCACTAAAATAATAAAAATTAGGAAAAAATCTAAAAAAATCAGAAAAATCATTAAAAAAATCAGAGAAATCATAAAAAAATCAGAGAAATCATAAAAAAAATAAAAAGTCAGAAAAATCATAAAAAAACTCAGAACAATTTAGAAAAATCATAAAAAAAATCAGAGAAATCATAAAAAGCTCAGGAAAATAATTTAAAAATTCAGAAAAATCATAAAAAATTCAGAAAAATCATAAAAAAAACTCAGAAAAATCATAAAACGGACACGTACTTGCGACATAGCAGACTAATTTTTTTTTATTTTTCTGAGTTTTTTATGATTTTTCTGAATTTTTATGATTTCTCTATTTTTTTATGATTTTTCTGAATTTTTTTATTATTTTTCTAAGTTTCTTATAATTTTCTGAGTTTTTATGATTTTTCTGATTTTTTAATTATTTTTCTGAGTTTTCATGATTTCTCTGAATTTTTAATGTTTTTTGAATTTTTTATTATTTTCTGATTTTTTAATTATTTTTCTGATTTTTTATGATTTCTCTGAATTTTTTATGATTTTTCTGTATTTTTTTATTTTTTCATTTTATATGATTTTTCTGATTTTTTATGATTGCAAGTCGTCCATGTCAGCTGCCACATCGGCATTTAACTACCCCGTCAGCATTTAACGACCAACTTAGCGTCCACGTCATCATTTAACGGTAGCCCTAACGGTGCGGGGCCTGTGGTGCAAACGGTGCCAACTTCGAGGAACCGGCAAAGTAATTTACAACTTCCGGGGGCTAAGTGAAACATGGTGCCAGCTTTCGGGGGCTACAGTGTAATTTACTCTAGAAAAAATAGGGATGGAACTTCTCCGTGCCACCTTTGTCTCTAGATTTCACGAGAATCACGTCGTGCTTATCGGATTCGGTGAAGCTTGTAAACTACTAGCATGGTCGACGTGCCCGTGGCACGTGGCATTAATTTTGCAAGAAACAAGCGTGCGTGATTTCGCGATAGAAAAGTCAT